>CM074724.1:261138096-261690596 GCA_037306005.1 Rhinophrynus dorsalis | reverse complement strand
GTGCCCAATCAGGCGGTGGGGGGTACTGGCCCCATTGGTTGTTGTAATGTATAAAGATTTTAAACAATACCTAAATAAATACCAAGGATAAAAATATGCACAAGTGAATGAAAAAAAGTAAATATTTCAAAGTGTGCCCAACCAAGAATCACAGCTGTATGCTGTTAACCCTAGAAACTGAGTGGCAAGCCAAGAATGCAGTGGTGTGCACCAGGGGAACTCATTCTCCAGGGCACCACAGCATTCTAACCACACCAGCCATATAGCAACAAGCCACAAAGTGATGGATGAGATAAAGATAAACAGAGAAAGCCATGGGTCGTGGGCCATGAAGTGTGCAGGGGGAAAAAAATGCATCAACCGGGAGCCATAACTCATGACATGGACCTCCCTATGGACTTGACTATGATAAAAAAAGAGAAAGGGCAATAAATTGTAAGGGCAGACAAAAGTCTCCACAGCATCACAACGCTCCCCATGCAACCTGTTCATATGATGCAAGAATCCAAACAAGGCAGAATCTGGTGAATAGTAAATACAAATAAACTAAATAAAAGAGGGGCATCACATCAATCTCACAGAATCTCTATTGGGGAGGCTAATGAACCTCTTTCTATCACAGTCAGGGAATCAACCACCATGTACCATCAGAGAGCAGGGCAAAGCCAGATCCTGGCAGGAGGCCTATGGGGGCATGGCAGCCCACTATGTATAATGATGACATGTGGTCATGCCAGTGGGGGCCATCAACCAGGGCACATGGTTATGAAGAGAAGATCGTAAATTAAAAAAGGGCCAAAAACTAGAAATAAACACATGTATAGTAAGTGGGGTCACAACTTATAGAATGTAAGGCTGTTCAGCATCCATGGCAATGGCAAATTCTCATCTCCAGTTGAATTATTAGTAGGACAGTTAGCCTTATGTATAAATTCAATGTAGACCACTTTTGGGACAAATCAACAGCACCACGAGGGCTAGATTCTATTACAGGTGCTAATTTTATCTCTGCTTTTATTTCCAGTTTTCCCCATAGATTACAATAGGAAAATGTTTGATAAAATGGGAGGTAACATTTAGCACCTACAATAGAATCTGGTCCCAGATGAGAAAAAAAATTCAGATTGATCTAAATGGAGCTTTTTAACACCGTCAATACCACAGTGATCTCCAGTGAATTACTTTTCAAGTACTTGAGAAGTCCTCTAGCAGTCAAGAAAGAAACATTCCATTTAAATCAATTGGGTTTTGAATGATCTTTATCTCTCCTCTATGGCGTAGTTGATTTTCCCCAGAATTTCTCCAGTTTACTTATATTCGTAAGACCCAATGTACGTTGTTGCATCACTCATTATAGTATTTGGATCACATTTATAACAGAGTAATAATATTGAGCAGAGCCATTGAACACAATAATATTCTGCTCTTGCTCATGAAGCAAACCATCTGCATCATAACAAAACAAAAATGTTACAAAATTCACAAAGGTTTAAATGAAGCTTTCATTCCCTTGAATGTTAGAGAGGACTTCTATATGGTGCTTCTCAATGCACAGGAGACATTTCTAGCTTTCAAGGGTTTAAACGCTTCTTGTAAAGTGGAACTTTCAACTATTAATAAGTTCCCATGCATTCATTAAGCATATGGTGACTACATTGAAAATACATGTCTTACTTATAAAAAGTGCCACATTCTAAAGAAATCTTTACCGTTGGAGACTGATGGGCAGGTTAGTGCAGTCTGCCCGCCTACCCAGTCAGTCCCTTCTGGTTACCATGTGGCACACTGCAATGCTTTACAGGAGACTGGGACTGACAGCGCAGACACAGACAAGATGTCTCCACTGTTACCCGGCTTCCGATCTCCAAAGGGTAAAGATTTATTTAGAACTTGCCACTTTTTATAGGTAAGACATGTATTTTCAAGCTATTCACCATATGCTTAAAGAGATAGTAATACTTTGTTTTAACTTTATTTTATTTTGTAGGCATTAAAAAAAAACATGAAGAATGATATAAGTCTTATCTCTCAAACCTTTATGGTTTATGAGATATTCACAAGCAAAGTTTCCCCCTCCCGCACCTTTTACCTAGTGTAAGTCATCTCTTCTCAGATGTGGAATGCAGTCCATAGACCAGACAGATAACAGAAGGGGACACTCTTATTCCTATGAAAACAATGAAATCACTGCCCCCCTTGACAAGCTTTTCAGGTTTTTCCCTTATCTTAATTGAAGATTGTCCTTCTCTGCAGTCTACCTGGGGACCTCCCTTCTGCTCAGGCTGAACAGTGTGACATCAGTAAAAGGGGAGGGAGGGGGACACTTTGTCATTGAATTACTCTGGAACTACAACTCTGACAGAACTGAAATAACACTCTCCAAAGTCCAAATACTATGATGATTAATTAGAGCTGCTTTTATTATGAAACATTACTATCCCTTTAATGAATGCATGGTGATTTATTAATAGGTGAAAGTTCCGCTTTAAGTTATTGGGGATTTTAATTTGTCCCTTGTGTAGCAGCTGCTTTATTCCAGTTGTATTTGTAAAGAACAAGCAATTCTGGAAGAAAATAATGGCAGCATAGGGAGCAAAAATACCCCTAAAAATCCTCATGTATTTAAATGTGACTCTTAATCCACTGAATGATAAAAGGTATCCAGTACATTGCATAGTAATACGTTGCAGACATCTGTAGAATTCAAGGGCTTAAAACTCCATTTAAATTATTAAGAAGTTTAATTGTTCACACAATTTGTCACTTTATTGCACTTGCTGGATTAGCTGCCAATGATGTGAAAGTAGCTTTTACTTACATTTATCCTTGAGCCATTTGTCTGCTTGGACCTTTTTTCTGCTAGGAGATCTTTGACTGTGTGTTTTACTCTGACTCCTTGGTAAATCCGTTTATTGAAGTCAGTTGGAACTAGAGAAAAAATATGCACAGGTATCATTAGGAAATAAGCACAACTAAGGATGCAATATCATTTATGGTACTTGTAAAAGCTGTACAATAAAGGCAATGTACCAGGATTCATTACCGGGGCCAGATTTCCCAGTAGACAACTGCCTACTGCTCCAAACTCTGAGGGGCACTTCAGCTGCTCTGACCACAGCAACCTTGGCAATTGTGGGTGTGGCTGGCTAGGCCAACCTCAGTCTCCCTGCACCAGTTTTCACCTTTACAGGTTATTATTTAATATCTTGGATGCTAGCAACCAAGGGGTTAAAGCTTTTTCATACTTGTTTTTTTCTCTGCCAGGAAATAGTGGAGTTGGGCGTACGTTTCTGAAATGTAGACATGCTGATAAACACAAACATATTCAACACACGGGCAGACACATACAGTGAGCAGCAGAAACACGCAAAAGACATGCATAAACACACACACCATGGAAATGCACACATGTAACATGTAACAGATGTACACACACAACAGACATGTTTCATGCAGCCTACTGCAGTATCACATGCTAACTTTAAAGCGGGTCTGTCTTTTATTTAAAATGTATTTACTTATATGTAGTACATTACACATATAATAACAAGCATAATCATCCTTTCAAAAGCTTTGTGTAAAAATCTACATAAATATATTTATAACCTTACTGTAGAGCATGAAGTTCAACATTGAACAGTCCAACAACAGCAGGAGTTCTACAGATTGCCTATTTCTAACCTAGTGCAATAATAGTAAACTTCCACGCACTGTAGTAACTGCTACAAGCTTGGATGCAAGAAAGGGCTAACATGCTTCACAATGCACCAGGTATATGTTTAGCATCTAGTGAGCTAATAAACAAGTGGAACAGGAGCTGTGTAGCCCCAGAAAATGTAAGAACATGCATCTGCTCATACTGGAGTTACAGAAGTAGAGACAGATATGTGAAATAAGTGTGCGGTTGTGAGATGATACTTTAAAAATTATATTTGTGCATACTAGTGGAGTAAACATTTCTATCAATCTGCATGCAAAGTCACCAGAAAACAGTATATTACTTTTTCAAACACATAAGTTTACTACAAAGAATCAGTATTTAAATATAATGTATAAAGCGGAAGACTATGCAATGTACTGATAAATTCTATAATGATAAGTACAGTAGATTTATCTATAGCTTGGATACACATTCCTTAGAAAGTTGTCTTCATCTTAATTAGAACTAGGATTAATGGCCAATTATATGAGAGACTGTCCACTTCAGTATCCTCAGGGACAGAGATTAACTAGCCATGATCTAAGAAAAGAGCACCTGAGGGTAGCACCACTATCTTTGAAGTTGGTTAACTTTGCATTTTAGAGTTACCTTCATGTGACTTCCATTTCACAGGTGTCATAATCTGACTGAATTTCAAACATTAACAGAGGAGGCATAAGTTTAAAAAATGTAACTTTTTTGGTCATAAAATATAACAAATCATTTTCAATAAAGGAAACTTTCATCTGATTCCATTAATTGATATGTATCACCACACATTATTTAAGACAAAATATTGCTAAAGCTGAGTGATGTGTCACATATAACCAGAATATATATAAACAGAATATTTTAGGATTACAAATTGTATTTTGAATTTTATAAAACAAAGCATAGCAGAAGTAAAAAAAATAAGAAAAATGTATTGCTCAAACTTTTTAAACCATTGTCAAATAAGATGTTCTAAAGAAAACAATCAAATAAGTTAAACTGAGTAGATTTGAAAAGGCTTCTCTTGTGATACAAACTAAAATGTATATGTAACATTGCCTGTACCACATTAATCATACTCGGAGTGGGTTATTTACCCAACCTGAATGGCCTTCAGTAAATAAACATGTATTTCCATTCATATTATCAATTTCCATATTTATGAATACATGATTTCAACATGTTTTCCTTCAGTAGGATTAAGAACTCAGTTCTCCAAAAATTTTTATTCTCAGTCAAGCTGGATAGACTCTGAGATTTGTACAATTGTTACCCAAACAAAAGGCATACACTGGAGAAAAGCAAACAGTGCTTTTCCAAGAAACCTAAAAAGTGTTGTTAGATCCTCATCTTAATGTATTTAATAAAAAGTATCCTATAACAGTACAAAATATTCATACAATGCTTTACTGGATTTACAGAACTCAATACTGCATGCTGCACTGCACACCGACTTGAAGTTGTTAAACCATTTTTTGAAGTTTATGCCCTCTTCACTAGTTTAAAGAGATAGCAATAGATGTGACTAAATGTAGTTCCGGTTAATGCTTATATATTATGGTTCATGTAGAGCTGTATATAAATTATGTCTGACTTGTAGTTCAAAAGTAAGTCAATGTTAAAGTATCCTTCACCTGTCTGTTTCACCTATGTAATGTTCTCCCTTAGCTGGTCCAGGCAGAGCACAGAGAGGGACAGTCTTCAGTGAGTGTAATGAAAATCCATCCCTCCTTCATCAAGGGTTGCAGGGTTTTCATAATGCTTTCAGGCCTGGATTCATCAAGGTGCAAATGGATTAATACACCGGAAAATCAGAGGATTTCTCTGCGTATTAACCATTTGCATATTCAACAACTTTCAGATTTTATCTGGCCATCGCTTAATCTTCAATAAGCAATGGCCAGATAGATCCGCAATTGTGATACACTAGCTTTAAGCTGGCGTATCCCATTTGAATGCATTGGGTGAACACACGCATACACATTTTCGCGTATGTGTATAGGTGTGTTCTTCCCCATGTCTGACCAATTTACTCAAGTTTTCCAGCTTTGCATACGCAAAGCAGGGAAACACGCAAAATCAATGATGAATACCTGAAGGTACCCATCAATTACCGTGGCGGAGAGCAGCGTATTTGATACGCTGCTCTTCCCACAGTTTGATGAATCCGGGCTTCAGTGAGAATATTGTCCCTCACTGTGAGCTGTCTGCTCAGGCGACCGGATACCATACCTGCAGGGAGGTGCATCCTAGAGGTAAACGGACGGGGGGATACTTTAAATTGATTTACTTTTGAACTACAAGTCAGACATATTTTATATATAGCTCTGCATAAACCATAATATTTGAGCATTAATTGGAGCTGCATTTATTTGAATCCATTACTATCCCTTTAAGAATAACCTTACATATAGCAACACAATCAAAATTAAAAATAATAATAATTATAAATCATTTGCTAACTAAAGGAACATGTTAAATATTCTTTAACATGGCAACCCTCAGAAGGGCGGCATTTGGATGTCATCAAAATGTCGCCAATTAAGATGCGGCAATATCAGAATATCGCCCACTTAAAGGTTGCCATGCAGGCGCTCTGACAACAGAGAGATTCCTCTCTGTGCTGCATTTGCTTCATATACTGAATTCCTTCATCTTTGCCTGACTTCACACTTCCCATTGACAGTGAGGGCCTACTGCTATTTTTCCAGTCAAAAGCATAGATTGCAAAGCTCAAGAGGAGAGAGCAAAATGCTGAATTGTCTTTCCTCTGTCTTTTTTTCGCTGTGCTGTGCTGCTCTAGTTAAACCGTTCCTATATGCAGGAGAACATGAGTCGTGTGATTGACTCACATCAGTAGGATAGAAAGAAGCAGGGAGAGAAGGAGCTGGCACCTTCCTCATGCTAGGTGTAGAGCAGGTGGTAAAAATATGGCATTGATTGTTTTAAGTATTATCTTGCTGTGATATCTACAGGAGAACTTTCTTTCAGGGTGACAGTGTGATTCTTTCCTACAGTGGCCCCAATATTTATTACATCTTTTTCTGGAGCTTTCCTTTCAAGGAAACAGAGAGGAGCAACATTTAACCCTTTGAATGGTAAATACTGGGGATGTCTGACGGGGGAAAGCACTACCACTCTGATACAAAGTTCATCTTCAGGAACCTACAAAGTTTACCTTTTGAGTGCCAGAGGGTGAGAAATATATGACCCTGGAATAAATTGTTTAACATTCTGGCTTTTGCGAGTATGCTCTGTCCCTGTTTCTGCCATCTTACAATCTAACTGATTGAACTACCTCACGTTCTTTTCTGTATCCTGAGTCCTTCACTGTACTATCTTAATCCTTTACACAGTGCCAGAGTAATTGTTATCTACTTCCAACTTAATTCTCCAACCCACTGTTATCTTATTCTTCCTCCCCATCTCCTACCATGCTTTCTTGCCTACATTCTATAGTTTTACTCTCTCATTTAATAACTTCCTTTATTCCCTTGCTCTCAGTTAACTCAATTTGTTCTATATAATTTTTTTGTTTCTTCCTCGCTTCCTCTATTTGCTCTCTTCACTGTCCCTTTGTCCTGCCTCTCCCCCTCAGCCTCTTCACTTCAATTCCTTTTGCTTCAGCCCCTTCATTCATCTATTTCTTCACCCCATTTCCTCCCCTTCCCTTGCTTTTCAGCTCAACGGCTATATATCATCTCCTTTTTCTCTCTCTCTTTTACCCCTTCCATCTGATCAAAATCTCTCTTTTTGTGTTATGCAAGTGTCACACATAGGTTGCAGATGAGGAAAAGGCCGTGAGACATCCTTATGCCACCATATTATATTACATTATTGATATTGCCAATGTGTAATTAACCAATCGTTTGTCTTGAAGACAGGATTGCCTCAGAGAATAACAAAATTAGCTTTTAGTCTGAAGGAAGTCCTGAAAACCACTAAACACAAACAACGACAGCTCTCCTGCAACTCTAAAGCAATAGGGGACTGGAACTCAGAGCTTTGAGCCAGGATCAACAGAAAACTGGCAGTGAGGAAGGCATTCCAAGCAAAGATGAAGGTGCTCAGTAAATAGAGTGAATGCTGCACAGAGACGCAACTCTTCAAATGCTGCACAGAGAGGTATCTCTTTGTTGACAGAGTGCCTACATGGCGATCTGTAAATGGGCAACATTCTGATGTCACCACAACTTAAGCGGGCTACATTATGATGTTGCACTTTTGAGGGTCTCCATGTAGGAGACAACATTTCAATAGGATACCCTTTATCACGCCTTTATGAATAAACCCCCAAATGTATTGTAATTTTTTAAATTCCATTTGTAAACATTAAATTGTAATATTGCTCATTAATAATAATAATAATAATAATAATAATAATATATAATCCCAAGACAATTGTTAACAAGCAGAATTAGGATACTGATTTTGCAGCATTAAATCAAGAAACATAGAACTGGATAAGTTGATAAAGAAGGTTACTCCACCACACTATTTCTGTCCAATGAGCCTGGATTTCCTAATCGAACACTGGAAATCTGTCAAACCAATTAATAGAGCATTAACATCTTATAATAATAAACCCAACTTTACTCAGTTCTATTCATAATAAAGAATCAATTCTATGTGGATCAGTTTGCCACAATAAATCTGTACATAATGCATTTAATAGGACTCTAGGACCTATATTCTTCCCATTGAAATCTTTCTTCCTGATAAGAACAGCAGTGGAAGTTTTGAGTCCAATTTCAATTCACGTTCGAAAAGGAATTGTCATGTCAGCCTTACTGGATATGATACCCAGTACTAACTAAAGCTTAGTTTCTAGGAACCAGATGAGATTTATTATTAGGAGCTATTAACGTTCCTTTTAAAGAATACATTTGTTTGATACCAGCAATAAAGTCAAGATTTCAATCCAAGGATTTATCTATAAACCACAATTAGTGAACATTTGTCCAATAGTACTTAAGCAGTTGTCATTTGTAGCACAATACAATTGATTAACAGTCTGAACTTTTGGCACTGTACCATTGCATGAACATGTTCACACATCTTGCTTCTCATTTTAACAACACTCACATATTCTATATTAACACATGGCCAACATTTGATCAGCTATACACTGATTGCTGCATAATATTACAAATTGATCATTCAACATTGTCATTGTCAGTAAAAGTGTTATTGAAATTGTTACTATGACTGGGCAATACCGGAGACAAAAAAAATATTGTTTTCATATCTTGTAAAACCATCCACTTCAACTTATACACTTATTTTTTTGTTGGACCCAATGCATTTTTAATAATGAAGTAAGTGGAGAAAGAAGAAAATGGGGGAGATGCACTAAGGCGTGACAAGGAGGTGATAAAGTAGAGATGACATCTCCAGTGATCACTTTTCCATTTCTTGTGTTTATCTATGGAGCCTATGCACTAAGATTTCTCCAACTTTGGCTGTGAAATTGAACCATTCTCACAATATTTTCTGTGGTCTTAGCGAAACACAGGAAAATCTGTGGGTTTCTCTATGGCCAAAATTTCCTGCGGAAACCCACGTGGATTCCTCAAACGTTCCTACGGATACAAAATGGGACTTTTCACACATCCCTGCTAAGGATGACTCCTAGTCAGAGTCACTAGCCTTTGGATCCATCCAGCTTCTCTCTCTTTTTTTTTTTCTTACAGTGGTCATTGTCATAGTGTCAGCCAGCATTATGAGCCACTATATTTGATTTCAATTTATTTTCTCTCTCTCTATATCACTCTCGCTCTCTCTCTAACTCACTCTGTCACCTTCCACTTTGCGTTTTTCCTAAAATACATCACGCTACAGTGCAGAAAATTATAGGTATAGATTGTATATGGGTGGGAGGCTTCTCCTCATTGAATATCATAGGTGGGAAATGGAAACATTTTTGTGAGATTTTCTGTGCTCTTAGCAGGGTTATCCATGGTACTTTATATAACCTGGAGTAACCTCACCACATAGCTAATCATGGATGAAAAGAATGAGTCACATACGTGCGATAGGTGAACCCTTCTTTTAGCCAATCAGAGACCAGAAGAAGAGGTCATGGTCGCACATGTGAGAATGTACAACCACTGGTCCTCACCTGTGATTAGCTGGGAGATGAAGCAACTACATGTTCAGTGCCCTGTGTAACCCTACCACCCAACCAGTTGGAACTTAGAAACATTTTTAACAAAAATGGGTCATATATAAGCAGGAGAAGGAGGTGTTTCAATTTGTTTTCTAGTTAGCAGCAGTGAAAGTAGTAGAGAATTTTAGGGATTATATTTTATTATTTTAATTCATTCTAGTTTTTCTTATGGAAAGTAGAGTAAATATACTAAATTTTGTCCAACTTTTATAAAAAAGGTATTTGAGCACAAGTACTCCCTTTATGTTTTCAACACTCTCCATACTCATCTGATCATGATGGAGAGATGGAGAGATAATGTTAATCCCCTAAAAATGACTTAAAGCTACTTTGCATGATATTTATAGAATGATTAATATTTCCAAGTTTAACTCCTCCACTGCTGGCCTAGCTGGAATGCATTGATTGTAATGCAATCCCAGCCAGTCCAATAATGCAAGGGTTAATAGTGGACCTGGTTAGGATACTGAGGGTTGATAGGGTAGTGTATGTTTATATTTGGGACAGTTAACTCATTCAATGCATTACAAGCCATCTGGCATAAGAGACGTTAAGGTTGACTTGTGGAGTGTGTGTTCATGGGGACACTGGAGGGCCATGGTGTTTTCCAGATGAGTAAGCTTTTTTCTCAGATTTGGTATCCCTAAGTTGCCAAGCCTCGGAAGGCCTGTTCAGAATCTAACCGAAGGACACATAACATTGCATCTGTTAACACATTTCTTCAAGATGCATCTTCTGTTAAATAAAACCACTGGTTAAAACAACTGTGCTCAAGTTAGAATATGCTGCAAGCTCCCTACTGAAACTTAATGAAAGTGAAAAGGAGCTGACCTGATCAGCTGCCCTGCAGTACCTTAGCTGGCCTTGGTGGAGGATGACTTTGATGTCCTCACAGCACTTCATGAGTGTCAGAGGCTTAATTGGAGGTACGATAGAGAGGTCAGGGCAGCATAGACAAGGTAATTTAACATACTAAATGCCCCTTTTATTATCACAGGGAGCTTTCTACATTCAGTAACAAAAAATATCTGCAGCAATGTGGAACCCTATACAAGACCAATGTCCTCAATGTGTTCAATAAAACATATGCTTTATTAGCAAACATTAAAAGTGTACCTTTTACTTTTTAAATGGAATCCATAGAGACAGAGAAGGTTGATATGCAGTAGGAACAAAGCAAAGCAATCTGACAAGTTAATGGAGATCAACGCGTTTCGCACAACCGCCATGCTTACTCATGATCAAACTACATATTCCTCCATAGCGTTCTGGTATTTAAACTAACACTACCAATCACCTTGAGCAGAACTGGAAACCTGTAATTGTCTATATTGCTTGTTAAAGGGAGTAAGACTAGTATTCAACATGCAAAGAGACCAAGAATAATTAACCCTATCAGTGTCTATCAATAATTTCCTTACTGAGCAGCAATTTGACTGTCCATCCTCTCTCCCTCCTCATTGGGGTTAGTCAACACCATTTAAAAAAAAAAAAAAAGTGTATATAGAAGTATGTAGAAAAATATGTAATCCTGCATGACTGGCTCACTGTCTGAAACAGCCCCACTTCAAATGAACTTCAAGCCCACTGAACTCTTAAAGACACATATCCACTAAACTAAATGTCCTTACTAAATCCCTAAAAAAAAAAAAATTAGTATACACTTGTTTTCTTTAAATGGTGTTGTCTAACTGCAGTGTGGAGGGAGGGAGCTAGCTTTACTTAGCCTGTCAGTTGCATCAATATATGCTGCTCAGCGAGGTAATGATTTCTAGAGACCCAAAAAATGCAAACATTTTGATTCAGACTTTCTAGGGCTTTGATAAATGACACCTTCTTTCTTTATTAATAATTCACTCATCTAAGTGGGAGCAATTGATATTTCTGCAGAGGACTCAACTGCACATCTGTATATCCTATAAAGCTAAGTGAACCTATAATATTGCAGAGAGCTATTATCTAACACATCAAATAAAAGAATGGGCTTAGTGCCACCTCCAACCTTTGGATTTCAACATGTCTACACACTTTGCATATACTTATTATAGCTTCTCCCTGTGAGTGGGGTCACAGCCTATTCTGGATTCATATCACACACCTTAGAGAAATACCTGAGAAGACAGATAAAAGTGTATACATTTTTCAGGAGCATAAAACATGTATGTATTGATCATTAAACATTATTTGGTATGGAACAGTTCCTGATGAGTAAAAATGATGCCAGTTGATTTAAAGTTATAATTATTCAGACTGTCAAGCCAGAAAAAGCTTTATCACATCCTGAGACTCAGTACTTTCTATGGAGAACTGTTTCTCAGCTACTCACATCTTGTCTGCAATATAACAGAATGACTAATTGAAATCTGACCACTAGAGGGCAATGTTATTTAATAGACCTGCTGTAAAATCGTTTAAAACCTCAGGGCTGCAAATTCTAGTGTCAGCAGGATCAACTCAGTATTTCATCCTTTTAAGGTATATAAAATGACTGAGTACCATTAAACTGGGAAAAATAACATATATAGCCCAGTATATACTTTAAAATGAGAGACAATTTTAATGTATCCTTCCTGGTAAAATATTTTTATATTACTATTATTGTTATGACTTGGGAAAGATGCATCTCCTCCTAGTGGGAGTACATAGTTTTAGATAGCAGGTAAAAACAGACATGTTATTTTTTTCATAATAAAAAATTTACCGATCCTTTAAATTTTATCACAGGTACGGATGTCCATTTTATGCTTATTCTTTCTTTTCTAGACCCCTAAACAGCAATGAAGAAAACGTGTTTATAACAATAATAAAGACATATTAACTTGATTGTCTGTGAACATCCTCTTGTCCAATCAAAGTTCATCTCCGCCTTTAAACTTTCTTGTAACTGTTAAAACTGCCTCTTTCTTTGCTACTCCTTTAAGCTAAGTACATATGTTATTTACATATTATACATATTTATTATTGAGGAGGGTGAAACTTTTCATCTCAAAAGTGAAACAGGCAAATTATAGCACTTCCCGACAAGTGGGAAATTCTTCATGAATAGTGCAGATTATCTTCTTTTTTCTGCCTAGCTCATTGCATTGAAATCAATGTTAAAGGGATAGTAATACTTCATTTTTACTATCCCTCATGTTGTAGCCCTTACAAATTGGAATTAAATGAGACCAGCGGCTTCTCTCAAACCTTTATTGTTTGAGAAATATCCATATTCAAAGTTCCCACTCCTTCTCCCTCCCCCGACGACAGCATTATAGCTGACAGCAGGGGACTCCGGTCCGTGAGCAAGCGGCGGCTCTGCAGCAGTGCTAAGATCACATTATAGAAGCAGAAATACTTCACTGAAATGGCCTTCTAGGTGTACTTGGTTTGCAAGCACACGTAGAAGACCATTTTAGTGAAGGATTTCTGTTTCTATAACGCAATCTCAGCACTGCTGCTGAGCCGCCGCTTGCTCACTGACCGAATTCCCTTGCTGTCAGCTATAATGCTGACATCAGGGGAGAGAAGGAGAGGGAACTTCGAATGTGGATATCTCTCAAACCATAAAGGTTTGAGAGATGCCACTGGTCTTGTTTAATTCCAATTTTTAAAGGCTAGTACATGAGGGATAGTAAAAATGAAGTATTACTTTCACTTTAAGACTAAATTTCCCCCAATATGTGGGAAGTTTCCCTTCTTTTCCCACAGGCATAATATAAAATGTTGTAGCTAGTTAAGATAAACGAATAAATTAAAAATGAAGCATAGTTCACATAGTCTTATGGGCAAGAAATTTGTTCTCCGTGTTTGGAGAGTCTGGGGGACTCTGGGTCAGAGGACGGGACAAAGGAGATTGACCTAAAATACTACAGGAAAACCAAAAATGACAATTCACCTGTGTCTCCTTCAAACTCTCTTCCATTTTTTGGTGCTTCACAAAATTAATGAAACCAGTAGTGACATATTTATCTCAGAGTGGAGTTTGAATAATGGTCCTTTATTCCCAAAATAGTGATAGAATCTGCTGACAGTCTAGTAGGCTGGAGAACAAGGCCAGGAGATTAAATTATAGGATGCATATGGTCTCAAGTGGAATTAGAGCTCCACATCGACTGTCTAGAATGCCTAACAGTTTCATTTGCTGAAAAATGTCTAGGAATAAACAAAACAAATTGTTGCATTCTATTAAAGATGGTCAACACTTCAGCAGTCCAATACATCAATGACTTTGGCAGAATTGGCAAAAGATTTTTGGTATTTCAGTCTAGACAGACATTTAACAGTTAAGGCAGCATGTTTACCAGAATGTTTACTTGGTCTCTCCAATACTATAATGGACTGGAACTCCAGATGTCTGGTGGATCAAAGTGATTGGATGCTGTGCAAAGAATTATTTGTGCAGATTCTAGAGATCTGGTATCTGTGAGAAACAGACTTATTACTGTCTCTGTCAAAATGACAAATTCAACATTTTTCAGTTGGAGAATGTACCGAGGGTGGATGTCATTCTCCAGTTTGTGGGGAAAGCAGAAATTATGTTTTTCCAACTTTTGTGCTGATTCTAAGAGTATTGCTTAAAATTTAGAGACACAATGCAACAATAGTGTTAGTGACACTATTTTGGCCAACCCAACCATAGTTCCCTCCACTTCTGGAAATGGTCATAGATTATCTGTATTTGATTCCATTCTTTCTAGATTTTCTTACAGATCTTTCAGGGAAACCTCAAGGGCTGTTGATTTCAAGCAACATGCAACTCTTGGTTTCAGGAATTCCACAGTTGCAATTCAGTTTTGCAATAAACTAGATACCTTTTATCAGAATTATGGGTACCAGGTACCAGAACTATATACAAGTCGTCTTGCAATGGATGGACTAACTGGTGCCTGGAATCGAACTTGGCCCCAAAAAATAATGCACGGGGCCCTCCAATGACTTTTTATGCCACTGTCTGGAATGGAGCCTCAAACAAAATGTTACTTTTGAAGAACCCAATCATGTTATTACTGTTTTACAATGCTTTTCATTTTAATGAGCGAAATTCCCATGCATAAGCACCACATAAAATGTATGCCTTTTCACTAACCCCCAAGAAATTACCCACAAGAACTTTTGCTGGTTTCCATCTATGCCTGAGAATTTCAAGATGGGGGAGGGGATCAGACTCAGTATGTGTGGTTCTTTGACAACCAGTGGAGTGGGACAAGGTTGTAGGGAGTCAGTATGTGTGGTTCTCTGGCTACCACGGCACAAGACTGGGGCTCTGTGTGTGTAGTTCTGTGGCAACCAGTGAAGTGGGATAAGGCTGTGTGTGTGGGAGGTCAATATGTGTGGTTCTATGACTACTGAGGGACAAGGCTGGAGACAGTATGTGAATGGCCAGTAAAAGGCAGAATAATTACATTTTTCTCTGGACATCCTGATGAAAGTGAAAAGCATCATTTTTTGCACTTGTATCCGTTTAGGTGAAATCTTTCACCAACCCTATCTGCTACTACTGTTGTGTAAAGGATATTGATAATTCATAAAGGAAAACAGGAGCAGGTCAAGAGCATGCCAATAAAATAGACTGATATACAGACAAACAGATAGACCAAAAGGGGTGTACAACTCATTTTCAAGGTTTAGCATACAAACATATAATACAATTTATAAAAAAAATGCAAGAGGAAAATATTATATACAAAAATAAGAATTCTAGTACAGTAAGATCTGTTAAAAAGTTAAATTGGAAGTAGTATGCATAAGTACTATTTTAATGTAAACAGTTGAAGCATGTTTTTGCAGTTTGTGGTGGTGCTGTTACTGGCAAGATTCAGTTGAAGAACAAGAGCTCTTTACACAGATAACAAAGCAAAACATGATGTTTTGGGGTGTGGTCCCCAGCTCTTTATATGGCAGGGAGACTCTTGTGAGAATTAAATAATTCCCTGACACAAAAAACAAAACACAGAAGTGAATCAAACCTCCTAACCTAAATTGCAGGTTGAGCCTCCCTGCACCCCCCCATCTGCCTTCCAAAACAAATTAAAGAGCACCCACATGGCTTTATCCGAGAAACCCACGGACATTATCTTAAACAAAACAGTGCAGCGTATTTAAGCTATACTATCACTAGCCATGTATAGGAACAGAGTGAATAGAAAAGCATATATAATTGTACATCTTCACTGAATGTTTACTGGTTACCAGCAAAAAAGGTTTTAAACTATTCAGTTTCAGGATCAGTGCTCAACCACGGGGTCCAGATTTCATCAAATTTTTTGGGGGATCCTCTGTGTAGATACAATAGTTTATAGTGAGAGGTGGTATGATTCCCTAATTGTATCCCATTTTGATATTCTGGGAAGCTTTCAGACATCCATGCCATGGCCACCACCTTCCTGGTCATCACCAGCAACCCTTGCACCAGTTTGCTTCCTGGTCCCTGGCTTATGTCCTCCAGTAATATTGACAAAATTCATTTCCTACAGTTTTGGAGAGAGGGGGATTGATCTTTGCAATATAAGTAAGATATCCCCCATCCCAAAAGGACATAATGAGAATTCCTATATTAGGTGCCAGAAAGTATTCTCTGCATCTCACATCCTATACAACTGTCAGAGTCAAGTCCCCCATTCTGTATATGATCCTAGACATGTAATAGGATCTATGTAATATCTTAAGTTGGATTACATGATGTTTGGTCATTCTAACTGTCTGTAATTCCCATTAAATTTTTTTTTATCACCTGAATTCTAGAGAGGGCACCAACGCATCACTTCTCAATGTATTTGAGATCTCTCTAGCATTTAGTGAGTTAAAAAGACCCATTTAACTCCTTAGTGACAGACGACTTACCTGGTAAGTCCAGAAAGTCATTCGCTATAATGGGGAAAAAAAACCCTGTCATTAACAGGTTAAATTGATGGCAATGTAGGAAATTTGTATGTGTTCCCTATGCTATGGCACAGGGCCCTCTGGCTTTTGTATTATTTGATTATTAATATTAATACACTGCTGAAATGTTTGTATTTTACATTCAAAATTATAAAGTTTTACTAAGCACTTATTGTGAAAAAATAATTTTGTTGTATAATTTTTCCAGGTGAGATAAATAAGAAGTAGCTTGTCCAGAAGATCAAACTAGCATATTTGACATTTGCAGTTTAACATTTTTTGTGATCATTGCATTTTGTTGATGGTGTGGCTGTTGGTATTGTAGTCCATAATAACTGACTCTAAATGTAATCTATAATACAAACCTGTTCTCAAGTATCACTGACATGACCTGCAAGAGAACAGGTAAACTAAAAAATGACAGCCTCTGACTCAGCTGTACTGAAGTAAGAAAATCCTTATGACATTAGACCCCACACTAAAACAGGCACTGAAATTCATTTGCTAGTCATACCTGCCTAAAAGCAATTTTCAAAGCAACTTACTCTCAAAATTCTCCTGCTAAAGCCACTACAGTGGGAAGTCTATGGGTAAGGAGCTGAGGAAATTCCATGCCTATACTCCATTTGTGCTGCACATGTCATAGGGCAGGTGTTGGCAATATGTGGCCCTTCAGCTGCTGTTACACTATAACTCCCATCGGATAGGAGTTGTAGTCTTGGAGGAGCAGGACGGCTTCATATTGCCAACCATTGCTCTAGGGAAAGCGTTCAGGGTTTGCTCACATTAAATACTTATCAACAGCTGCTAGTGAGCACTGGTTTGCACTAAAGCAATTACACATTTTATTGCAAACCCTAAAGGGCGGTGCTGTGGGTGGGGCAAACACCAACAGAGCTGTGCTACTGAATTTGTACATATGTGCATTTTTGTATGTATGTAAAACAGTAAGAAGACACACACTCATCTTATTCAAAAGTATAAAATATATATTCAAAATATAATACTTATTTCTAATATATTTTATATTTATGACTATGACGTGTGTGCTCTATCACTGTTGATAGATAGATAGATAGATAGAGAGATAGATAGATAGAGAGATAGAGAGAGAGATAGATAGATATATAGACAGACAAATAGACAGACAGACAGACAGATATAGATAGACAGATATAGATAGATAGATAGATAGATAGATAGATAGATAGATAGATAGATAGATATAGATAGATAGATAGATAGATAGATAGATAGATAGATAGATAGTGTAAACCATCATTTAATAGCAGTGTTTCACTTTACAATGCTTAAATATTTCTTAACCCCTAATGTGCTGAGATTTGAAGTGCATGGAAGGCCAAAGTTGCATCCATGTGGCTAACCCTTTAAGTGTCAGTGGGATGCCCAGTGTATTTCAAAACAATGCTTTAGAGATCCCTCTGGCACTCAAAGGGTTAAATGAAGAGCACTGAAGAGCTAAAATAACTTCTCCTGCCTGAAGCTTAAGTATAACAGTTTAATTTACTGGACTCTGTCTTCACCTGATTCCCTTCAGGTCAGGGAGCCTTTTGAGCCATCTGGAATTATTCAGAGATCTTTTTGATAACATGCTGATTTGTGATCAGTGTTTACCAGCCCTGCAGGAAGATTGAAAGATGTCGGAGCATCACACCCATCCTTGAAAGGTATCAATCCCCTCTGGGAAGGCACACCTCCCAGGATAGGACACCCTGCAAATGTTAGGTGCCTTCAAGTAAAACCATGTTAAGTAAAAAGATCTTGAGCCCTAAACAAATATCTGGTGTTTAAATTCAAGTATCACTCACTGCCTTTTAGTTGATCACAAGACTTTAGACCAAGTTGTAGCTTGTCTGTGGACTCAATGACAAAAGCCTATTGTCTGGTGACAACGTACTCTGCAAACGGGATCAAGGCAAAACAAAAAAATGACCATAAAGAGAAGCAATTATCTAAGTAGCATATTTAATAAATATTTGTAGTAGCTAAAGTTTGCATTGTAATGGGCGTGTGAACATTATAAAAAGTTTTTTTGTTTCCATCGTACCTATGCACCAAGATTTGTTCATCATTCTAGTGCATTGTCTCCTTAGATTGCTGCATAAATCTCTACTGTATAGCACAGTGAAACAGAAATCCTGTATTTTGTCAGAAAATATTCCTTTGATGAAGTTTATTCCCCATTCACTGCCGACCTTGCTTACAGTGTTTAAAGGGATAATGAAGTGAGCTTGTTCATGTTTTTGGAAGGATATACTCCACCAAATTACAAATGAAAACAATAATTAAATTGTCTATCACATTATAAACTTTCAACAATGGGTTTATTTGTTTTCAATCCCATAAGGGTGCAGCTGTTCTCTTGTCTTTTATAGAGAATTTGATCATAGGTTGTATGTGGATTGGCCACCTGGTATGTAGTGGCAGCTCTGTAAAAACTGGATTCTGTCCCAATAATGAGAGCGGAGATTTTTATTCATGATGAAAATTATTTTGGTGTGTTCACTTTGAGAAAGAGGTGGCTATGAGTCCTGAGTCTCAAATGTGTACTATGGTTTATTGGAGGCCACTCTAACATTTAAGGTGCTAAAAACCTCATTTAAATCAATGTAAATTCTGGGATTTTTTTTAATTGTTCCTTTGCTTGCTCCAGAATACTTCCACTTTATACATAAGGACCTATGTGTATTAGTGTACATGTATGACAATGCAAGTTGTATGTTTTGGGATGAGAAAGTAAAGGTTCCCTGTTCCTACTTATTTGAATGGAATCTCTTTATCAGATGCAAAGACACCTTAAAGGGATAGTAATGTTTCATAATGAAAGCAGCTCTAATTAATCTTCATAGTATTTGGACTTTGGAGAGTGTTATTTCAATTCTATCAGAGTTGTAGTTCAAGAGTAATTCAATGACAAAGTATCCCACTCCCTCCCCTTTTACTGATGTAACACTGTTCAGCCAGATCAGAGGGGAGGTGTCCAGGTAGACTGCAGAGAGGGACAATCTTCAATAAAGATAAGGGAAAAACCTGAAAAACTTGTCAAGGGGGGCAGGGCTTTCAGTGTTCTCATAGGAAGAAGATTGTCCCCTTTTGTTATCTGTCTGGTATTACAACCAGATTCCACATCTGAGAAGAGATTGCTTACACTAGGTAAAAGGGGCGGGAGGGGAAACTTTGCTTGTGAATATCTTTCAAACCATAAAGGTTTGAGAGATAAGACTTATATCGTTCTTCATGTTTTTTTAAAGCCTACAAAATAAAATAAAGATTAAATGAAGTATTACTATCCCTTTAACCTTTTGGATGAAAGGTCTTTAGTGCATTATGAAGTAATGCATGAGAGAGCTTTCAGCACCAGATATATTTGTTATTTCCATAAAATAACATAGGCATGAAAAGCTTTTGCTCATCAGTAGAGAGTTTTCTTAGTGCTAAGAGTATTCTCTTTAAAGTGTACATTTAAAGGGACACTAATATCAACAATTTTCTAGAGTAATTCATTCCTAAAAAGAAAGGAAGGTACACCACTAGGTGGAAGTAAAGGGTGTTTGTATCAAAACTAATGGGAGTGTGCTAATCTGTAATTAATAAATCAAAGAAAATGAATAGTAAAACACAGCAAAACCAAAACCTACGAGAGAGTGTAGGGAATATTTATTACAACTTAACTTTAAGTCCCCAAAATAAATAAATAAAAAACTTTAAGCACAAAACAAATGAAAATAAATTAAAAATAAGTATTTGACCCCAATATGCAGCTAAATCATGCCTAAGGCATAATAAAGGTCTTGTGTGCAATGACTGTGAATCTGATGTGCAGTAAAGATCAATATTGGACTATGCTATAAATAAAGCACTAGTATCAAAATAACACTAATTGCTTAGTACTGCTTGCAGTCACATGGTAAATTGATATAGTCATTTACTACAAAAACCAGGACAATTTGTTAGACGGTCCGTTAACAATATCCATGAGAGAATTTCCTTAAAAAATAATTAGGTAATAGGCATATGTCTCATGCAATAAATGAAGAAAAGTAGAGGATGATCAAAGCACCACCAGAACTACAATAAAAGAGGAAAGGCTCATGTGAGCCAGCCTCACAGCTCTGAAACACGTTTTGCTAAAAATTGTTTTCAAAGGGTGCCAGTTGTCAATTGCTCTGGTTATATACCCCTATAGACCATCTCACAAATGACACTGACATGTCAACACTCACCTCTTTCGCAACTAATAGATGAATATAAATAATAAACTTTAAATAATAAGAAGAAAACACCAATAATCAAAGCTATGGTGATAATAATCAATGAAGCTCGGAGGTAAACATAAGGGTGCTTTGATCACTTTGATCACCCTGTTACTTGTTTTCATTTTCTACATACCACCTATGCCTATTACTTAATTATTTTTAAGGCAATTTCTCATGTTTTTATAATATATATTTATATGGAGTCATGTCAGTTTAGCAGGACAGACCCCCACATAAAATGGCCAAAATCCTAATGGCCCCTATGAGTTTTGCCCTTGTGCCTTTTTCCAATCAAGAATAAACACCCATTGTTCAAGAGGCAATATTTTCAATCAGTCCTGGATCTCATTGCCAAGAAAGCAGACATGACTACACACAAGTTCTGCCCACTGTACATTTTTTTACCCTTTACAGACCAGAGGGGTATGCAGTTCATTGCTTTATATGATATACTAGTATGAAAGCCCTTATGCATGGGCTAAAGTGCACCCAGCTGCTGCCGCAGAGCCAGGAGTAGAGACTGGACATGAGCGGCCCGGAGCAGGGCAGTGCTTTCAGCAAGTCTCTACTGCGCATGACTGCAGTCATGATTAGTAGAGACTCGCAGAACGCGCTGATCCTTAGCGGGGAGCACCAGACAGCTCACAGAGAAGCTCCCTGTGTGCGAAACCACACATGCACAGTAGAGACTCTCTACTGTGCAGGTGCAGTTACGGCTCACAGTGAGCGACGCATTCTACCACTTTATGCTATGGGACAAGACTGGTTGGTAAGCTTAGTGGATAGTTATTATTAGGAGATATTATTTATACATAAATCAAAGTAAGAAGAAGACCACAGTGAGAGATCTAAGGCAAATCAAACGATATCAAGAGACATACCTGCAATTCGTTCTTTATATATCCATTTTGTAGTATGCAGAAACCAAGATACAGTTGACCTCAATTCAACTGAAAAAAAGCAATGGGTTTTGGTCCATCTACAATATATCTATGTCCACGTAGTGGCTGTGTGTATGTATAATGTGTAGATTGTATATTTACATGTATGTACAAAAGTGTATTATACAGAAAATGTATACACTTTATAAAAAGCAGCAATATGTATTTAAGAGTACATACAGGTGGCAGTGTGTATCTGAGTTTATGACTGAGTGCATATATTTATATACTCTATATGTGGGTGGGAGAACACCAGCCTCTCCTGAACTGATGAGATACAAAGATCCCCTATCATATGCATTTCACAACAAATAGAGAATAATACACACAAAAGGGTAGACAAAGGGTCAGTCTTGACCAACCAGCTACTCAGATGCACAATTTCATCAGTTCAATCCAGTAAGCAGCCAAAAAGACAAAGGAAGGGGATCACAGAGTTGTGGTGAAAAACGTAGGTTTTTTTTTGATAAGTAGAAACCCTTGCAACATCAATAATAGCCCAATCTGCAATACTTTTAAGACATGTGGACACTTTCTTTTTACCAGTTTTATGGTTATGAGACTTACAATACTATTACATAATTGCAACAATAGTCTGGAAAGTAACTAGGTTGGAAAGGAATATACATTTATTCAGAATTTAGCACTGCACTTCTAATACTTCAATATGTTTACAATAATGTTCAGGAGATACTGGGAAATATGAAAAATAGGAAATGATTGATTAGTGGCTGATGTTTGATTAAGGGATTGGACGTTTTTGCAACTTTTCTATTTGACAATTATATCAATTAATGTACCATAGATGACAAATAAAAATTCCCATTGATTTAAATGGGAAATGAGTTGAAGATATCTTTGGCATTCAATGAGTTTAAATCTTGTTTAATAAATAGGAATGTTGAAGAGATGCATTTGTTCACTTCTGTAAAGTTTATTTACCCAAGAATTGCTGCTCTTTTACTTTATGCTTATTGTCCTAAAAGTATTAATTTTGTTCTCAGTATGATCAAGCTGACAATAAACATATGTTTGGGTTAATTAATGGATAATTAAAAAATCTTTATCTTAATAAATTGCCCTTCTGATTAAATGCACATTTCCATAATAAACAAAAACAGTCTCATAGGCCGATAATGTCAAATCAAAATGTACATAATAGTAGGGTGTTAGTCTTACTCACATGTAGCTATGGCCAATTGTGTAGATAGTAGAAATATGGCCTGTGGAGGATATTTCACTGCCCCCACACAGATGTAAATGACCACTCAGAAGCTCACCATCAGAATAGGCAATGTTCATCTCAAAGGAAAGAGAAAGGACAACGCCAGAAATATACCAAAATACGAAAAGAATATCTTGTAGGGGTCCTCTCAATGTTCATTTATAATACCATTGATCAAACAAAAAATATAGAATGTACTCACAATTAGTATACACTGGCTTGTCCTTCTCACAAACCAGCCAATAGCTTCCAATCCTGCCCCTGTTCAGGAAGCAATACTCACCTTGAGGGATGATAGTATATAAAATAGGGTCAAAAAGTTTGAGTCCACTACCACAATCTGCTTTTATTTCAAACTAGTGTAAAAGCTTGTGTACACAGGTTAACCCTTTGAGTGCCAGAGAGGTACACAATGCATTGCTTTGCAATGCATTACTTACCCCTCTGGTGCTCATAGGGTTAAGAAGCCGCTACCTCACTGCTCCATGTGATGCAATCTTGCGTCGCCTCTCTCACGCAATGCAGTCATGCGCAACAGAGTCTACTGTGCATGACTGCATCGTGACAAACCTCCTAGCGAATTATTATATAGGATTGTCAACTAATTTGTTTGACAAAATATACATCATTTCTCAAACAAAAATACATAATTTTCACTAATAAAAGTAAAAAATATGTTTGTTAGCACATACTAAAATGCAAAAAATTCTCAATATTTAGTATGACAAGCATTTGCTTTAATGACTGCTTTAACTATAAAGTAAAACAATGTATGTTAAAAGAATACCATGCAAAAACACAGATGTCTTGCTCGAAATGATCGCTCAACGCGTTTCGTGACTGTCTCTATGGATGTCACTTTGTCAGGAGCTTTGTTTTATTATAGTGGTGTTGCTGTTTAATACACTAACTTATTTTTTTATACAATTGAGCATATACTCTTATGGGTATTACTCCCTTTTGGTCATATATTAGACTTCTGCTATTTATATACTGTTTGTTATTTTATTTTGTATCTTGTATCTTATATATAGCTATTGTGCTCTTCTTTAATAAAATATATGCCCATATTTTTCCCTGGATCTGTATATATATATATATATATATATATATATATATATATATTTATTATACATTAGAATCTACTATTTTTTAACTGGAGTTATATATGTATCCTATATATATGGTCTGATATACATATTAAATTTTGGGAACTACATACCATCTTTGGATCATAGTGAAAGCGGTGATTCCTAAGATATCAACGTGGATTGCTGTATACACTGGGAGGCAGGAGAAGCCTCCACAGAATGTGAGTAGAACTATGTGGGATATGGGCAAACAAGATTTCTTGAGCATTAAACAATACTACTCTTAGATGGTTGTTTTGTGTTGTCTTTTTTTCTGCAACAAATCCCTGCCTTTGTTTAAATTTGATCAAACTCGCTACAGCACAAATATCAAGGTAAATGTTTAGTAAGGAACCAGTTGTGATGGGGGCCCAAAAAATGTTTGCACTGGGCTCCCCCATTGATTAATTATTCCACTGGTCTACCATACAATGTACTATATGTTTAACCCTTTGAGGACTAGAGGAATGTACAATACATTGGTTTGCAATATGTCACTCACCCTCTTGTCCACAAGGGATTAATCCCTTTCTTTGTTATGGAGATCGTCAATGCATTGCTTCGCAACAAGAAGGAGATTTCTAACATCCAAAAGGTTAAATTCTGGAAATTGGAAATTATGATGTGTGCCTGGAATGCAAATTTGTAGATCTGCATATACAAGATATGTACCATAAATCTGATTAATTAAAATGGTATATGGAATTATAGTTGATTGAAAGGGTTCCATGGAAATTCCACAGATATGTTTTACGGGTTGGATGGGCTTTGTACTGTGCAACTGCTTTACATATCTCTATTAGTTATGATAAGCACCTGTTCTAGTGTAAGTACAAAACAGATACATTCTTAAAATAGGAACAATAGTCAAATTAACGGTTAACTCAGTGGATATGGAGTCACAACCAACTCATAGCAAAACAATGTATTGAAGATGTCACAAGCATTTAAGGGGTTGGGTGGTTAATATATAATTTAACTGTCATTGCCAATGATAATTTCTACCTTCCAGTTCACTCATATTACAATTTCCTCTCTATTTTTGAATCCTAGTTTAGTTTCAAAATGTTTGTATGCCAATAAAAAGAACATAGTGGGAAGAATGTATGAATCCACCAACACAGCCCCAGTGGCTTTTGTCTCCATCTCCTGTGCCTACTCCTTGGGTTACACACTAGAGTGCATGATCGATTTAGTTCATACTGGTACAAACACTCTTGCATTGTTAAGTATGTATTGCCAGCAAGGCCAGAACACATCCCTATCTCATGAACTGGGGAAGGAATAAAGTTGTGTCATGTCCTCTGAGCCTTGATCCCCCCTTTGAGGACCATACCAGAAACAATGCATTGAACATCTCTCTGGCCCTCAAGTGGTTAATACAAGGCATTAAACAAGTCAAAAGTCCCAAAAAGCCCATGTACTCTCACTTCACTAACCCTGCCCTTGGCACAAGCAGAGTTAAGGGGAGAATTGTGGGCCTGGTTTAGTAAATTGTCATTAAGCAGGCATAGTAAAGCAATACATTGCACATACCCTCTGATCCTTAAAGGCTTAAGCATTTTTTTTAAATAGTCAGCAGGTTACAATTAAGATTTTTTTAATTATATATATATATATATATATATATATATATATGCACTCAGTCCATTTCTTACTTAAAGGGATAGTAATATTTCATAATAATAGCAGCTCTAATTAATCATCAGCGTATTTGGGCCTTGGAGACTGTTATTTCAATTCTGTCAGAGTTGTAGGTCAAGAGTAATTGAATGACAAAGTATCCCCCTCCCACCCCTTTTACTGATATAACACTGCTCACCTCAGATCAGCAGGGTGTGTCCAGGTAGATTGCAGAGAGGGACAATCTTCAACTAAAGGGAAAAAAGCTGAAAAACCTGTCAAGGAGGGCAGGCTTTTCATTGGTCTCACAGTAAAAAGATTGTCCTTTGCTGTGAGCTGTCTGGTCTATGGACCAGATTCCACATCTGAGGAAAGGGGGCTTACACTAGGTAAAAGGGGCGGGAGGGGGAAACTTTATCATTCAATTACTCTAGAAATACAACTCTGACAGTATTGAAATAACAATCTCTATGGCTCAAATACTTGGAGCTGCTGTTTTTGTGAAACATTACTATCCCTTTATAGTTGAACTAACACTTTAAAATGACTTGAGTGATGTTGAAAGAGTTATATGAATCACCTATATTTATGTTAGCAATTCTTTATTTAACTCTATAGTTCATGAGATGTATTGCTTTATTTAATATTTTATGAAAATTAGCCTGGTAGGAAGTGGTAGTTGGGGTGAGAGTGGAATCTTAGTATCTAACACCCCATCCAGTAATGTGTAAATGCTGACAAAGGAAGTTGTTATGAGGTATTAGTACCACTTTAAGAGTATAGCATTTTAATTGTTTTTCCTTGAAAGATTCAAATGTGAAGTGACTAAGGACAAAATGCAAGAAAGTGGAAAATGTGCTATTTTTTGAAAGCCATACATTTATGTGCTGTTTGATTTTTCATGCAAGAAACATACTGATGCTTTGATGCTGAACAGCACCTGCTCTTAAATTAATGGCACAGTTAGCCAGACAAATGAAAATGTGTGTTAATTGCTTTGCTGAATTAGTACCAATCTCTAATCCTCTCAAAAAATGGCAGACGTTAATCATTTTTCCATGCAAAGTACATTGTAAATAGCAACTGAGCACATTTCTTGCATTCAGCCCTATGATCCTTAAGCACAAAAGGAAAGGAGAGCTATTTTGGGGCTAATAAACTGTGCTATGGGGAAACTATATAAACTATCTGAAAATCTCTGCAGCAGGGTTGTGCTGAGCTCCCGACTTGTCAGTTAAATTTAAAGTTGGTCCTTCCTGAATATAAGCAGGAGCCAGAACATATAGGAAATACTATGCATGATCATTCATGATCACGTGGGACAATCATAAATATCAATTGACAAGACAGAGTTTTATATGCCTCTTGCTATGGAGCTTTTCTAATACTTTATAAAATGTAACTCTTAATCATCTAAATGATTTTAACTATATATTCTGTAATAAATATCAGTTCATTTTATAATTGCCCATAATTTGTAAGAAGAAGACCTGTTACCATGGACTAAATATCTCAGAAGCAAATATGCAAGACATCCTAGGTGCACAAACCCCACCCTTGTCCAAAAGCTCAATTAATGTCGGACAGGGACTCAAAAGGCAAGTGGGAAGCATCATACATGCACTCACAACTGAGGGAAAGGGACATGCAAGGTGCTATATTAGGAACAGAGATAGTACCCAGGTTTTTCTATATCAAATACATAAATTAATACTGGAATTAAAATTGTATTTGTATGTATATATTTATCTTTTTTTCAAGCACCCAGGGATATGATATAATTTTATAAGTGCCTCCTACCTTGAGGAAGGTCCCTACTAAATGTTGTCTTATCTAGTCTAAAGCTACCATGGGAAGGGTCAGTGTCAATCCCAATTATATAATAGCAGTGTGGTGGTGTGAGCTGCTGTTTTTGGTGGGGTGAAATTAGTAACTTGTGGCACGATGCAAGTAGTGTTCTCATCTGCTAAAGGCATTTTTGTGCACAGATAGATTTTGCGCATGTTCTAATCCAGGAAGCTGAATATCGAACGCTTCCTGAATTGGGAATAAAAAAATCCTTTTTATGGCAACACTACACAGATGTATAAATTTATTTGCAATAGCACTTCCTGCATTAGGAGCATTTGCTATTCCACTCACACAGATTCGTTAACCCTGGCCATACCCACAAAAAAAAAAACAAATATGTGCAGCTGTTTGCTAATCTAGATTTTTTCATGCGCAATTCAACAAAATCATGCGCAAACCTATTCCCTAGTGGTTTTCACACAGGAAATAGCGATCACGCATGTTTCTTGCATTGCACCACTGGTAACATAGTTGATGAGGCTGAAAAAAACTCACCAGTCAAGTTCAGCACATGCCAAAACACCTGTTGATCCAGAGGAAACCAACAATAACAAACAAACATTCAAGCCATTTCTGATTAAGCCCCAACTGCATGTATAGATAGTGAGGACTCTGAGCAGTTTCTTGCCCCATGTTATTAATCAAAAGGCTCAACTTATACAGTCCCTTACTGCAATCTAAATAACATTTTTATGTGAAATGCATTTTTTACTGCCCCTCATCAACTAGCCTTTAATGGGTACTTTAAACCTTTGAGTGCCAGAGTGGTACTCAACGTATTATTCTGCAATGCATCGCATACCCCTCTGGCACTCAAAGGGTTCAGCAAATAAAGTACCATTTTACTCAGTTTTCACTGATTTATTTGCAGATCTCCTATTCACTTTTTGTATATGGATTCATAAGTAAAGTTTCTTATTCACATAGTAATAAAGAAGAGATCTTTTACGGCAATTTATCTTGTAGACTCATCCTGACTGATTTTGCAGCTACCACCCTGTAAATAGTGATAGGCAACTATTTAAATCCAGCTGTTACTGACTACCCCTGCTGTAGACTATGTGCATAGAGCTGTCTAAAATAACAGTATGAAAAATATACTATTGTATAATAAATGATAAAGTATTACCTGGGTGTTCTTTATATAATAAAATTCACATCTGGTCCGTAACATACTAACAATCTACTTCACGTTGCATGTGTAGATTTTCCACAAGTGACTGTAGGAAAATCAATCTATCAATTTAGGCAAGGCACCAAGCCCAGCTGAGTTAAAAATATTCACACAAAAGTAAATATTTTTCAGAACTGCAGATAACAAAGGATTTAAAAAATGCTGTCTGTCATGGTCTCCTACACAAAAAAAAGTCTGGTTAGAAATCACTGCAGCATTCTCAAATTTGTGTGTTAAATGTTCTTATTAACATCTCTCTCATGGGTTGATTTGAATTAAATAAAGGAATACTAATTGTTGTTGTCATTTGTCTTCCAAGTATATTGAGATTTGATTTGTATAGGTTTACAGATTATTCTGACTAACAATTCCTTTAAGAAAAGATTTTCACACCTGTATTTGTCAGGGGTGAATGTAAAGTGGTGCACAACAAAGATATCCCCCTGAAACATAAATAATCTCAAATAATGATGCATTTGCTGAGTGAACTGAATGAGGAAACCCAGAAGCTAATAATGGCTAACACATGTTCCTTACAAGTGTGAACCTTTGAAGCCAGGCATCATGTACTTAAAGTGATATAAACATTTTATTTTGACCTTACATATTCAACATGTGCATAATATATAAAGTCACATTGCCTGTACTTTTTATTATTTTTTTTCTCTCATGTTATGTATCCCTGATAGGAAGCTCCCCAGATCTCTGCTTCCAGAAATCTTTCTGGTCATGGTCAGTCAAAGCAAGGATGATTATACAATGCATCTCCAGGTATGAGGACTCTATTAAAAGGATTTATTATTGACCGAATACTGGCCCTTTAAAGGGATAGTAATGTTTCACAATAAAAGCAGCTCCAATTAATCTTCATAGTATTTGGGCCATGGAGAGTGTTATTTCAATACTGTCAGAGTTGTAGTTCAAGAGTAATTAAATGATAAAGTATCCCTCTCCCGTCCCTTTTACTGGAGAAACACTGCTCACCTCAGAGCAGCAAGGCTGTCCGGATGGATCACAGAGAAGGACAATCTTCAGTGAGCATAAGCAAAAACCTGAAAGACTTGTCAAGGGGGGGAGGGTTTTCCTTATGCTCACAGTATGAAGATTGTCCCTTGCACTGAGCTTTCTGGTCCCAGGACCAGATTCTACATCTGAAAGGGGGTGACTTACACTAGGTAAAAGGGGCAGGAGGGGGATACTTATGCATTCAATTACTCTTGAACTACAACTGTGACAGTATTGAAATACCACTCTCCATGGCCCATATACTATGAAGATTCATTGGAGCTGCTGTTTTTGTGAAATATTACTATCCCTTTAAGTTTGTTAAAAGGAGAATACACACTGGGTATGATGTACCAAGAAGAACAGGAACAGTTTTGGAGCAAATAAACAGCCCCACATGGGACAAATAATTCCCTATTTATTTAAATGGGGATTTTAAGCTTCCTATTTATTTTGTAGCTGGTTTGCCACTGAATTGCTCCATTTCATTATAGAATGTTAGCCTATCTGGGCCTGTAAGGCTGTCTTCTTCCCTGCCTAGTCTCTGAGCTTATTCACCAACTCCAAAATTTTTCACTCAGCAACACTATTAGTTAATAGAACAAATTAGGATGAAACAGGAAGTTCTGCTCTGATGGTGCTCTGTATAAGCCTGTACAGTTTTAATATACATTCAGGAAACAAATGGGGTTTCCTTTGGAAAGTGAAGGAGTGAGGAAGCTGTCAGTATGTTTCATTTTAAATGAAGTAGGAAATTGAGATATTGCAAGTCCTGAAGCAATGGAAGAGTTACATTCATATAGCTAAGAGGGCATAGATATATAAAATATAGTTCAAAGTCTTAATTAAAGAAGGATGAACAATGCATTTAACCAAATAAATGATTCTATTAGATTTTTAAGTATATTTATATTGCATTCAGTACCATCAACAGGGTCCAGAGCTGTTGCAGCTCTATGTGACCCACTATCAGCTGATCCTTTTTGCTCAGATGTACTAATGAACTTGTTCATGATAGCCTTTAGCACAGGGGGTAGCCAACCCTTGTCTTCAAAGTAACCAACATTGCATGTTTTCAAGATATCCCAGCTGGAGCACTAGTGTACTAATTAGTGGCTCAGTTACTTTAATTGATCTAATTGCACTTATTCAGGGATATCGTGAAAATCTAAACTGTTGGTAGATAGGGGTGGCTATGCCTATATATATTTACTAGAATAAAAGCCCGTGTACATGGGCCAAGGTCTGGGTAATGTTGAGCAGTTGCTACCTCACTGCTCCACGAGATGTAGTATTACGTCGTTTCACTCACACGATGCGCAGTAGAGACTGCCCGAACATGCACAGTCTCTACTGCGCATGATGGCTTCTGACAAATATCCTAGCGAATTATTATATAGCATATTTCAATGTGTAGCAAAAATTAGTTATACTTTTTGGTTAGTAAATTGGTTGATACTAAAACTATGCTGACTAAATCTCAAAAATAAAATAAAAAAAAAATGTACACATATGAGCCACCCACTCATACTTCATTTAGCTGTCAGTGACACCAGTGGCCAGAAATACAAGAAAAAGGAAGTAAAAAACAAATGTGTTGAACCTCACATGAAAATGATTAGTCCAAGCTAGTGTTGAGCGAGCACCCCGATGCTCGGGTGCTCGGGTGCTCTGACCGAGCACCCCCTGAGGCTCGAGTGCTCGGCCGAGCACCCGAGCCCCATTGAATCCAATGGGGCGACACGAGCATTATACCAGGCACCCCCTGCTCTGATGAGGGGAGGGTGCCTGGTCAATGCCCCCCTTCATCTCCGCTATGCCCCCTTCATCTCCGAATGCCCCCTTCAGCTCCGCAATGTCCCCCTTCATCTCCGCTATGCCCCCTTCATCTCCGCTATGCCCCTCTTCCACAATGTCCCCCTTCATCTCCGATATGCCCCTCTTCCACAATGTCCCCCTTCATCTCCGCTATGCCCCTCTTCCACAATGTCCCCCTTCATCTCCTCTATGGCATAGAGGAGATGAAGGGGGACATTGTGGAAGAGGGGCATAGCGGAGATGAAGGGGGACATTGTGGAAGAGGGGCATAGAGGAGATGAAGGGGGACATTGTGGAAGAGGGGCATAGCGGAGATGAAGGGGGACATTGTGGAAGAGGGGCATAGACTCTATGCCCCTCTTCCACAATGTCCCCCTTCATCTCCGCTATGCCCCTCTTCCACAATGTCCCCCTTCATCTCCGCAATGCCCCCTTCATCTCCGCAATGCCCCCGTACCTCCAGTCCCTGGTGGTCCAGCGGAGCGTCTTCAGATCTGTGCCTCTTCCGGCACAGATCCCCGCCACCCGAACATGGCGGGCGAGCACATGGCGGTACTCGACGAGTACCGCCATGTGCCGAGCAGAGCGATGCTCGAGCCGATCCGAGCATCGGCCGAGCACGCTCGCTCAACACTAGTCCAAGCCATATACCTTATATATTTATTATCCCATCCATTTACTCAAAGGTACCACAAGGTAGGCAGTTGGAGGATTAATTAATTACAAACAGAGATGGGTAACACTTGTTTTCATTTGTCTGTTAATGGGAAAATTCCAAATCTATTAAGAATAGGCACAAGCACAGACCAACGCACACAAACGTACACAGACACGCGCACGTGCACTTTCGCACGTAAACACTGTTCCAGGTTTGTCAACACAAGAACTAACTTCTTAGAGACTGATCCACAATTATACTTATCTGAGTCAGTTTTTTCAACACAACTAGTAACCTGTTCCAGCCTTGTCCATACTAGCAATCACCAGTCATGTTCAGACAAGGGAATAATCCTCTTATACTCCAGTAGTAACCTGTTCTAGTCTTGTCTAAACAAGGTATTACCCACCTCAGCCTTGCTCACATGAGTAGTAACCCTCTCTGGTCTTGTTCACACAAGTAATAGTAACGCTTTCTAGTTTTGCCCACACAAGCTGTAACCATTTCCAGCCTTTTCCACACACAATGCAACTTTCTATAGCTTTGTTGCCTTGTATAAATAAGTAGTAACCTGCTCCAGCTTTATAATCATGTGATACCTCTCTCCATCCTTGCTTACAAAAACCCTCTCCAGTCCACACAAGGGGTATAATATTCACATATGGTGACTAGTGTTGAGCGAGCATGCTCGGCCGATGCTCGGATCGGCTCGAGCATCGCTCTGCTCGGCACATGGCGGTACTCGTCGAGTACCGCCATGTGCTCGCCCGCCATGTTCGGGTGGCGGGGATCTGTGCCGGAGGAGGCACAGATCTGAAGACGCTCCGCTGGACCACCAGGGACTGGAGGTACGGGGGCATTGCGGAGATGAAGGGGGCATTGCGGAGATGAAGGGGGACAGTGTGGAGATGAAGGGGGACATTGCAGAGATGAAGGGGGCATTGCAGAGATGAAAGGGGCATAGTGGAGATGAAGGGGGACATTGCAGAGATGAAGGGGGCATTGCAGAGATGAAGGGGGCATAGCGGAGATGAAGGGGGACATTTCAGAGATGAAGGGGGCATTGCAGAGATGAAGGGGGCATAGCGGAGATGAAGGGGGACATTGCAGAGATGAAGGGGGCATTGCAGAGATGAAGGGGGCATTGCAGAGATGAAGGGGGCATAGCGGAGATGAAGGGGGACATTGCAGAGATGAAGGGGGCATTGCAGAGATGAAGGGGGCATAGCGGAGATGAAGGGGGACATTGCAGAGATGAAGGGGGACATTGCAGAGATGAAGGGGGCATTGCAGAGATGAAGGGGGCATAGCGGAGATGAAGGGGGACATTGCAGAGATGAAGGGGGCATTGCAGAGATGAAGGGGGCATTGCAGAGATGAAGGGGGCATAGCGGAGATGAAGGGGGACATTGCAGAGATGAAGGGGGCATAGCGGAGATGAAGGGGGACATTGCAGAGATGAAGGGGGCATTGCAGAGATGAAGGGGGCATAGCGGAGATGAAGGGGGACATTGCAGAGATGAAGGGGGCATTGCAGAGATGAAGGGGGCATAGCGGAGATGAAGGGGGACATTGCAGAGATGAAGGGGGACATTGCAGAGATGAAGGGGGCATAGCGGAGATGAAGGGGGACATTGCAGAGATGAAGGGGGCATTGCAGAGATGAAGGGGGCATAGCGGAGATGAAGGGGGACATTGCAGAGATGAAGGGGGACATTGCAGAGATGAAGGGGGCATAGCGGAGATGAAGGGGGACATTGCAGAGATGAAGGGGGCATTGCAGAGATGAAGGGGGCATAGCGGAGATGAAGGGGGACATTGCAGAGATGAAGGGGACATTGCAGAGATGAAGGGGGCATAGCGGAGATGAAGGGGGACATTGCGGAGATGAAGGGGGACATTGTGGAGATGAAGGGGGCATTGACCAGGCACCCTCCCCTCATCAGAGCAGGGGGTGCCTGGTGTAATGCTCGTGTCGCCCCATTGAAGTCAATGGGGCTCGGGTGCTTGGCCGAGCACTCGAGCCTCCGGCGGTGCTCGGTCAGAGCACCCGAGCACCCGAGCATCGGGGTGCTCGCTCAACACTAATGGTGACTGTAGTTTAAAAAAAATTCAGACTATCACTGGATACTCATAGTAATTAGTTGATTAAGCTGAAAAAGACATGTGTCCATGTACAGTCCATACCAAATCGCCCCTGTGGATCCAGAGGCAGGCAAAAAAAAAACAAAACATTGCACCATTTCCAATTAATTCCTTCCTGACTCCAAATGGCAGACAGATATTTCCCTGGATCAACAACTTATCTGCATTGAAGCCAACTATCATAATTATCAATATTGTTCTGTACTAGATAAGTATCCATTACTTTTTTGAAATCAGTTAGAATAACTGCAAGCACAGCATCCAGAAGCAAATAATTCCATAGCTTTATTGCCCTTTCTGTAAAAAACATTTGCCTTTGTTTTAGTCGAAAACGCCTCTAGTCATAATGGATGACCTCTCATTCTTAGTTCATCTTTTTGAGAAAATAATTAATTGGAGAGTTCTTTGAATTGACCTTGAATATATTTGTAAATGGTATCTAAGGGTTTCACCCCTTAGATGTCTCTTCTTTAATGTAAACAAACCCAGTTTGGTTAGTCTTTCCTTTTTAACTCAGATCCTCCAAACCCTTTATCAGTTTTGGGGCACTTCTCTGCACTTGTTCCAGTTCAGTAATGTCTGGTGCCCCAAACTGTACTCCATATTTTAGATGTGGCCTTACCAATGATTTACATAGTGGTAGAATCATATTTGCATCTCATGCATCTATACCTCTTTTTATGCAGGATAGAACCCTATTCGCTCTTGCAGCAGCTGAGTGACTTTGCACAATGATTTGAAGTCTATCGTCTATCAGTACTCCTAAATCTTTCTTGAGAATTCCCCAAGTTGTTTCCCATTTATTTTATATGTGGCATGTTTGTTTCTACAACCCAAATGCATAACTTTACACTTATCTTCATTAAATATCATCTTCCGCTTTTCTGGCCTTTCACTCAGTTTATCTGAATACTTCTGCAGAGAAAAAACATCCAGCTCTGTATGTATTTTCTTGCACAACTTAGTGTCATCAGCAAAGATTGAGAAATTACTTTCAATTCCCACTTCTAGACCAGTAATAAACAAGTTAAAAAGCATCGGGCCCAGGACTGAACCCTGTGGCACCCCATTTACAACTTTAGACCAAATTGAAAAAGTTCAATGTACAACTCTCTGCCATCTATCATTTATCCAGTTCTCAATCCATGCACAGATCTCACCTCCCAAATCAAAGCCTTTTAATTCCTGCAGTAACCTGTTATGAGGCACTGTATCAAAGGATTTTGCAAAATCCAAGTATACTTCATCAACAGCAATTTCCTCATCCACATTACTACTTAACCTTTCATAAAATACAATCAAATTAGTCTGACATGATCTATTCTTCATAAAACCATGCTGGCTTCTACTAATGATATTGTCAGTCTTCACGTAGCTCTTAATACTGTAAGTTAGTAACCCTTCTAATATCTTATCCACTATGGAAGTCAATCTGACAGGTCTATAATACCTGGTTTGGATCATGCCACCTTTTTGAACAATGATAATATATCAGATTTACTCCAATCACAGGGCACTGTTCCAGATGGCAGCATTTGCAATGAGTTAAACGGACAGTCATGCTACCACTCATTATGCCAGTTGCAACAAGTTAAAAGGCAGGCAAAAACAAAATCTGCACAATTAAGTTAATACAGGTTTTTTCCCCAGTGGAATCCCCTGTATTTGAATCCCATGCTTTTTAAATTCCTGACTCTTATCACACTGCAGCACTTACACATCGATTCAAGATTCACATTTTCAAGTATTCACTGTCCCTCTGCTTTATGTAGCAGAAAGCCACCAATTACAACCCAGCAAACAACCCACCCACTCCCAACACACACAGACTGCAATCAATTGTAAAACTCCAAAAGGGGGGATGCTATTGTTTTTAACGCCTCCCTTGACACACTATACAACGCAGAAAATACACTTATTCAATTTTTCCAGCAAATATCCCACACTTAACTTATTTTATACTCAGCCTCACTGGGTGTGTAAATCCATATATTTCAAAACCTAATTTTCCTCCTCAACCTGTTGTTCATTTTGGTTGAGGTAATTTAAAAGTAATAGCTCATAGAGCCCTAGGAAGTTAAATACTATGGGCCTGTAGACTCATGCGCAATGAAGTGGGAGCCATTTTAATGCCAGGGGTATTGAACCCCTTCATTTCCCTCATCCTCGTGACAATATAACATTGAAATGGAACCCCATTCCCATTCATTTTTTGGAAGGTGTACTTCTACTGACTATTAAAATAAACATGTGTCTCCTTAACCCTGATCATTGGGCTGCTTGGTAATGATAAAATACTTCGAAGGAAGTAATTCCCACACCCATTGTTGTACAAAGTAATACAATTAATGGCTCCCTGACTAAAAAAGCATTTGAATTATGCTCAGTCTAGTCTGTTATATAAACCATAGTCTCGTGAGCATTTCTAAAAAACATTAAAACATGTTAATAATTAATAGGTGGAGTCATCAATAACAAATTAAGAGATCTGAGATTCTGTAGGTAGCTGCCCTGCAGATATTCCTAACAATTATTAAAAATATAATCTTTTTCAGTTTGTTCAAACATATCCTGCAGACAGCAGATTGGGCCTGTTACAAAATTGCCCCATAAATATTATATTTTATTTATAAAGGGTCTACAGATTCCCTGGCACTGTACAATAGGTTAAAAAGACAACAGAGCACTGTAACAAATGGGTTGCAATGGATTAAAAAACATTTGCAATCAAGACTAAAGAAACAAGAACATTCCAATGAAATTGGTTTATATAACTTTAAATATCCTGTACTTACAGATAGTGAATGTATAAATTCATTATACATAAGTTAGATCTATAAAATATAGTAATTAATTTGCTTGTTAATGCATGTGTAGATGTTTTGCAGATGCTAGGTACAGAGTGTATAAGTGTGTATAATTGTAGATCAATGATGATGTAGATCAATTTTTTGCTCAGAGCACCCCTAACACATACTTGGGATTTTAAGGGTACCCTCTATTTTACAGGTAATTTGTCAAGGGAGTAATGAAGGTTACAGAAACATAATTATATGGTAATTATGGGGTCTCATAAAAAAAGCATGTTGTGTATAATAATTTCCATAAATATCCCTCTAAAAGTAAAAGCGATACCTTTATAGGCTTACTGAGTAGATTTAAAGTGCAAGCTTTCTCGTGGTATCACATTTTACTCAGAATATGTGTGATACCCTACGATAGTACCATAGGTACACTGGAGTGCCATGCCAAACTCTTCCAGATCATTTTAGGTGTTTGTTGTTCAAAACAACAGTGGAGTCATTTCTTGGGCAAACAGCTGCTCTGTAGAGAAAAACTAAACATCACATTTGATTTAAATGATACTTTTAACTCTAAATGCTAGAGTGTTTGCCAACACGTGGCTTTACAATGCATTTTAGACTTTTCTAACATCAAAGTAGTTAAAAGCCCCATTTAAATCAATGGAACTATGGGAAATTGTTGTTGCTCCTACAATATATTTGGCTTGTTCCACAATTACTCAATTTTTCTTTTGAAAAAGCTCTAACACTGGATACAGAAGAATTAGAGGAACCTGCTCACTAGAGGTTACAATGTACAGGACAACAAATGAAAAAATAGTGTATAGAGAGATTGCCAAACTAAACATTAGCTTTGTCTTTTAATTGCTAGTATTTCAAACATTCAGTCCTAATTTAAAGTATCTCATAGTATTTCCACACAGAGAAAGCATTAAGCTGTGGTTCTGTATGTTTACCTGACAGACTCAAGTCTTCCTTTACATGTTACCCATCCAACACGATGATGTTCAAATTAGAGTTGATTGTTATCTAGGATTGCTATCTCTCTCTTTAGTTTTTGTTCTCATTCCATTGTCTATGACTCTTCAGTGAAAATCTTTAACAAACTGAATAATATTTTACTCTTAAGCAAAAGAATTCATTACCTGAGCCTTTCTACTTCTCTTTGTTTAAACGATTCGCCTGTTTGTCATCGTCTGGGCCTGTGTCTCAGGACAACAGTTTTAAACATGATTCTTTTGTACTTACAAAGCCACAGCACCTGCAGAGCTGGCCTTATTATATTTTGGCTTCTACATTCAAATTATATGGTGATGGCTCTTTGCTTAAAATAAACACAAATGTCCCTATTCATAAAAGAGAAGATAAACTATTCTGGAGCAAAGCAACTGTACCAAAGAAGAGACATAACAATTCCCCAAACTCCTTTTTCTCTAAATGGAGATCTTACCCCTCTTTTAATGCTTGAGAGGTCTCTAATAGTGATGAGCGAGCATGCTCGGTCGAAGCTCGGTTCGGCTCGAGCATCGCTCTGCTCGGCACATGGCGGTACTCGTACGAGTACCGCATGTGCTCGCCCGCCATGTTCGGGTCTCCTCCCCGCACGTTTCGCGGCTGCTGCGCAGCCAATAAACGTGCGGGGAGGCTCTGACATCAGTGTAATGCCAGCAGCCATGTTGGCTGCTGGCATTACACTGATTGGCTGGCCAGAACCCGTGATCGGGTGCTGTATAGCACCTGACCAGCGAGTTCGGCTCAGTCTTAGCCAGGGAGAGATGAGGAGAGGAAGGGAAAGTCAGTGTAGGCAGAAAAAAAGCGCGTTTGAACAAAAAAAAGACCCAAAAGTCCTTTTTAGGACTACTGTGTGTGGGGGCAGCAGATATATTTTGTTTTGGGGGGCAGAGTTTAAAAAAAAAACGTCACATATTCCGTTCATTGTGCCTAGCCGCAGATTAGCAGCACATTCTGTTTAGTGTGCAAAGTTTCAGATTAGCAGCACATTCTGTTTAGTGTGCAAAGTTGGAGATTAGCAGCACATTCTTTTTAGTGTGCAAAGTTGCAGATTAGCAGCACATTCTGTTTAGTGTACAAAGTTGCAGATTAGCAGCACATTCGGTTCAGTGTGCAAAGTTGCAGATTAGCAGCACATTCTTTTTAGTGTGCAAAGTTGCAGATTATCAGCACATTCTGTTTAGTGTGCAAAGTGTAAAAAATAAAAGTTACTTATTCCGTTCACTGATCCTAGCCGCAGATAAGCAGCACATTCTGTTTAGTGTGCAAAGTTGCAGATTAGCAGAACATTCTGTTTAGTGTGCAAAGTGTAAAAACTAAAAGTCACATATTCCATTCACTGTGCCTAGCCGCAGATAAGCAGCATATTCTGTTTAGTGTGCAAAGTTGCAGATTATCAGCACATTCAGTTTAGTGTGCAAAGTGTAAAAACTAAAAGTCACTTATTCCGTTCACGGTGCCTAGCCTCAGATAAGCAGCATATTCTGTTTAGTGTGCAAAGTTGCAGATTATCAGCACATTCAGTTTAGTGTGCAAAGTGTAAAAACTAAAAGTCACATATTCCATTCACTGTGCCTAGCCGCAGATAAGCAGCATATTCTTTTTAGTGTGCAAAGTTGCAGATTATCAGCACATTCTGTTTAGTGTGCAAAGTGTAAAAAATAAAAGTCACTTATTCCGTTCACTGATCCTAGCCGCAGATAAGCAGCACATTCTGTTTAGTGTGCAAAGTTGCAGATTAGCAGAACATTCTGTTTAGTGTGCAAAGTGTTAAAAATAAAAGTCACATATTCCATTCACTGTGCCTAGCCGCAGATAAGCAGCATATTCTGTTTAGTGTGCAAAGTTGCAGATTATCAGCACATTCTGTTTAGTGTGCAAAGTGTTAAAAATAAAAGTCACATATTCCATTCACTGTGCCTAGCCGCAGATAAGCAGCATATTCTGTTTAGTGTGCAAAGTTGCAGATTATCAGCACATTCTGTTTAGTGTGCAAAGTGTAAAAACTAAAAGTCACATATTCCATTCACTGTGCCTAGCCGCAAATAAGCAGCACATTCTGTTTAGTGTGCAAAGTTGCAGATTATCAGCACATTCTGTTTAGTGTGCAAAGTGTAAAAACTAAAAGTCACATATTCCATTCACTGTGCCTAGCCGCAGATAAGCAGCATATTCTGTTTAGTGTGCAAAGTTGCAGATTATCAGCACATTCTGTTTAGTGTGCAAAGTGTTAAAAATAAAAGTCACATATTCCATTCACTGTGCCTAGCCGCAGATAAGCAGCATATTCTGTTTAGTGTGTAAAGTTGCAGATTATCAGCACATTCTGTTTAGTGTGCAAAGTGTTAAAAATAAAAGTCACATATTCCGTTCACTGTGCCTAGCCGCAGATAAGCAGCATATTCTGTTTAGTGTGCAAAGTTGCAGATTATCAGCACATTCTGTTTAGTGTGCAAAGTGTTAAAAATAAAAGTCACATATTCTGTTCACTGTGCCTAGCCGCAGATAAGCAGCACATTCTGTTTAGTGTGCAAAGTTGCAGATTTGCAGCACATATTCCGTGTAATATGAAGAAGGCGGGTAAAAAGGGACGGGGAAGTGGACGTGATCCTGATAGTTCAGGGCGCGGGTCAGGACGCGTAGAAACTGTGCCTGGTGCCAGAGCACAAGAAAGAAAGACATCCACCATACCTAGCTTCATGTCTCAGTTTACAGGGCGTCGCAGGACATCACTCTCGAGGTCAGACCACTGCGAACAGGTGGTCGGTTGGATTTCAGGTGATACTGCTTCCAGTCGGTTAAGCACCACCCTGTCTTCCACCAAGTCCACTCTCAGTAGCCAAGAGTCTGGTCAACATAATCCTCACCCTGATCATCCTTCCTCCCACCATAGAGGGTCTGATCAAAGAAGTGATCCCACACTGGGATATAGTGAGGAGCTTGTCTCATCACCAATCCTTAATTTGAACCTCTCTCCAAGCACGCTTGCAGAGGAACATGAAATCTTGTGCCCTGATTCACAACCTCTAGAGGGTACCCAATCACAAGAAGATGACAGAGGGGAACGGCATTTAAGGTCAAAGGAAGTGGATGATGATGATGATGAGACACAGTTGCCATCAAATCAACCACTTTTACTGTCTCAAGACCTTGATGAGGAGGATGATATACAGTTGTCAATGACTGAGTATGTGGTGGGATCAAGAAATGAGGAGGATGATCAGAGTGAGGAAGTGGAGGAGGACTTGGTGGACGATGAGGTGACTGACCCCACCTGGGAAGGTGGAGAGCCGAGCGATGACAGCAGTCCTGAGGGTGAGCCATCTGCAGCACCGCAACAGGCTGGAAGAGGCAGTGGTGTGGCTACAGAAAGAAGGCGGACCGCACCAAACCGGCCCGCAAATGTTCCACGGAGCACCCCCTTGCGTAAATCTCCCTTGCCAAGGGGTAGGTGTTCCGCGGTATGGCGTTTTTTTAAGGAAAGTGCGGACGACAAAAGAATTGTAGTTTGCAACCTGTGCCACACCAGAATGAGCCGAGGCATGAACACTAGAAACCTCACCACCACCAGCATGATCCGACACATGGCATCCAAGCACCGTAATAAGTGGGAGGAACGCCAGGATCGCCAATCTGTGTCTGCAGGCCACACCACTGCCTCCTCTTCCCCTGTTTTCGGTGCCGGCCAATTGCCTGTCGAAGGCGCAGGCCCGCATACCTCCCGCCCTGCACCTGTACCATCTGAAGCACCATCAGCGACCACATCCACTTCCCTGTCCCAGCGCAGCGTCCAAATGTCTTTACCCCAGGCATTTGAGCGCAAGCGAAAATACCCAGCCACCCACCCACAGGCCATAGCACTAACCTCACACCTTTCCAAATTACTGGCCATCGAAATGCTGCCATTTAGGCTTGTGGAGACTGAGTCCTTCCGCAGCCTGATGGCAGCAGCTGTCCCTCGGTACGCAGTCCCCAGCCGCCACTACTTTTCCTGGTGTGCCGTCCCCGCCTTACACCACCATGTGTCCCGTAACATCACCCGTGCCCTAACCAACGCAGTTACTGGGAAGGTCCACTTAACGACTGACACATGGACAAGTGCTTGTGGCCAGGGACGCTACATTTCCCTGACGGCACACTGGGTGAATGTCGTGGAGGCTGGGAGCGACTCGGACCCTGGGATGGCACAGGTGCTACCCACGCCGAGGATTGCGGGCCCTACCTCCATCAGGGTTTCCGCCAGCACCTACGTTATTGGCTCCTCCTCCTCCGTTTCCACCTCCGAATTCTCTGCGCGCAGCGCCACTCACCCATCAGCCGGTAGCTGGAAGCAGTGTAGCACTGCAGTGGGGAAGCGTCAACAGGCCGTGCTGAAGCTGATCTGCCTTGGGGACAAACAGCACACGGCCTCAGAGCTGTTGCAGGGGATTAGTCACCAGACCGAGCAGTGGCTCTCGCCACTCAACCTGCAACCAGGCATGGTTGTGTGTGATAATGGGTGTAACTTGGTGGCGGCTTTGGAGCTCGGCAAGCTCACACACGTACCATGCCTAGCGCATGTATTTAATTTAGTGGTTCAGCGATTTCTAAAAACCTACCCGAATTTGCATGATCTCTTGATCAAGGTGCGCCGCGTGTGTGCACATTTCCGTAAGTCATCAACAGCTTCAGCCGGCCTGTTGAAGCTGCAGCAGTGCTTACAATTGCCAGCTCACCAGCTGCTGTGTGACGTGAGCACGCGCTGGAACTCCACCTTCCACATGTTGGCCCGGCTTTGTGAGCAGCAGAGGGCAGTAGTGGAGTACCAGCTGTTACACGGTCGTCGCCTCTCCGTTCAACTTACTCTAATCAGAAGTGAGGAGTGGGAATGGATGTCAGACCTCTGTGAGGTTTTACGCAATTTTGAGGAATCGACACAGATGGTGAGCGGCGATAACGCTATTATCAGTGTAACCATCCCACTTCTGTGTCTACTGAAACGCTCGCTGCTCACAATTAAAACCGACGCTTTGCATGTGGAAGAGGTGGAAATGCGGGAGGAAGAGCTTACGCAAGGTGATAGCCAGAGCACCCTCACTTCGTCTTCTCAGCGACAATTGGAGGAGGCGGAGGAGGAGGAGAAGGAGGAAGACACGGTTGCCTCCGCTACAGAGGGTAGCCATGGAACTTTAGTTCCATCTCTTCAGCGTGGGTGGGCAGAAGAGGAGGAAGAGGATGAGGAGATTGAGAGTCATCCTCCTGGTGAGGACAGCGAAATCTTGCCTGATGGTACTCTGGCACACATGGCTGACTTTATGTTAGGCTGCCTTTCCCGTGACCCACGCGTTATACGCATTTTAGACAACACGGATTACTGGGTGTTTACACTTCTGGACCCCCGCTACAAAGAGAATTTCTCATCTCTCATTCCTCCGGTGGAGAGGACAAGCAAAATACCAGAAGGTTCTTGTCGAAAAATTGCTCCAAAATTTTCCATCTGACAACGCTGGCGGCAGAGTACGTGCTACCTTGGCCAACCGAGAAGGGGAGAAAAGGGGAGCACACAGCAGTTCCGACAAAGGCAGGGCAACACTCTCCAAGGCGTGGGACACCTTCATGACACCCCACCAGCACCCTCACCCTGATGCGCAGCCTAGTGTCACAAGGAGGGAAAAGTTTTGGAAGATGGTGAAGGAGTACGTAGCAGACCGTGTCAGCGTCCTCAATGATCCCTCTGTGCCTTACAACTACTGGGTGTCCAAGCTGGACACGTGGTATGAACTGGCACTCTACGCCTTGGAGGTGCTGGCCTGCCCTGCCGCCAGCGTTCTGTCTGAGCAGGTATTTAGTGCTGCTGGTGGCATCATAACAGATAAGCGTATCCGCCTTTCCACCGAAAATGCTGATAGGTTGACACTTATAAAAATGAACAAGGCCTGGATTTCCCCTGACTTCTCCACTCCACTGGAGGAAAGCCCCGGGTGAACATAAAGTCACTTTATATATGTTATTTACAATGATGGGAATACTCTGTATTCCCATTCACCCCTTCCACCCAAAAAATGGGTATATGGTTGACTCTCTTCCATATACCCTGGGATATAATTTTTATATAGGGCCAGCTCACCAGCGGGCCCTGTGATATAATTTTTATATAGGGCCAGCTCACCAGCGGGCGCTGTTTGACAATTTTTGTATAGGTCAGCTCACCAGCGGGCCTTCTCATATAATGTTTTATTGGGTCAGCTCTCTAGCGGGCCCTCTCATATAATGTTTTATAGCGTCAGCTCACTAGCGGGCCTTCGCATATAATGTTTAGGATGGTCAGCTCCGCAGCAGACCCTCACCCATAATGTTTTAGATGGTCGGCTCAGCGCACGTTTCCCTCTTAATCATGGCCCCAGTTCAGAAAAATCGAGGAAATTTTTGGGAGAATTTGCCTCTGCGCACGTTTCCCTCTTAATCATGGCCCCAGTTCAGAAAAATCGAGGACATTTTTGGGAGAATTTGCCTCTGCGCACGTTTCCCTCTTAATCATGGCCCCAGTTCAGAAAAATCGAGGAAATTTTTGGGAGAATTTGCCTCTGCGCACGTTTCCCTCTTAATCATGGCCCCAGTTCCGAAAAATCGAGGAAATTTTTTGCAGAATTTGCAGATGATATACAAGTAAATATACAGCAAATACTGTTTGGTAACAATTTTTCGCCTAAAGTCGTTTTTATCTTCCTTTTTGTGTGTTTTACGGTCAGTCTGTAAAAATGGTGTACTACGGGCGAAAGATCGTTCCCAGCAGCGATGTTGGAGTCCAAGATGCATCCAGACATCCTCCCTATGCTGTCCCTGAACCATTTCTGTGGTGTTTCCATCATTTTCTGCCCTTTTCCTATGGACCAGCACCCTCCCCTCATCAGAGCAGGGGGTGCCTGGTGTAATGCTCGAGTCCTCCCATTGACTTCAATGGGGCTCGGGTGCTCGGCCGAGCACTCGAGCCTCCGGGGGCGCTCGGTCAGAGCACCCGAACACCCGAGCATTGGGGTGCTCGATCATCACTAGTCTCTAACTTATTTCTAGCATTTAAGGGGTTGAAAACACCTCTTGAGTTCTTGCTTGCTCACGATTTGCTCCTATTTTTTGTTAATCATTGGGGATCAGTCAACACGAGGACCTGATGAATGAGTCAAAAATCAAAGAACATTTCTTTTGATAAAGAAATTGACAGTTTTCTTATGTTTCTTTGAATTTTAAAGCTGAATAATTATTTGACTTATCATGTGCAGATATGAGTATATTTTTTTGGATTAATGACACAAGCAAACATAAAATTATGTTTTAGTTGCTTTTAGGCATCATTCTTTAAAAGGTCATGGAAAACCTTATTTGGTTATGAGAAAAGGTATATAGCAACATATCTGTCTCAAGTTGAAGATGGACATTCCTAAACGTGGAATGGGTATCTATGGAAATCTTGCATTTCATAGTCATATGGGGCACAACGAGGCAATTCACACAGAATGAGTAATTCTAGTTTCACTGGATTTACTAGTATTTACTACATTTTAGCTGATGGGTAATGTGTGGGTGTACCTTTGGGTACATGCATGTGTGTGTGTCCGTGTGTAGGTATCTGTGTGTGTGTGTGTGTGTGTGTGTGTGTGTGTGTGTGTGTGTGTGTGTGTGCATGTATATGTTTGTGTGGGTGGTATGAGTGTATGTTCATGTGTGTGCACATCAATGTATGTGAAACTGTTTTTGCTTACCTTTATTAAAGACAATATTTTTGCACACCATTTTCTTTTTTTTTATCAGAGATATACAGAGGTGCAAGCAGCAGTCACAGAGTTTCACACAACGATTTACTCAGGCTTGCTCATAACGTGACATAGTAATAATTTACAAATATATACACAATATAATACAAATAAGCATAGTTCACACATGAACACATTAGGTTAAAGGGGTACAAATATGATCCAGCTCTAAACCAGTCCCTTGTAATTGATTTTCTAGCCTTATGACTTGCTAAAGCTAATTTACTAAGCAAATCTTCTCCCCCGAAGGCATCTTATGCAAAAGTAGAAGGCACTGGGAAGTGTATGGGCATTTAGGCTATTTCTTTCTTCTATTCCTTGCTGGAAAGTATGTACTAACAAGGAAGAGAGTACAATAGCTTAATTCTACACCATTTTTCTGTGAATACTATGTGGGAAGGAATAAGGGGCATATTATGATACTGGAGGTTTGAGCTGGTTTGCACTAAAGTGATCATGCACTTTAGTGCAAATTCCACTTGAGCCTAATGCCTGTGGAGCTTCACTAGTGAATTCACTCCAGGAGAGAAATCACTGCTCTGCAAGAGTGTTCAATCTAGGGTGCAATATTACAGAAGGTGTCATTTATAAAATAATCCTAAATTAGAAAGTGGCAGTAGTGGAGCATGAACTCTGTAAATGTAATTGTAAAATATGAACCTTTTCCATGAAAATATGCTTCTTTTTGTACATTTGTTCCCCCTAAACTTCTGTTGCTTAACCCTTTTAGTGTCATGGGGGTGTGCAATGAATTGCTCTGAAAAAGCATTACACACTCCTCTGATACCCCCCCCAGTGCCATTTCTTTGCAGTGCCTTGCACATGCCACTGGCACTCAAATGGGTTAATCCTGTTATTGCAGGCGGAACACTTTGATGTATAGAGAAACTATATACCAGATACAAACATTTTTAGATTTAACAGATGTTATAGTTTAACTGATGCCGGGTAACATAAAGATAGCTGCATTCTTTAAGCATCTTAAAATACAGTTTACTACTAAATAGTTGCAAGAATACAATCATCCTTTGTAATGTCCATAAACCTGACTTTTTTCTTGATCTAAATATTTCCTGATGTGATTACAATAGAATTGTTATAAACCTGGAATGTACGTACTTTGAACACTGATATTTAAGATATAGGGCACGCCTATAAGCTTTATCCTGGTGTATGATTTTTTTTTCATTTCAAAAACCTTTATTTAGAATAATAAAAAACAAGGTCACTGTTAATTACAGGTCAAAGTACAGACAAGAAATAAAAGTGTAAGAATGTTGTTTTGACCTATGAAATTTATGGCAATAGTCTGACCAACTGTTACAATTTGCTCAGCAGGGTAACTAGCACAGCATAAAGCTATGTTAGTCTAAGAGGTTGAATACCTTACAACAGTAAATATTTAGTGTTTGATATAGTGTGAAATCATAAATACTCCCAGTGGAGATATCCTGGTATATGAGTTTTAAAAATGTTTTATATGAATTCTAAAATTTTACATATTTTAGATTTAGGATTTTTAACTAAAATTATAGGAGGGGCTATTTAAAGTGCTAACTGCTTCCTATTCTGAAGATGAGGTTAGGGAGTTTTTCTTAACAGGGTAAGAAATAATAACAATGTACTTAGTTCACAAAGGCAGCTATACTGCAGTGAGGAAATTGCTGTGCTAGTTACCCTGCTGAGCAAATTATAACAGTTGGTCAGAATGGGTTGTTTATATGGGTGACTATTGCCATAAATTTCATAGGTCAAAACAACATTTTTAAATTCTCTTTAATAACGGATGATCACCAGGAAGCTTCCCTCTATTATTCAATGGCGGCAGAATTGTTATAATGCAACTGGGTTTATGTGTGAACCAGCTGATTATGCATGGCTAGCATTAATGGGGTGATTCCACCTCCTGAGGACTCTGATTGACAAAGTCTTTGTAAATAGTGTGCTACTATATCAAGGGCATGATATGACCATATAGTTTGACTGGGAGTTAAAAACCTGATTCTCAGAACTGGTTATTTATGCCTCCATTGAAACATGGAAGTATCATGCATTGGGCATACACAATAAATAACGTCATAGGAGTGGAATTGGATTACTAGTCCAGACTCCATATGTAGGATGGCCAGCACTTGTTAAGCACCTTATTTTATTGTTCAGCTGAGCCAGTTGGAAAGATGGCACACAGCACCTTCATTCAGCATTTTATATGGACTGTTAAGTATGTTATTGTTGTTTTGCATATTTTGTTGCCATCTCCTGTTTAACTGTTTTTATTTCAGGTTTAGACCGGGTCTAAACTCATGGTACATCCGGATGGACACCCCATGTGTTTAGGCTGGTCTTTTATCTTTTAAGTTGTCTATTGTGCTTTGTGGGGTAAGAACATACTATTATAAAAATAAAAAACAAACATCATACATGTTCCAATCTCATATTATTGAGTGCAATACTCTAGATTTCCTTTCTCAAGAGATTCACGTGTTCTTTTCTTTGTTTTGGTTTTTACTTTCAGGAATTTCTCTATGGCATTCTCATTGTTTATATCCCTCCTATACATACAGTCACACATACATACATAAACGCACACACACAAACACACTATTATATACAAATGGCACTATGAGCTAGTGCTGTACTAAAGTAAGTTTATGAGATTATTACAGAAAAAAATGAACATGATTTTTTGGTGTATGTCTGACCATCATATTACATTTGACAGAGCAACTGGGAAATAAGGGACAAATACATTTTCCCAGTGATTTAAATGGAGCTTGTAACCAATTGAATGATAGAGAGAGAGGTCTCCAATGAAAAGCAAGTAAATATGATGGAGACCTCCTAGCATTCAAGGGGTTAAACATCTTCTTTGAACCCTTTGCTTTGCAATGTGTTTCATTTCCTTCTGGTATTGAAAGGATTACATCAGTAGGAATGTATCTGTTCCCAGGGGAACAATTGCTTGCTCTTTAGAATTTCTTTGTATTTGTGCATATTTGCTTCTGTATCAAAATGGGCACTAAATATTACATCTAATCTCTGCTAGTAAAAGACAGGAAACAAAATCCTCATATAAGTCTAGATTTTAGGCTTCTGAAAACAAATTTTTATATGGGCTAGCATAAAGTACAGTGACGGGGCATATTCAGCAAGCTAAAGTGGAAAAATTGTGGGGCAAACCCAAAGCACTGTAGGGGTCAAATAACATTTTACTTGAATGCCCAAAAGGCTTCCATCACATTGGTTTGGAAATGTATATTTGCTCCCTGTAGTGTAGCTGGAGATCTCCACAGCATTCAGGAGGTACTTAAAACTCCAGTTTAAATCAAAGTGAATTGGAGAAGATCAGGTTTACTCTAGAATTGCTCCTGAATACAGTATGTAGTATACTGTACTATATAATATTGTTTGGTAGCAGCCTGAGCAAGGGGTCTAAATGGTCCCAAGTTATTATATTCAAGCTAATCTTTAACTTGCTACTAAAACCACCACTCTACTTATTTATCTACTGTACAGGCTGATAAAAGCCATCTTCTATGTAATCCTTAAACATCATCTACATATCTACTAAACACATCCCGACCTATTGATAAAGATCTGGGATAGTCTTTCTTTTAATCTAAAAGAACCAATATTAAAGGAATTTAAGAAACCAAGATTGATTATTTATAACACATAGACAAGGAATACTTAAAGAAAGCATCAAGCCTGAAAATATTTTCTCTAAATGCTACAGATTCCCCAAAATTATACTGAGCCAACCTATTAACATTACAAATTACACACGTAGACAAGGGTATAGAGCTTACTAGATAAGATAGCATGCTTAAGGCAGACGTATGTTTGAATGCTGATAGGTTTTGTTTTGGTATGAAAAAGAAATGATTGTATAAAATGCCCTATAGGCTATGATCAGACAAGACGAGGATTTCCATTTTTGTCTTCAGGGGTAGGCTGAGATAGCACCTTGTAATTAGTTTAGTCATTATCACATAACACTAATGCCTCCTAGCCGAATACCCTGATGCCACATTAACTCTGGCACTACATTATTTGCCTAAAGAGAGATTATACTGTTTTTATACAGCTGGCTGTAGTCAGCCTCAGGTCAATGTGGGCTAACATAGGTCACATTTTAAGGTTAGCCTGTTGATACTACCTTTTAAAGCTAACTCTGAGTAGATCAGGTGTATGGATGTTTATAGTAGAAAAGCAAGCCCTGTAGCTATTTACTTCTTCTGTATTATTTACCACTGTTTTAATATATCTGTTATTGCTGTTCAGTTGCTCATTTAAACTTTTACACTGTATATATTTATATATTAGACAAAAAAACTCACATGCACATAGAAATTTATGTTACAGGATGTAATTCAGTGAGGCAAAAATACTAAGAAGAGTTTGAATTGTGGAGCAAACCAACTACAACAGAGGACACAAATAAACATTCCCTAAAATCAGCTTTCAATAAAATCTGCCTTTCAATTGTTTGAATTATTGCTCTATCATTGAAAGGGTTAAAAACCCAACTTTAAGGGAAACTATCATCAGTTAAATCCCTGTAGGCAAGTATGCTACCAGGGGACCATATTAATTGAAAGCACAACACAGTGATTCTACCAGTGATTCAACCTGAACAACCTCCAACTGCTCAGGAGGACTACAATTCCCATCATTCACAGCCAGCTGGTGAGTATGCACCAGTCAAAAGGTCCACCTCCAGATGACAAATAGGAAATTTTATTAGGAACTTTTATTTGTCATTGAGAATTTGTATTTTTCTCCTATGGTAGAGTTGGTTTCCTCCAAAATTGCATTAATTTGTCTTAGTAACTCAGTTTCGGTGAATGCTATTATGTATTCCTTGCTGCTCAGTACTGTTTTTTATATACATCTTGTTATTATAGTGTTAATACTATTATACACTCCCTGCTTCTTGAATGGTTATGTTATTTATTTGCTCCCTGCTACCAGCTGATTAAAGAGCTATAAAATAAACTGGGCATTGCCAGATTCACAATCGGGTTGTTTCCTTGGGTTTAGGCCAATATAATACATTATTAGTGCACAGTGTAGCCCAATGTCACCATTACTTTTAGGAAGATTGGCATCACTGCATGCCCTAAAGTAGCATAAAGACCCAGGCCTTAAAACTCATTGAGTGCCAGAGGGGTATGCAACACATTCCTTTGCAATGTGTTGCAAATCACTCTGGCTCTTATAGGGTTAAACATAAAACCTGAGGGTTTAGCTTAGTATCTAGTAATGCACTGCACAGGGCTGCATTGGGTAAGAAAAATGGGGCAAGTCTGAAGCAATCCAAATGTACCATTTAGCATTTAAAGGGGTTAAAAGCCATTTAAATCAATTTTAATTTAGTGATTTTTTTTCAGAACAGCAGTTAGGCTGACCCAAAATGTATCCAGTTTTTATTTCATGCATATGGTCTGTAGCAACACTGTCCAAGGTCTGACCTCAAGGGCCTCCAACAGGCCAGGATTTAAGGATTTCCCTGATTAAGCACAGGTGAGTCAGTCAAAATGAATGAGCCACTGATTAACTCACCTGTACTTAATCAGGGAACTCTTACATCCTGGCATGTTAGTGGCCCTTGAGGACTGAACATGGACAGCCCTGTTCTGTAATATTAGTAAATCAGAAGCAGGGCCCCACATGTACAAAGAAAACTGGAGCACCACCACAGAGCAGAAATAAAAATTGCTTGTGATTTAAATGAGGCCTTTAACCCTTTGAATACTAAGCATGCGAGCTTTGCAAAGCATTGCATTGGATGCCTTTCTATACTTCAAGAGATTAACCCTCTGAGTTCCAGAGGGATGTGAAACTCATCACTCTACAATGTATTGCATACACTTCAGGCCCTCAAAGGGTTTTAAAAGTTAATTTCAGCTGAAATCTGTGGAATTTGCATTTTTCCCTATGGAGCAGTTGGTTTAACCAAGATATCTCCAGGTTTGATTTTGTTCAGAGAATAGTAATGAAATGCACATTAATGTGTTACAGTAATAATAATATTAATGAGCAGATAATCTCCCCCTACTGTAATACTATTTTAATCCCAAAAAGTAGCACACATCAGGGGGAGATGCATAAAGGAGTGATAAAGAGGCAATTAAGTAGATATGACTTCTCCATTGATATCACTTCTGCAAGTCCTATGTTATTATATGGTGCAAATGCACTAAGATTTCTCCAACTTTAGAGAATTTCGTATATGGGCTCCATAGAATAACATAGGAACTGGAGAAGTGATTTCACTGGAGAAGTCACCTCTGCTTTATCACCTCTTTATCATGCCTTAGTGCATAACCCTCTGTCTCTTTCTCTTGTCTCAGAACATACCTCCTTTTACTCTTATACTGTTCCCCCATAATCTTTTTTCATCTCCTATTTAGACTATTTAATATACATGAGATGGAACTATTAAACCCTTAATATCTTATAAATTAGTGAGTATTTAAGTGTGTGGTTGCCATCATTCACATTTATTTCTTTAGTATGAAGTAAAAAAATAAAACAGATTAAAGTATGAATAAACACAAAGGGCTGTATGATGAGCCTTTTCACACAGATGACACCAACACAAGGATGCTGTATTGATTATGTCTCCATTTGTGAAATGAACATTGTTGTTCTATGGTGCCTTTCGCATGGGTGATTTATAGCCTCGTCTGAATGTACCAAAGTTCGCACAGAAATGCAGTAACAATGGAGCAAGGAAGATCTGCACAGCCAATGGGCCACTAGCTGTCATTTTCTATGACCATTGAGGGAGGATGCTATGCGCATCACAGCCTCCAGTGAATAACAGATTTATGTGGGCACCAGTCATTAACCCGTTAATGCTGGATGATGCGTCAGGACCACCAAGGGTGTCTGTCCTTTAAGGACAAATGATTGTCGTGGAACATCAAGTAGTAATGAGCACAGCGTGCCTCAGGCCACTTTGATCATTATGGGGAGGCTGTTACAGACTGTTCCAGGACCGGAGCAGTCAGTTTCAGTCTTTCCCTGGTGGCTCTGCCCATGTTATCTCTGCTTCAGTGATCACATGTGCCAATGGAGCCACATGACATAGGCAATGTAAATATACATTGCTCTTGCCAGTGTTCACTCTACTCCTCAATGTGATTGTGAGGGAAAAAAAGCCAGTTCTTAATGACCACTGACCGTTTTTTTTTACCATCTAATTCATGGTTCCCTGAACAGCATGCAGCTGTGCAGGGAGCCCTGAAATCCATGACATTCATGTATGGCATAGGTCCTTATTGCACATTGACCCATGATGTACATGTTCGTCTTTGGACCTTAAGGGGCTAAACAAACAATGTGAGTGTTATTACTGTGAAGAAATGTGATATACCACACAGTCTGAACTCCTTAAAGAGGGACACCAGTGAAAGAAAGATGGACATATTGATTTTCATCTCAGAGGAACAGTAGCCCCCTAAAAAGGGACATTTGGGAGGTAAGAACGACCATTCATATTTTTATCCAGTCCCTGCTAAAAATAAACTGAGCACAAATTATCACAGGAAAACCTATAAAAATGTTTTGTTTGTTTTTTTCCACACTTTTTATATTATTATCAAATTAAGTGGTGAGCTATACAAATAATGTGGCTTCAAAAGAAAGCCATACTTACGCTTAAAAAATGGTGTATAATTTGTGTGGGTGTACTAAATGAATTAGAGGAAAATATGGCTGAACAAAGGCATACTAAAAAGGCCAAAATAGCTCTTGTCCTCTAGTGTAAGAAAGCACTTGCCACTAAGGGCTGGTATTAGCTGGCACTCATATGGGCTAGTTGTCAGATACTCCTCTTCTGCTTCCAGATCAGCTGTGGAATGTAGTAGAAGGTGATGAACGAACACAAGCAGCATACCAGTTGCAGTTCTGTTGTGTATGTGAAAGAGTCTTAACCCTTTGTGTGCCCGATGAGTGTTCAACACATTGTTCTGCAATGCGTTGCATCCCTCTCTGGCACTCAAATGGTTAAGTAGTGCTGATTTAAGGGCAAATTACTCTTTAAACAGCATTTCTTTAAAAAGCAGTTGCTTTGGACATTGAACTTGTATGCTGCAGAATCATCTACCAGAATGATAGGTATTTCAACTGTCATATAGTCTTATGGCTGTGCAGTCACTGCCTATATTGTTGACAGTGTCATTGATGCTACTCTGAAGGAGAAGGGACTGTATGGCAATATAAGTATAGTGTTTATATAAGTATAGTATTTACTACTACAGTCCATATGAATGAAAGCAAAGTGAAGCAAACTTACTGCACCATAGAAGACAAATAAAAATGTATTCTCATTTACTTAACACCTTGAATGTAAGAGATCTCCAATGGATTGCAAAAAGCAATGCACTGGTGACTTCTTTAGCACTGTAGGGCTTAAAAGCTACATTTAAATCAATGGGACTGATATTTTCCCTGCATTGCAGAATTACTCTGCTTTTATGCAGAAGGCCAGACATATACGTTCTCTGTTTCTATCCTGTAAATATTATGTATCTCCTTAATGATTCAATCATGTTTAACATTTAGAGGTATGTTTTCAGTAATTCAGTAAAATGTTGTACAATAACAGTGAATGCATGTGATATTTATTAATGGTTCCAAATAACAAGAACTACTTGCATATTATATTAATGTGCAATTCTATTGCTAATTATGTCTCCCGGCATTTAAAATAAGCAAATGTAATATTTGCCATTGTAAATTTTTTTGCTGAATTAATTCTTATTGGGGGTCTTTAATAAAATTGCACTTTAGAAGTGCAGAGCAAAACAAATACTGATCATGATTGTATTTTCATATTTAATAATCACAGAAATTAATTTTAGCACCAACAATGTTTATTTCTTTTTTTAAAGAATGTATTTCATATAGAAAATTAATATTCATAGGAAAATTGCATTGCTTGTAAAAAATGAGTAATGCTAATGCATGTTCCATTGTTTCTTGGACAATGTTAATAAAATATTAAATTTGATCAACAAAATGCTAATACAATCTTTAAACCTTTTGAGCTCCAGCAAGGTAGCCAATGTGTTGCAATGTATTGGGTACCTCACTAGCATTCAAAGGGTTAAGGTATCTAAAGCTGCATGTATTTCTATGCAATGTTTTTAATGCAATTAGTGTGTGTGTGTGTGTTCTTGCTTAGTTAAACTAGTACTTAAGATATTAAAAGAAGTCAGAAGTTATTTCAGAAGTTATTACAAGGCATTTTTTTTTTATAAAAGTGCAATTTATAATCTGGTCACCAGGTGGAGCTGCTACTGTTGCAGAGTATAGTCAAGTGTCTATCCATACTCAAAAGTTCCCTTTTGTAATCTGGTCACCAGATTTTAACTGGCTTGCATTTTAACAAAGACATTTCCCCATATTGAGAGTGCTCTTGTTTTTCTTGGCAGTAAAAGACCTATACATTATAGTTTTTCATATTACAATTTTACTATACTTTTAAAAAAGCCTTTACTTATATTTAACACTTTGCACTTTGAAAAATCCCCTCCCCATCCATTATGGCCAATCACTCAAAATGTTTTTCTGTACTGTTTTTACAAGAAAAAATTGTATGCAACCAAAGTTGTTTTTAATGACACATTTCTTTGACCTCCCATATATTTTAAAGACACCACAGTTTTAAAGATACCCCCTCCAAATCTATGGCACTTTGCTATTTAATTAAAGTAACAATAATACCACAAAAAGAAATAGGTTGATATAACATTAAATATCACATACTTACTACAGCTAGAATGTGCAAAAATGAATTATTCATGTTACATCCCTAAAATATAATCCTAACATGCTTTGTATTGCTTGTGCAAATTTTTATATTCAGAGAACATTTTTAATGCGTTTTGTACAATTTGTATTGAGAGATAAAAGCTAATTGTTTGATATTCATTACTGCCCACTGCTCTTATATCCTGAAAGGCTGTTATCTTATCTCTGCCCATTAACCCATTGAGTGCCAGATGAGTATGCAATGTATTGCTCTGCAATACATTGTGTGCCTCTGGAGCTCTCAAAGTGTTAACAGATAATCCTGGAAAATCAATGGGAGTCCTAGAGCTCTGGAAAAAGCAAGAACGGCTGATCCCTTAGAGCCTTCCTAAGATTAGATTTTAGGGCCTCAGAAGATAAACAGAATTTTTACAGATACTAGCATGAAGTAAAGCATATTTAAGTTTACATAACCCAAGTTAATTTTTAGGTGTTAGTGTTCCTTTAAATTTACTAATGCTTTGCAGCATGTTCCCCAACTACCTCTGATGAAGCAAAGCTAAATTCAATTCACTATTGCAATTAGTCAACTTAAATTGCAAGATTTGTGCAAAATGACGCACTATTTCTATATAGTGCTGCATTCATTAGCATGAAATATTGGAATGAATGCTGTTATCATGTTTTTGGCATTGTGCGTTATCATTATGAGTTCCATTTTGGATGATATGCAGTAGTTTATTGGTTCCCAATCCTGTCCTCAGGGGTGCCTAACAGGCCAATTCTTTACCATTTCCCTGCTTCAGCACAGGTGAGTTAATCAAAGCAATTTAAATAAATGCATTGTGCACAAGCAGGGGAATTCTAAAGATATGGCCTGTTGAGCCCCCTTTGGAAACAGTTGGGAAATAGTGCAGTAGTTGATGGTTATTGAACTGCAAACCAGCTTTCAAGGAGTTAAAAAAAAAACATTTCAATCAAAATTAATTGATTACTCTGTCTTTCTCTTCTAGTGTACAGTTGGCCTGGCCCAGAATTACTCCACTTTTGAATATAAAGCCTTAATTTGAATGCAACAAGTGGACACTATGATGAATCAAAAATCACCAGGAAGGTGAGATGCACTAAGGTGTGATAAAGAAGTGATAAAGTGGAGATGACTTCTCCAGTGATATTACTTCTACAGGTCTTATGTTATCCTATGGAGCCAATGCAATAAGATTTCTCCAACTTTGTGATCTTAGTGCATAGTGTGTTATCACCTCTTTAACATGCTGCAGGCTGGATAAAACTAGTGACAAATGTATTATCTACAATTGAATTCATTCCATATTGTCAATAGCATGCCAAAAACACATAAAACAGTTATTAGGCCATGAAGGATTTTTATAATATTTACATTGTTCTGAAATATAGGCTTCATATCCAACCATGTCTTGAACTCCATTGCAGTTGATAATTTTATCTCTGGTCTTTTCTACACATTTCACATAGAAATATATGGGATAAAAGCAGCTATAACAATTACTTGCAATGTAACTAATATATATGAAATTGAAAAAGATCTGACCCTGAAATCTTTGAAATCATTCTCTGTGTAACATATTCTGTGTGATATGTGTATTCTTGCTCTAATCAGTCTCAAGGAACTCTAAACATGATACAGCTCAGAAACATCACTTGAATACACTCAAGGTAAACACAACTTTTGCTATACCTCTCAGGTAGAAATTGTACCAGTTTGGTGATTAAAGAAGCAGTTAATTGGTGCAGAGCATATAATAGGTAACACCATATACTGGTATATTACTGGCAGCCATTCTCTGTGTGTGGCTCTTCTGAACTACAACAGATGTTGCAAGAACTCACTTACAACTAAAAAAATCAACACACTTAGCAGGCTCCCAAGAGTTGGCCAGAATGTAGCTTTGTCCATTTCCTACAATATATTTCTTGAAAGGTTCCTGGAAGTATATATATGGATATGTGGAGATAGATGTGTAGACATTTTACATATATATATATATATATATACATACATATATATATATATATATATATATATATATATATTTATATATATTTATATATATATATCTGTATGGGTGTGTGTGTGTGTGTGTATTCATGTGTGTGTAGTACAGAGTGTACTAACCTGTTTCCATATTGGCACTGCAATTATTGTTATCGTGTCTCTTAAAATCCCAAGCTGAGCTTTACCATGAATCTCCTCCACAGTCCAGCAGTTAATAAAATGTGGATATGCTGTGTTCACATCATTTAGTACAAAGGTGTAGAAAAAAAAGGACATTTTCTCAGCTTGTGATGTGTCCAAAGTGACTTTTTCCCCTTATTTGTTTACATGCAAATACTGTTTCGCTTGTATATCTCTATGATTTGCATTGTCAGTGCAGGCTCTGATCCGGGCTTCTATTAGTATATATCTTAAAGACAGACTGTATAAATAGATAGAAACTTCAATATATGTGTGGGTAATATTTGTATATGAATAATGAATATCTGAACAAATATATCATAGACATTTTTATACTATAATGGGCACATTTCTTTGTAGGTTATTATAAAATTCTTAGGTATAAATAATTCTTCCTGTTACAGATAAAGAGATCAGTCTAGTTTTCAAACATTATACCCAAAAATACACAATTACATTGCTAAATCTGCCATTTATTTTTTCCATAATAAAGGACTGTTATGGAACAAAATGAGGCAATTGCACCCAAAGCTGTTATAATCAGAATTAATGGGCCATTGTGGCAGCTAATTGGTTTTCACCAGAGGTTGGTACATTAAAAACCTATGGCAGCTGCAGAATCTCTTTGGAAACAGTTTTTGCTGACTCTGCAAAGTGGTTCTGCAGCAGCTGACTTGTTTGTGCTGTAAATCACTTTTCTTTCTGCTTATCATGCATATGAGCCATTTCCTTTTCTATCTCCAGATGCTGTATATGCCATCTAGTAATGATAATAATAAAAAAAATAAATATTATTATTAATAATAATAATAATAATTATTATTATTATAACAACATAATGAAACAAAATAAAAATAAAATACAAAATGTTCTATTAATTATCGTTATGATAACCATTATAATTAATCCTGAGTGTCAGGAGGGTGCAAAGCATTGCAAAGCAAAGCATTACTCACCACTCTGGCACTCAAAGGTAGGAATGGGTCAAAAGTCCAATTTTCTCTTAGCAGAATTTTTCACAAAAAAATCTTTTTTTTTGTTTTGTTGTTTTAGATAATTACTGCTTATATAAAATCTATTCATATTTCCATCTCTCAGCTTCCAAAATAGGATTCCAGTGAGAGCTTGGCAATTGCCGCCACTCCACAAGGAAAGTAAATGTTGTAAGGCTGTAAGCAGACAACATAGGCCTTGAAAAAATTGTTCACATTCTAAGGCCTTGTTAGCTGACTGAAAACTTACTCTTTGAAGACTGAGATACACAGAGGGTAGCACCAACATAAAATAATATATAGAGAGGTAGTCAGGCAATGACTGCAGGAACACAGGAAAAAAAATAAAAAGTGACAAAGCTGAACCGGGACAAACCAAAAATCATAGAGAGGGACAGGCCGAGGTCAGGGCAGGCCACAAGAGTCAAACACAACAAGGTCAGGGGCTGGCTGAGAGCAAACATTGTCAGAAAGTAAGGCCAAGGTAAAGGTCAGGCTACTGGAAATAAGAACAAACGAGGCGACAAGTTAAAGTTAAAAACCAAGTTAAAAACCGTTATATTATCCAAATAGACAGTACTAAGGAGAACTGGAGAACTGAACAAAAGAGCACTCAAGTCAGTTGGCGAGGGCCTAACAAGTGTATGTCCTACAAATCAATGCTTCCTCAGGGTTTGTGTCAAACAAGTATAAGTCCTACAAATGAATGTTCCCTCGGGGCTTGGGCCTCTAACAACAAGTCTAAGTCCTACACATCAATGTTTCCTCAAGGCTTGTACCAAACAAGTGTAAGTCATGCAAATCAATGTTTCCTCAGGGTTTGTGTCAAACAAGTGTAAGTTCTACAAATTAATGTTCCCTCAGGGCTTGGGCCTCTAACAAGTCTAAGTCCTATAAATCATCCTCTACAAAATATTACATCCCGTCAGGTATCAGTCTGCCCACAAGTTACGTCACAGGGTCCCTGTCTCTGTCATGTTATGTATCAATTTTTTATTTTATTTTGTATTTATTTTTTTTATTCACAGCCCCCCCAATCCCAGTAAACAAACACCCCCCATCCAAAAACAAATTCCTTGTTCAACTGATTCTTTCCCCAACCTCCACCAACACAGGAACCCTCAGACCCCGTTTATACCTTGCTTGTGGGAAATAAACTGAAATGTGCTATGTGTTCTGTGTAAATTCACTCTTCCCACTGATTTCAATGCAATGAGCTAAGCGAAAAAGAGGAAAAACTACACTTTTGCAGGAAATTTTCTGCCAGGCGGAAGTGCCATATTTTGCAGATTTTAGTTTGAGGCAAAAAATTTGCCCATCTCTACTCCTTGGCCTGTCAGCCCTTCTGTTGGCCTTATTGTGGTTTGTACACCACTTATACTCTTGGCCTGTCCGCTTTCCTGTTGGCCATATTGCATTTGAAAACCGCTTACACTCACTGGACTGTCTGCCTTCCTGCTGGCCATATTGCGGTTGGTACACCTCTTAAATTTCTTGGCCTGTCTAATTTTCTGTTGGTCTTATTGTGGTTGTACACAACACCAGGATGGGTGTCTGTGAGAAACGGGCAACACTGCGGAGCAAACAGACAGAGCCATCGGTCAGCACCAGTTAGAATAGTCAGACAAGCCAGGTTCGTACACGGAGCGGATAGTCAGCCAGAGCCACAGGTCTACACCAGATAGGATGTCCAATAATAGCATACATAGCCGTGTCATACACAAGAAACAGGAACAACAGGAACTAGAACGGCACTGAACAACAATGTAAGGGTAACTGGATAGAGACGGCTGCTGAGAACGGCAATTGCGTCTAGGCCTAGTCCTCGTAATGACGCATGGGATGACACCGCAGCATCAACTCACCAGGCATAGCTGTATCTAAGGTAACTGTAAAAATACCCCCCCTTTAAAGACCCCTCCTCCGAGGGTCTACTCGAGGTTTGTCTGGAAAGCGGGCATGAAACCTGCGCACCAACCTAGGAGCATGCACATTATTAGCAGGTGTCAAGGAGCGTTCTTCAGGACCATACCCTGTCCAGTGAATTAGCTATTGAAGGTGCCCTCTGACCCCTCTGGTGTCCAGAATGCTCTGTACCACAAATCCCTTGTGACTGCCAACCTTCACCGGAGCTGGCCCAACCATACTGGTGGTGTACCGGTTACAAACCAAAGGTTTGAGTAAGGAAACGTGGAACACATTGTGGATGCGCATAGAAGTGGGAAACTCCAGAGCATATGCCACAGGGTTAATTTTGTGCAACACACGGAAAGGGCCAACAAAACGAGGAGCCAGCTTATTACACGGCACCTGGAGGGTCAGATTTCAGGATGACAGCCACACCCTCTCCCCTACCTGGAAGGTAGATGCCGGCAAACACCTACGGTCAGCCTGCCTCTTCTGCCATTACATGGAACCACATAGGGTATGCTGTACCTGAACCCAAAAGGAATGGAGTGCCCTTAAATGCTCATCCAGAGGTGGATTTTCCTGTGCCTGAAATACATCAGGAGGAACAGAGGGTTGGAACCCATAATTAATCAGAAAAGGAGAACTCTGTGACAAAGAGTTCATGGCACAATTCCGAGCAAACTTCGCCCAAGGTAATAGGGTAGCCCAATTATCATGGTGGTCAGAAATATAACAACAGAGAGATTGTTCTAGGGCTTGGTTGGACCGTTCTGCTGCACCATTCGACTGTGGGTGGTAGGCGGAGGAGAATGCTATCTGAATCCCCATCTGGGCACAAAAGCATCTGCAAAACCGAGACACTAACTGGCTACCTTTATCTGAGACAATAACCCTGGGTATGCTATGGGGTCAAAAGACCTCTTTAGAGAAAACCACTGCCAGTTCCTGTGTGGATGGTAGGCCTTTGAGTGGTACAAATTGAACCATCTTAGAAAATTTGTCTATGATCATTAGGATGACCGTGAAACCAGAGGATGCCGGAAAATCAACCATAAAATCTATGGACAGATGGGACCACGGTCGTTCTCCATTGACCACAGGTTGAAGAAGACTGGCAGGCAAATGTCAAGGTGATGTGTTCTGGGTACTAGTAGTGCATGCTGGGGTAAAAGCTGCACAATCGGAGCGAAGGCTCGTCCACCAGAAAGTTCGAGACAAGGACCAAATCAATTGGTCTCGCCCAATGTGGCCAGCGATCTTAGAGACAAGTAGTTTAATACACAACTGAGCGTGAACAAAGCATTTCCCGCTAGGTTTCTTTGATGAAGTGGATGTCTGAGCGGTCAATATCTGTTCTCCCAGAGGAGATGTAATACATGTGCGTATGGTAGCTAGAATACGATGAGCCAGATTAATAGGTGAGGGAGGAACCTCTTCCTTCGACAGCTTGCAAAATTGGCGTGATAGGGCATCTGCCTTCACATTCTTAGAGCCCGGAAGGTATGAAACCACAAAATTGAACCTTGACAAGAACAATGTCCATCTAGCTATCACGGTGTCCCGTGATTGCCTATGAGTGACATTGCCCTGAAGCGACATTGTTTACTATCTATCTGTCGCTCTCGCTGAGTCGCTGTTCTTATAGGGCACCATGCTGATGAGGTCATTGCTCCACCTACCCGTCAGGGTTTTTAAACCTCAGCCTGTGTCACTTCCAGTGCCCTTTCGTGGTGTACCTGACCTTATTACTGTGTTGGTGCATTACCGTTCCTGTGTATTACCTTGCTACGTCTGACTACCCGTTCCGGTTCTGACTCCTGGCTCGTCTGACTACCTGTTCCGGCTCTGACCTCTGGCTTGACTGACTACCCGTTACCCGGTTACGACCATTGGTGACGTCTGACTATCCGATCCAGTTTTGACCTTTGACTGCCTCCTGGTTTACCCTCTGTGTTGCGCTCCGTGACCATTCCGTTTCCGGTTTGGTTTCCGTGCTGCCTTGTGTCTTCCACTTTGCGCTCGTTTCTGTTAAGCGGAGCTTGTCGGTAATTCCGTGTGACTGACCTCCCGTGGCCGTACCGGTCTGTGCTGCCTAGCCTATCTCTATCTGGCTATCCCCTAGTGTATCCCCTGTCGGGATACTGGTCTACTCCACTTATTTGACGACTTTGTGTTTGGGAGTGCTTTGCACTGCCCTCACATCTACCATGTAGTCCCAGGGCCATTCCGTTCTGACCACCTGTCCTGTGAAGGGTGAGGAAAGTGCCTACACTGTTCCTCTCTGGTCTCGTGAAGGTGTGCCATCTTATCCGGGTACAGGAGTGCTCTGCACTGTGCCCACATCTACCGTGTAGTCCAACGGCCATTCTGTTTCTGACCACCTGCCCTGTGAAGGGTGAGGAAAGTACCTGTACTGTTCCTCTCTGGTCTCGTGAAGGTGTGCCATTCCATCTGTGTATGGGAGTGCTCTGCACTGCCCTCACATCTACCATGTAGTCTCAGGGCCATTCCGTTTCTGACCACCTGTCCTGTGAAGGGTAAGAAAGTGCCTCCATTGCTCCTACCTGGTCTCGTGAAGGTGTGCCACTATCTACTACCACTTTTGTCATCAGAAAGGTGTGTCACTATCTACTGCCACTTGTGTCATTATCTTACTACTGTGTGTCATTTATTGCCATTTGCCTGTTGCCTTATCTCCTGCCTTTCATATTACTTAATAAAGTTTTATATTAAGTTCAGTTGTACTTGTCAGTGTGTTCAATTCCTAGTCACTCCGTTATACTAGCTTTGTGGGGTGACAGGCATTTAGCCTCAGACAAGTAAGTGAGATTCTTATGGTCAGTAAGAATCAAGACTGGAGAACAAGTACCCTCCATGAGGTGTTGCCATTCTTTCAGTGCCAATATAATAGCCAATAACTCTCTGTCCCCAATCTGGTATACTGTCTCTGCCTTAGACAGTTTCTTCGAGAAATACCCGCATTGACGTAATGCTTCCCATGGGGCCGAGCATTGAGAAAGGAGGGCGCCTACTCCAATCTCAGAGGCGTCAACCTCCAGTGTAAAGGGCAGGGCGGGATTGGGATGCACCAAAATAGGAGCTGCTGCAAATGCTGCCTTGAGGTCTTTGAAGGCACGTAACGCACCATTCTGTAACCTTATGGGTCATATCGGTGATAAGTTTGACAATAGTCAAGAAATTCTTAATAAGCCTTCGATAATAGTTAGCGAAGCCCAGGAATCTTTGAATAGATTTGAGTCCCTCAGGACGAGGCCATTGTAGCACAGCGGACAGTTTCTGGGGGTCCATGGCCAACCCAAAAAAGGAAATGATGTAGCCCAGAAAGGTAACCTGGGTTTTGTGAAATTCGCATTTCTCCAACTTGCAAAACAAGTTGTTTTCTTTTAACAAACTTAGGACTTTGGATACATCTGAGCGATGAGTCTCCAATCCAATGTAGAAGAGTGAATGAGGATGTCATCCAGATAGACCACAACACAACTTTGCAAAAGGTCTCTCAGTACATCATTGATAAATTCCTGGAAGACAGCAGGAGCATTGCAAAGACCAAAGGGCATGACAAGATGTTCATAATGCCCGCTCCGGGTGTTGAATGCTGTCTTCCACTCTTGGCCCTTCTTTATTCTGATCAGAATGTAGGCCACAATTAAGTCAAGTTTCGTGAAAATTTTGGAACCTTTGAGTCTGTCAAACAGTTCCGTAATCAATGGTATAGGTCAAGCGTTCTTAACCATTAATTTGTTTAAGCCACAGCAGTCAATACATGGGCGTATCTCTACGTTTTTCTTTTTGACTAACAAAATCCAGCAGGAGATGTGAATTTGCGAATGATGCCCCTCTCCAAAGCATCGGCAACAAAGTCCTCCATCATCTTGTTCTCTTCTATAGACAAGGGGTAGGTACGGCCCCTAGGAGGAGGAGTCCCAGGCATCAATTCTATCTAACAATCGTACGGCCTATGAGGAGGTAATGCTCAGGTCTGGACTTTATTAAAGACCTCAGTAAACTCAGAATAGGCCTCCGGTAGGCTAGAAGACTCGGCACATGCCAGTCTAATAAGGAGCGATAGATAGGATTCGTCACAACTTGGACCCCACAACAATATTTCACAAGTACTCCAATCAATCTTAGGATTATGTGCCTGCAACCAAGGAAACCCTAGAACAATGGCATAGTGAGGAGAGGAGATAACCTGAAACTTCAGGGTTTCTTTATGAAGGGCTCCCACTTTCAGGGTTACCGGAGCTGTTTCATGGGTAATATGGGAAGGCAACAGAGGTCTGCCATCAATGGCTTCCTCAGCCAGGGGAGAGTCGCGTGACAGTAAGGGAATAGCATTCTGGTCAGTAAAAGCGGCATCCATAAAATAACCTGCCGCACCCGAGTCTATTAATGCAGGCACTTAGATAGACTCATTGGCCCAGGAAAGAACCACCTCAAGCATGGGTTTATCCTGTGTGGCTTCAGGGGACTGAGAGATGCCACCTAAGATCTGTCCCCAACAGGATCTTAGGTGTGAGCATTTCTCAGACGTACCGGGCATGACTTCAAGAAGTGTCCAGGTCTCCCACAGTAGAGACATAGTCCTTCCATCCTCCGTAAGGCCCTCTCCTCCACCGAGAGCCAGGTGGCCCCAACCTGCATCGGTTCACCACCCCAAAGTGAGAACCACGAGGCATGGGAGGTGAGGGAGGACTGGGCTAAACGAGAGGAAATTCTGGCAGGATGCCTCCGTAGGTGCTCCTTAAATGAGGGTCTCTCCCGGACCCGAGTGTCAATCTGGATGATAAATGATATCACATCGTCCAAACCCTTAGGTAACTCACAGGCAGCAATCTCATCCTTCACATAGTCACAAAGCCCTTGGGAAAAAGTGGCTATGAGCGCCTCATTGTTCCAACTGACCTCGACTGCCAGGGTGCGAAACTCAATAGCGTAGTCCACCACAGTACGACTACCCTGTCGGATGGTCAATAAATGTTCAGAAGCTGAGGTCGCGTGACCTGGCACATTAAAGACACTCTTGAAGGTGGCCACAAATTAGTTAAAGTTATATATTATGGGTTTGTCCATCTTCCACAAAGGATTCACCCATGCCAAGGCTTTGCCAGAAAGAAGGGAAATCATTAAGCCAACCCTAGTGCGCCCACTAGGGAAGGCATATGGAATCATTTCAAGGTAGATGCCCAGTTAGTTAAGAAACCCACAACAAAGTTCAGGCTCCCCACTATAATGTTGTGGGAGTGGAGCGGATCCAGACAACCCTCTGACCAAACCTGCATCAGAGACGGTAGGAACTACCGGTGCCAAGAAAGGAGCTGGGGTGGCCACAGGTTGTGGGTTAGAGCTTTCCAGGTGAGCTGTATGGCTAAGCAAGGTCTACAAAGCCAATGACAGATGATCAATACATTGATCTTGGACCTGCATCTTGTCCAATAATTTCTGAAAAGGTGACCCACTATCACAGTCAGTAGTCATGACTCTTAAGTACTGTTACGGTTCTCAAGCAAGACAAGTCAGACAGTGTAGAATGGTTTATTAGAATAATAGGTAACAATACAAATAGCTAGAATAATGAGAATAAGCAGAGGGAGACGGAAAAGGCCAGATACTCTATCAGAAATAGGAGTCTTTCAATGGGGCAACCACAACTGCTGGAGACTAGGCTGGAACCAATTGGTAGTCTCAATGGCAGTGAAAGGAGTACCAGATATGATCCGAAGTCTCCCTCTAGGTAGCAACAACGGAGAACACTGACTCACGCCTGCAGTCAGTTAGGAAGAACTCTTCTCCAATAAGGGGTCGCAACAATGGAGACACTGACCCATGCCTGCAGTCAGTAAGGCAGGAGTCTACCAGAGCCCCAGGTCTGCACCAGGGTGGGTGTCTGTGAGAAATGGGCAACACTGCGGAGCAAACAGACAGAGCCACCGGTCAACACCAGGTAGGATAGTCAGACAAGCCAGGTTCGTACACGGAGCAGATAGTCAGTCAGAGCCACAGGTCTGCACCAGATAGGGTGTCCAATAATAGCAGACAACACTGGGATAATAGTTGGACAGAGCCCCAGGTCAGCACCAGGTTGGATAGTTAGACAAGCCAGAGTCCTGCACGGAGCAGGTAGTCAGCCAGAGCCACAGGTCTTCACCAGATTGGATGTCTATAGCCAAAGGACCGCACAGGAAGAACGGCCAGACGAAGCCACAGGTCAGCACCAGAATGGATAGTCAAACAAGCTAGGTCATACACAAGATACAGGAAAAACAGGAACTAGAACTGCACTGAACAACAACGTAAGAGTAATTGGATAGAGATCCAGTTCCCTTTTAACAGGTAACCCAGGAAGTAGATGGGTGGAGCTATTAGCCCCAAACAGTGCAAAACAGAGGCCTGCGACATATAGCAACCTCCTGCCCGAAAGTGAAGCATGGCCACGAGATGCATCAGAACCCAGATCCCATTCCGCATCACTGTACGGAGCAGGTCCGGTTAGCACGGGGACATGGACGGCCGCTGAGAATGCCAATTGTGCTTAGGCCTAGTCCTCATCCTTGTAATGATGCATGGGGTGATGCCGCAACGACATTTCAGGCCATCCATTACCTGAGTCAACCCACCAGGAGTCGCTGGATTTAAGGTCTATATAGAACCAATACAAAGGTGAACACCCTTTTATAAATAAATGAAGAAAAATGTACAGCAGGATGTGAAATGCATGACCTGAGCCTACATAAATTATCACTATCTGGGCCAGTTATTTTCTACAGATGCTTTAGTAAGTTTGAGAGCACAACTCCTCCAGTGCTCAACCTCTAAGCTAATCTCTTAAATGTTTCCCTGAAACAGGTATAAAGATAAGAATAAGAAAAGTACATTCACTATTTCCGTCATACAGAGGATCAGTATGTCTGAAATGTCCATACACTCCCAAATTGTCTATTTCTTGGTGCATAAGGTAAATAGCAGCCATTTTTCATACAAAAAAATGCATATAAGTGTTAAAATGGACCTGTGGACTTTGGGGAGGTCAACCAGAATGGTGGGGTGAATGTACAAATCAACCAGCACTGGTACTGGCATTAGGGTATGCACCAGAGCACATGATAGCTGACATGAATACCAGCAGACACACTCCACCATCATTGAGACTTTAATGGCAATAAACTCCTTACAGCTGTCCTATGACATGCACAGGAACATGGCAAAGTTACACAATTCCCTCAGCTCCTTGTTTAGTACAAGGCATTATAAAAAGGAGTATGTGGAAATAAAGTCACAATAGCCCTTTAGACTGTTCACTCTTCTCTGCTTGGTGAAAGAGTCATTAAGGGGAGGATTTTCAGCACCTGTTTTTTAACAAATCCATATTTGTACATTTTGCTCCTGTATTCTTTGTAGTTCTGTTTGAGGACAAACTTGTCCTGGGCTCCTGGAGGGGCCAGGGGCCCAGCCTCCTCTGTACAGTCTGTCCAGATGTGGGGAGGGGGCTGTCACAGGAACAGGGCATTATGTTATTATGCAGGGATAAAACATTTCTCAGCATTAGTCAGTTGAAGGAACAGGAATCTGGCCGGGCACAATTTATATAAACTGGATGGTAAGGTGCTAGCAAATAAGAACAATAGGGGATAACCTGGAACAAAGAACTTAGGTGAGCTGAAATCTCAGTCCCACCACATTTGAAGCATAGAACTGAAAATACCAAGAGAGTCTTGGGGTGAAGTCAAAGGCGGGAGAAAGGTAGTCTGGGCCTTTGAACATGCCAAATAAATACATTGATAATCCGCTATAAGTGTTGGTTATAGTGTGTGATGGGATCTTAACAGGAATCGTGGCAAATAAGTATAAGATGCCAGGAAGAATAACCATTTTAACCAAACTGATTCTACTGAACCAGGAAACACAGAGATGTTTCCATTTTATGATATCTGAATGGACATTATGAAGCAGAGGGTCGAAATTTGGTGAACCAAGATTCGAAGATCTTTAGGTAACAGTACCCCTAAGTATTTCATATGAGTGGAAGCCCATTTAAGCTGAAACAAAGACCTGAGACGAGAAAGGGTTAGAGGAGGAATATTAAAACTCAAGGCTTCGGACTTGGCAAAGTTAATTTTAAAGTGGGAGAGGTAACCAAAATGAGTCAGTATTGGCAGCAGATGAGAGAGAGAGCATAGCTGCCCACTTTCATTTGCAAATCTAAAATAGAGATCCCAGAGATGCCAGTCAAGGAGCATATAAAGCAGAGGAGGGGGTCTAGCGCTAAATCAAACAGAAGAGAGGACACCCGTGATGTGTCCAATTTAGAATAGGAAAGGAATCTGAAAGATAACTGTTAACCTTGACCCTTGCAGTTGGAAAGCATAGAGACTCATGATGGAGGCAAAACATCAAGGGCCCAGACCAAGACGTGACAGCATCACAAAGAGATAAGGTCAACCAATGTGATCAAATGCCTTCTCCACATTGATTGAAACTAATAAGGAGGGGTCTTAGAGCGTACAATAGAATAATGGAGAGCTATGGCTTTGGTAGTGTTATCCTGCATTTCCATAACGGATATGAAGCCTGCCTGATCAGGATGAATAAGTGAAGACAAGTAGGTCACAAGACGATGGGCAATAATAGAGGCAAAAACCTTGACATCCGTGTTCAAAAGTGAAATTGGACTGTAACTACCGCACAGTAGTGGGTCCTCATCCGGCTTCAAAGTACAGTTACAGTTGTGTGAAAAAGGAAGTACACCCACTTTGAATTCTATAGTTTTAAATATCAGGCCATAATAACAATCATCTCTTCCTTAGCAGGTCTAAAAATTAGGTAAATACAACCTCAGATGAACAACAACACATGACATGTTATACCGTGTCATGATTTATTTAACAAAAATAAAGCCAAAATGGAGAAGCCATGTGTGAAAAACTAAGTTCACCCTTACTGCTTCCATAGAAATTAAGATGCTAAGTAGCAGACAAGTGCTGCTAATCAAATGCCCATGATTAATTGATCATCAGCATGTGTGACCCCTTCTATAAAAGCTGAAGTTTTAGCAGTTTGCTGGTCTGGAGCATTCAGATGTGTGTTAACACAATGCCAAGTAGAAATATATCAGAAATGATCTTAGAGAATCAATTGTTGCTGCCCATAAATCTGGGAAGCATTATAAGGCCATTTTCAAACAATTTAAAGCCCACCATGCTAAACTGAGAAAGATTATTCAAAAGTGGAAAACATTCAAGACAGTTGCCAGTCTTCCCAGAAGTGGGCGTCCCAGCAAATTCATGCCAAGGTCAGACCGTTCAATGCTCAGAGAAATTGCAAAAAACCAAGTGTTACATCTCAGGCTCTACAGGACTCAGTTAGCATGTTAAATGTTAAAGTTCATCACAGTACAATTAGAAAAAGACTGAATAAGTATGGTTTGTTTGGTAGGGTTGCCAGGTTAAAGCCTCTTCTCTCTAAATAGAACATGGCAGCACAGCTTAGGTTTGCAAAGTTGCATCTGAACAAACCACAAGAAGTCTGGAACAATGTCCTTTGGACAGACAAAACCAAAGTGGAGATGTTTGGCCATAATGCACAGCACCACATTTGGCAAAAACCAAACACAGCATATCAGCACAAACACCTCATTCCAACTGTCACGCACGTTGGTGGAGGGGTGATGAATTGGGCTTGTTTAGCAGCCACAGGACCTGGGAACCTTGCAGTCCTTTAGTCGACCATGAACTCCTCTGTGTACCAAAGTATTCTAGAGTCAAATGTGAGGCCATCTGTCCGACAGCTAAAGCTTGGCCAAAATTTGGTCATGCAACAGGACAATGAGCCCAAGCAGACCAGCAAATCTACAACAGAATGGCTGAAAAAGAAAAGAATCAAGGTATTGCAATGGTTCAGTAAACGTCCAGACCTCAACCCGATTGAATTGCTGTGTTGGAACCTTAAGAGAGCCGTGTATAAACAAATGGCCACAAAACTCAATGAACTGAAGCAACGCTGTAAAGAAGAGTGGGCCTAAATTTCTCCACAGCAATTTGAGAGACTGATAAAGTCATACGGAAAATGATTACTTCAAGTTATTGCTGCTAAAGGTGGTTCTACAAGCTATTGAATCATAAGGTGTACTTAGTGTTTCACACATGGCTTCTTCATTTTGGCTTTATTTTTATTAAATAAACCATAACACGGTGTAATATGTCATGTGTTGTTGTTTATCTGACATTGTATTTATCAAATTTTTAGACCTGCTAAGGAACAGATGATTGTTATTATGTCCTGATATGTAAACCATAGAATTCAAATAAGAGTGTACTTTATTTTTCACATGACTGTATATGGGCCTCAAGGGCATGATTTTGGAAAGTATTACCTGAGGCAATGTGATTAAAAAGAGTCAGTTATATAAGGAGGGTAGAGGAGAACTTCCTATAATAAATAGAGGTGAAGCCATCAGGGCCAGGGATCTTCCACAAAGAGGATTGTTTCAAGGCAGCAGAGACTTCATCCTGTATAATAGGGAGTTCCAATTGGGATACCATCTGTGCTGAAAGATGAGGGGCATTGGTGGCCAAGAGGAATTTATCTATAGCTCAGCTCTAGTGATCATGCGACTCCTGGGTAGGAGCCAGCGGGATCTTGTATAGTGCGCGGTAAAAGTCACGGAATACAGAGGCTATGGACGGGAGCATGCGTTGGACAGCACCTGATTGGTCTCTGATCTTAGGTATGAAATTTAAATGTTGTTGCGTTCGAACAAGACGAGCCAGAATCTTCACACATTTATTGCTGTGCATGTACATACGATATTTAAGTCAGTGATATGACTTCAGATGTTTACTGATTAGTAAAGAAGAAAGGGCTGTGCAAGAAGCTGTAAGTGCCTCTAGTGAGGAAGGAGAGAGGTCCAACTTATGAGACTGTTCCTTAGCCCGAATGTCTGAGACCAGTTTGGCAACTTCAGTTCTGAAAAGTCTCTGTTTAGCAGCACCTACTTTAATGAGGTTTCCTCGGCTATAACACTTATGTGTTTCCCACAATGTGGAGGCAGAAACATCAGGAGTGGAATTATGAAGAAAAAATTATTTCATAGATTTAGTGAGATGGGCCACATAATCTGCATTGTGAAGACTATTGTTCTTCCTCCAGGGGGCTCTATTGCAGTGAATCTAAGGTATTAGAACATCCATAAGAATCAGGACATAATCAGAAACAGTCACATATTCTATAGAGACATTGGAGACATTATGAAGTTGTGACTGAGCAATTAAGAAATAGTCTAGTCGAGAGTACAATTGTTGGGAAGGAGAATAAGTGAAGTCCTTCGTTGTCGGGTTAAGTGTGCTCCAGGCATCTAGCAAGTGATGATGTGCCAGTTGATTAGCGAGTAGAGAGAAGAGGAATATTGGGAACAAACAGATGTACTATGAAGAGAGGGATCTAGCACAAGGTTAAAATCTCTGCCAATGACCAGAAAGCCCTGAACGAAGCCATCTAGCAGCTGGAACACTTTGGTGAAAAATTTAAGAGCACCAGAGTTGGGAGCATATATATTGGCCATTGTAAAAACCTTATGATTAATTCTACCTTTTAAGAATAGAAAACGGCCATCCAGATCAGCTAATTCAGTTTCATGAGACTAGGGGATATGGGAATCCATAAGTATCACAACTCAGCAGCATTTTTCATTGGTGGAGACAAACCACATCCTAGGATAGCGAGGGGAGTGCAGGACCAGCGTACAAGAGTCTAAAAAGTGGGTTCCTTGAAGAAACAAAATATTTAAGTTAAGACAGGAGGCCTCCCTAAGAACCTGAGGCCTCTTCTCTGGAACATTGAGTCCTCTGGCATTGAGAGAGATGATTCTAACTACAGGATTAGCCATAATTAAAAGAGGGGAGTAACCATCTGACAAGTGATCCAAGAGAGACTAACAGATTCGGAGAAAACAGCAGAAACAGTGCAACCAGAGGGTAGGGATGAGGCGGTGGGGAGGACCAGGGTGGGCAAGGAAAGTAAGAGGAGGGGACAGGTAGGGACGAAGGTAAGTGATAAGAAAGAGCAGAGAATATGCGAGTGGAGGAGAGAAAAGGAATCAGAGAAATTAGAGTCATGAGGCCAAACAGAACTGTGGCCAGTGAGGCCTGAAAGAATACCAGAAGATACAAGTGGTGAAATGAAAAAATCCTGTGAGTAGAGAAGAAGGCAAGACTTACAGAATCCTGGAAAAGGGCAGAAGATATATAACCTACCATTTGTCTATGTGGTATATAAGTGGAGCATTATCTAATAGAAGGTGTGTATAAGTCTCCAGCCTGGGGAGTGCATTAATGGAACCAAAACATTGGAAGCGCCTGTCAGGAGGGAAATAGGGGAGAACCAGAGGTAGTAGGAGGTAGATATGATGTGGTGGCGATCTAAGGGGTCCAGAGTTACTCTGTCTTGAGCAGGGCAGAGGGAGAGAACATGTGGATAGTCCTACAAATACGCAAAGGAGGAGGGATACCTGAGACAGAGTAAGTAAGGAGGGGGGTAGGAAAGGTGAGTAAAGGGAATTGAAAGGCTGTACTGGGAAAGGGGGCAGGTCAGGGCAAGCCACCACTGGATGAGGACATAAAAAACAATATGTATGAGAAAGCAGATTGCACTGAACAACATAATACATTAAAATATGAGCGAGTCCACAAAATTACAAAAACAGTGCGGTACAAAGCTCATCACCAATCTGGCACTTAGGACTCTGAAGACAAGAGAATCAAAGTTGAGGAACACCCGGGGAGGCCACACCAATGATAGCATGAGATAATGGGATTAAGCTGTAAGTGCATCTAAATAGGGGCAATGAGATTACACAAAAAAGTAATGCAAAGGGTGAGCAAGTCACTGAAACGTATATATGAGCTAAGGCAGGTCTTCTGGGAGGTTCATCCAACATAAAGACAATGCAATTATAGCAACAACAGGTGAAACTGTCAAGAAGAGTGTAAACAGCCTAAGCAAGGCACCAGTAGGACCTTGGGGAGAGTATCCTGTGAACCCAAAGACACTTGAGAAATGTATCGGAAGAAGTAGAGGAGTCCATGGGTTCAACCAAGGGGTCCATGGGGTCAATACGTCTAGTAATACAAATAACCAAACCAGATATAGTGCAGTTATCGCCACTCACCAAAGGCATGGTACATTTCAACAAGTAGCCAGTGACATGTGACGAGACCGGGGAAAAGAAGGATGGGGGATAGAGGGAGAAGAGGGTGAGCGTAAGAACAGGTACATGTCCTCCCCAAGTGGAATAGCTAGGAGTAGGGTATGACGGGCCTATCGGAGTGGTATACATATATAGCTCCATAAATGGGGCAATAAGGAGGTAAGGGCAGGCATCCTTCAGAGGAGCGTGGACAGTTGCCAAAAATAGGATAGGACCAACAGGGAGCTCTGGGACATAACAGGAAAAACAGCATGAACATAAGCCAACTTATCGTGAATGAGAGTCAGAGGTGGTGAATGTTGAGTTCTCAACACCATTCTCATGTTGGGGAACTAGTGCTGGGGCCAGCAGGATTCCTCTTCTTCTTAGGATCCGGGCCTCCTACCGTGGTCCAGTGGTCTCTATGGTCCTGGGGAAGGGAGGAGGAGGACGAGGGGTCCTGTGCACTCAGTGACAGAGAAGATGGAGGTGAAAGTCCCAAGCCTTTACAGAAATCCACGATCTCCGAAGGATTCTGGATAGATGCAGTGGAGTCTTCATGGATTGTAGGTAGTTGTAATGGGAACCCCCATCTGTATTTAACACCAAGATTACGAAGGTGTTCGTCAATGGGCGCAGGGCCCATCGCTTCTGCAGAGTATTCGTGGATAAATCTTTTTAGAGGTGGATTAGACATCCTACATACTTGATCTTGGGGAGTTTTCGTCAGCGGGCCATAACACAATCCTTGTCAGTAAGGTGATGAAAACAGCATATAACGTCCCGTGGTTTTGATCCTGGAAGGCTTCTAGGTCTAAGAGACCGGTGTGCATGATCTAACTTCATTTTTTGATTGGATGGTAGGTCCAACAGCTCGGCAAAGAGGGTCTGCAGGGAGGAGAGCAAATCTTTGGCAGGAACAGATTCAGGGAAATCTTTAATCCGCACATTGTGTCTCCTTGTGTGGTTCTCCAAATCATCCACTTTAAAGGAAAGGAGAGAGATGTGTCCTCCTGCTGCAGGACATACTGTTCCAAGTTGTGGAGCTGAGTCCAGGAAGCCTTCTTTTCTTCTTCTAGGGTATGTATACCTTGGCCCAACTGGACAAGATCCTTTTCAGTTCAGAGAGTTCAGATTTATCTATGAACTTGAGCTCAGCTTTAATATCATCGATGAAGGAGGGCATTTTGTCCTTGGTTAAGGCGTTAGCAAGGTCTTCCTTCATAACAGGAGCAGGGGTTGGACGGTCTGCTGCCACGTCTACCGAAGTTGGAGGCACTTCATTGTCAGACTCCGGGGGAGGAAGCAGGGCAAACTGAGTCAAAGACAGAGGTTTTTGAAGTATGGCCTGGGAGACAGATGACCACTGTATCACGGGAAGAATGTCGGTGATCTTCTGCTTAGCTGATCTGGGCCTCCTGTTGGCCTTTTTTTTTGCTCCAGGCATAAAGGGGACAAATGAAGCCCAAAAAGTGGGGTTTTAGAAGCTAATTAGATCAGGAATTTGGAGAGCACAAGAGTTACGTGGCCATCTTAGTCCGCAGTCAGCTCCGCCCCTTACAAGTCCAGTTTAAGCAGTTACAGGACCATTCATTGCACAAAGTCAGTCCTTTACTCTTACGTTTGTGCAGAAATGGAGTGTCTTACAGAGGATAACAGAATATTCTGTTTACATGAATCAGCTGATTGATGTATAGTCTGCTGTAGACTTCAAACAGCTGATCAGTTGCTTCATGTAAAAACAGAACCAGTAGAAAAGCTTTTATATGTAACAACTGTTTTGTTTGATCTCTGTGTTTGTGAATTATCTGTGATGGGGATAATAATTAAAATATAGTAAAATTTATATTGTAAGGTTTATACTCCTGGGTACATAAGGGGAACTCGCACTGCTGAAAGTTATAGGAGCTCATACTTGAATTTTTTAGGTGCAGGGTCTCAATGGCCTGACATTTTACAGTGGCGCTGTTGCTACACCATCTATTGGAAGTTTATGGTCAATTGACCTTGGAGGAGATGCACTTAGGGGTCATATAGAGGTGATAAAGTGAAGATGACTTCTCCAATGATATAATTTCTCCACATTTCTCAATGGAGTTTATACACTAAGAACTCTCCCACTTGAGAATTCTTAGTGCATAGGATCTATAGAATATCATAGGAATTGGAGTGATATCACTGGAGAAAACATCTCCACATTAACCTCTTTATCTCCCCTTAGTTCATCTCCCCCCCGAACTTTATATAGGATGATGTAGCAACAGTGCCAATGTAAACTTTTAGGCAATTGCGATACTGCACCTAAAATTTAATGTTTGAGCTGCTATAACATTTGAATACAACATCTCTCAGTAGTGGGAGTACCCTTGTTGTACTCAGGAGAATAAACTTTATAATATAAATGTTACTATATTTTAAGATTTTCTATCCATTTAAGCAGGGCAGAGGGTTGTTTATGTTATAACCCTTTGATTGCAACAGGGTTTGCAATACTTTGAAAATCAATAAGTCCAAAAATCTGATCACCACACCACCGATGTAAGAAATCTACTCACAAGTAAAGTAAATGCAGCAGCACATACTAATTGGCCAGCAAATCATCAGAGTGGTATTTAAACTTCTCCCTTTAAACAGTGAATCCACAGAAATAGGGTCTAATTTCCAGGCAGTTCCCCTCCAAAAGACATCCACCTTTGAAAGAACATAGTGCACCAAAAAGGAAAATCAAAAAGAGAGCACCAACTGCCTAATCATAATAAACATACAATGATAGAATCAAATGATAATATGATATATGCACTTACATATGTTATATATTGAAAGGCAGGATTTTACCTACTTTCAATCCAATCAAGCTTGCAGAGATACTTTACACATCTTTGCTTGGGGTGTCCTCCGAATGAGTCTCGAAAGGCAAAACCAGAAGGAAAAATAATGAGAAGGGGTTTTGGATGTAATTAATACGTTATAATTAGAATTCAGTTACCTATACGGAATAGATACTTTGAATCAAGACAACCAATAGCCTCTATATATACATATAGCGACATATTGTGTAATGAAATACTTTGGCAACAGAATTCACAAATTTCTTTTAATATGTATGTTTGTATTTGTATATAATAAAAAATAGGTTTTATTTATACACTTTTTTCTTTGTGCCTTTACCTACTGTGCTCACCATGGCAATGTGGGATATTTTTGGTGCTATTTGAGTGTATTTTCCTACTGTTTTTGCCTTTCTAGTATTATCAAGTTGTTACACTAAGCACATCCTATATAATAATTTGCTAAAACGTGTGTAACGACAAAGACATGAGCAGTAGAGAGTGCTGTGTGTGCTGCAATCATGAGCAGTAGAAACTTCCCGTGCCATGGCTGATACAGAGTGGAGCGCTCCGAACTGTATCAGTCGCAGCGCGGGCAGTCTCTACTGCGCATGACTGCCCCACGACCGGCTGGCAGTGGCACTGTGGCCCGTGTAATGGGCTCTTCAACTAGTATAATATAATATATATAAATGGTGAAGACATCTTAGTGCACATTACAATACCTCTAACATGACCCCTTGTTGAACCTTAGTGCTACTCACCAATGTAATAATTCTGAGACAAATGAAATGCAATACAGGGGAGAAATAAAACAATTCCAAAAGTAACCTTGATTTACATAGGACTTCTAACCCTTCAAATGCTGGGGACATCTCTAATGCATTGCTTCTTAATTCACTGGAGACCTCTCAAGCATTGAAGTAATACTTTAAAGGGATAGTAATACTTCGTTTTATCTTTATTTTATTTTGTAGGCATTAAAAAAACATGAACCATATACGTCTTATCTCTCAAACCTTTATGGTTTATGAGATATTCACAAGCAAAGTTTCCTCTCCCACCCCTTTTACCTAGTGTAAGCCATCTCTTCTCAGGAGTGGAATCCAGTCCATAGACCAGACAGATAACAGCAGGTGACAATCTTCTTACTATGAGAACAATGAAAGCCCTGCCCCCCTTGACAAGTTTTTCAGGTTTTTCCCTTATCTTAATTGAAGATTGTCCCTCTCTGCAGTCTATATGGGCACCTCCCTTCTGATATGGCTGAGCAGTGTTACATCAGTAAAAGGGGAGGGAGACACTTTGTCATTGAATTACTCTTGAACTACAACTCTGACACAATTAAAATAACACTCTCCAAAGTCCAAATACTATGATGATTAATTACAGCTGCTTTGATTATGAAACATTACTATCACTTTAAATCAAAGGGGCTTTTTTATTTCTTCATAGGTGCAATTAGTTTGTGCCAGAAATGCTCCAGCTCTAGTGATGAGCGAGCACCCCAATGCTCGGGTGTTCGGGTGCTCTGACCGAGCACCCCCGGAGGCTCGAGTGCTCGGCCGAGCACCCGAGCCCCATTGAAGTCAATGGGAGGACTCGAGCATTACACCAGGCACCCCCTGCTCTGATGAGGGGAGGGTGCCTGGTCCATAGGAAAAGGGCAGAAAATGATGGAAACACCACAGAAATGGTTCAGGGACAGCATAGGGAGGATGTCTGGATGCATCTTGGACTCCAACGTCGCTACTGGGAACGATCTTTCGCCCGTAGTACGCCATTTTTACAGACTGACCGTAAAACACACAAAAAGGCAGATAAAAACGACTTTAGGCGAAAAATTGTTACCAAACAGTATTTGCTGTATATTTACTTGTATATCATCTGCAAATTCTGCAAAAAATTTCATCGATTTTTCGGAACTGAGGCCATGATTAAGAGGGAAACGTGCGCAGAGGCAAATTCTCCCAAAAATTTCCTTGATTTTTCTGAACTGAGGCCATGATTAAGAGGGAAACGTGCGCAAAGGCAAATTCTCCCAAAAATTTCCTCGATTTTTCTGAACTGGGGCCATGATTAAGAGGGAAACGTGCGCTGAGCCGACCATCTAAAACATTATGGGTGAGGGTCTGCTGCGGAGCTGACCATCCTAAACATTATATGCGAAGGCCCGCTAGTGAGCTGACGCTATAAAACATTATATGAGAGGGCCCGCTAGAGAGCTGACCAAATAAAACATTATATGAGAAGGCCCGCTGGTGAGCTGACCTATACAAAAATTGTCAAACTGCGCCCGCTGGTGAGCTGGCCCTATATAAAAATTATATCACTGGGCCCGCTGGTGAGCTGGCCCTATATAAAAATTATATCACTGGGCCCGCTGGTGAGCTGGCCCTATATAAAAATTATATCACTGGGCATATGGAAGAGAGTCAACCATATACCCGTTTTTTGGGTGGAAGGGGTGAATGGGAATACAGAGTATTCCCATCATTGTAAATAACATATATAAAGTGAGTTTATGTTCCCCCGGGGCTTTCCTCCAGTGGAGTGGAGAAGTCAGGGGAAATCCAGGCCTTGTTCATTTTTATAAGTGTCAACCTATCAGCATTTTCGGTGGAAAGGCGGATACGCTTATCTGTTATGATGCCACCAGCAGCACTAAATACCCGCTCAGACAGAACGCTGGCGGCAGGGCAGGCCAGCACCTCCAAGGCGTAGAGTGCCAGTTCATACCACGTGTCCAGCTTGGACACCCAGTAGTTGTAAGGCACAGAGGGATCATTGAGGACGCTGACGCGGTCTGCTACGTACTCCTTCACCATCTTCCAAAACTTTTCCCTCCTTGTGACACTAGGCTGCGCATCAGGGTGAGGGTGCTGGCGGGGTGTCATGAAGGTGTCCCACGCCTTGGAGAGTGTTGCCCTGCCTTTGTCGGAACTGCTGTGTGCTCCCCTTTTCTCCCCTTCTCGGTTGGCCAAGGTAGCACGTACTCTGCCGCCAGCGTTGTCAGATGGAAAATTTTGGAGCAATTTTTCAACAAGAACCTTCTGGTATTGCACCATTTTGCTTGTGCTCTCCACCGGAGGAATGAGAGATGAGAAATTCTCTTTGTAGTGGGGGTCCAGAAGGGTGAACACCCAGTAATCCGTGTTGTCTAAAATGCGTATAACGCGTGGGTCACGGGAAAGGCAGCCTAACATAAAGTCAGCCATGTGTGCCAGAGTACCAACAGGCAAGATTTCGCTGTCCTCACCAGGAGGATGACTCTCAATCTCCTCATCCTCTTCCTCCTCTTCTGCCCACCCACGCTGAAGAGATGGAACTAAAGTTCCATGGCTACCCTCTGTAGCGGAGGCAACCGTGTCTTCCTCCTCCTCCTCCTCCGCCTCCTCCAATTGTCGCTGAGAAGACGAAGTGAGGGTGCTCTGGCTATCACCTTGTGTAAGCTCTTCCTCCCGCATTTCCACCTCTTCCACATGCAAAGCGTCAGTTTTAATTGTGAGCAGCGAGCGTTTCAGTAGACACAGAAGTGGGATGGTTACACTGATAATAGCGTTATCGCCGCTCACCATCTGTGTCGATTCCTCAAAATTGCGTAAAAACTCACAGAGGTCTGACATCCATTCCCACTCCTCACTTCTGATTACAGGAAGTTGAACGGAGAGGCGACGACCGTGTAACAGCTGGTACTCCACTACTGCCCTCTGCTGCTCACAAAGCCGGGCCAACATGTGGAAGGTGGAGTTCCAGCGCGTGCTCACGTCACACAGCAGCCGGTGAGCTGGCAATTGTAAGCGCTGCTGCAGCTTCAACAGGCCGGCTGAAGCTGTTGATGACTTACGGAAATGTGCACACACGCGGCGCACCTTGGTCAAGAGATCATGCAAATTGGGGTAGGTTTTTAGAAATCGCTGAACCACTAAATTAAATACATGCGCTAGGCATGGTACGTGTGTGAGCTTGCCGAGCTCCAAAGCCGCCACCAAGTTACGCCCATTATCACACACAACCATGCCTGGTTGCAGGTTGAGTGGCGAGAGCCACTGCTCGGTCTGGTGACTAATCCCCTGCAACAGCTCTGAGGCCGTGTGCTGTTTGTCCCCAAGGCAGATCAGCTTCAGCACGGCCTGTTGACGCTTCCCCACTGCAGTGCTACACTGCTTCCAGCTACCGGCTGATGGGTGAGTGGCGCTGCGCGCAGAGAATTCGGAGGTGGGAACGGAGGAGGAGGAGGAGGAGCCAATAACGTAGGTGCTGGCGGAAACCCTGATGGAGGTAGGGCCCGCAATCCTCGGCGTGGGTAGCACCTGTGCCATCCCAGGGTCCGAGTCGCTCCCAGCCTCCACGACATTCACCCAGTGTGCCGTCAGGGAAATGTAGCGTCCCTGGCCACAAGCACTTGTCCATGTGTCAGTCGTTAAGTGGACCTTCCCAGTAACTGCGTTGGTCAGGGCACGGGTGATGTTATGGGACACATGGTGGTGTAAGGCGGGGACGGCACACCGGGAAAAGTAGTGGCGGCTGGGGACTGCGTACCGAGGGACAGCTGCTGCCATCAGGCTGCGGAAGGACTCAGTCTCCACAAGCCTAAATGGCAGCATTTCGATGGCCAGTAATTTGGAAAGGTGTGAAGTTAGTGCTATGGCCTGTGGGTGGGTGGCTGGGTATTTTCGCTTGCGCTCAAATGCCTGGGGTAACGACATTTGGACGCTGCGCTGGGACAGGGAAGTGGATGTGGTCGCTGATGGTGCTTCAGATGGTACAGGTGCAGGGCGGGAGGTATGCGGGCCTGCGCCTTGGACAGGCGATTGGCCGGCACCGAAAACAGGGGAAGAGGAGGCAGTGGTGTGGCCTGCAGACACAGATTGGCGATGCGGGCGTTCCTCCCACTTATTACGGTGCTTGGATGCCATGTGTCGGATCATGCTGGTGGTGGTGAGGTTTCTAGTGTTCATGCCTCGGCTCATTCTGGTGTTGCACAGGTTGCAAACTACAATTCTTTTGTCGTCCGCACTTTCCTTAAAAAAACGCCATACCGCGGAACACCTACCCCTTGGCAAGGGAGATTTACGCAAGGGGGTGCTCCGTGGAACATTTGCGGGCCGGTTTGGTGCGGTCCGCCTTCTTTCTGTAGCCACACCACTGCCTCTTCCAGCCTGTTGCGGTGCTGCAGATGGCTCACCCTCAGGACTGCTGTCATCGCTCGGCTCTACACCTTCCCAGGTGGGGTCAGTCACCTCATCGTCCACCAAGTCCTCCTCCACTTCCTCACTCTGTTCATCCTCCTCATGTCTTGATCCCACCACATACTCAGTCATTGACAACTGTATATCATCCTCCTCATGAAGGTCTTGAGACAGTAATAGTGGTTGATTTAATGGCAACTGTGTCTCATCATCATCATCATCCACTTCCTTTGACCTTAAATGCCGTTCACCTCTGTCATCTTCTTGTGATTGGGTACCCTCTAGAGGTTGTGAATCAGGGCACAAGATGTCATGTTCCTCTGCAAGCGTGCTTGGAGAGAGGTTCAAATTAAGGATTGGTGATGAGACGAGCTCCTCACTATATCCCAGTGTGGGATCACTTCTTTGACCAGATCCTCTATGGTGGGAGGAAGGATGATCAGAGTGAGGATTATGTTGACCAGACTCTTGGCTACTGAGAGTGGACTTGGTGGAAGACAGGGTGGTGCTTAACCGACTGGAAGCAGTATCAGCTGACATCCAACCGACCACCTGTTCGCAGTGGTCGGACCTCGAGAGTGATGTCCTGCGACGCCCTGTAAACTGAGACATGAAGCTAGGTATGGTGGATGTCTTTCTGTCTTGTGCTCTGGCACCAGGCGCAGTTTCTACGCGTCCTGACCCGCGCCCTGAACTATCAGGATCACGTCCACTTCCCCGTCCCTTTTTACCCGCCTTCTTCATATTACACGGAATATGTGCTGCAAATCTGCAACTTTGCACAGTAAACAGAATGTGCTTCTTAACTGCGGCTACGCACAGTGAATGGAATATGTGACTTTGATATTTTACAGTTTGAACACTTAACAGAATGTTCTCCTATTCTGAAACTTTGCACAGTAAACAGAATTTGCTTCTTAACTGCGGCTACGCACAGTGAATGGAATATGTGACTTTGATATTTTACAGTTTGAACACTTAACAGAATGTTCTCCTATTCTGAAACTTTGCACAGTAAACAGAATGTGCTTCTTAACTGCGGCTACGCACAGTGAATGGAATATGTGACTTTGATATTTTACAGTTTGAACACTTAACAGAATGTTCTCCTATTCTGAAACTTTGCACAGTAAACAGAATTTGCTTCTTAACTGCGGCTACGCACAGTGAATGGAATATGTGACTTTGATATTTTACAGTTTGAACACTTAACAGAATGTTTTCCTATTCTGCAACTTTGCACAGTAAACAGAATGTGCTTCTTAACTGCGGCTACGCACAGTGAATGGAATATGACTTTGATATTTTACAGTTTGAACACTTAACAGAATGTTTTCCTATTCTGAAACTTTGCACAGTAAACAGAATTTGCTTCTTAACTGCGGCTACGCACAGTGAATGGAATATGTGACTTTGATATTTTACAGTTTGAACACTTAACAGAATGTTTTCCTATTCTGCAACTTTGCACAGTAAACAGAATGTGCTTCTTAACTGCGGCTACGCACAGTGAATGGAATATGTGACTTTGATATTTTACAGTTTGAACACTTAACAGAATGTTTTCCTATTCTGAAATTTTGCACAGTAAACAGAATGTGCTTCTTAACTGCGGCTACTCACAGTGAATGTAATATGTGACTTTGATATTTTACAGTTTGAACACTTAACAGAATGTTTTCCTATTCTGAAACTTTGCACAGTAAACAGAATTTGCTTCTTAACTGCGGCTACGCACAGTGAATGGAATATGTGACTTTGATATTTTACAGTTTGAACACTTAACAGAATGTTTTCCTATTCTGAAACTTTGCACAGTAAACAGAATGTGCTTCTTAACTGCGGCTACGCACAGTGAATGGAATATGTGACTTTGATATTTTACAGTTTGAACACTTAACAGAATGTTTTCCTAATCTTAAACTTTGCACAGTAAACAGAATGTGCTTCTTAACTGCGGCTACGCACAGTGAATGTAATATGTGACTTTGATATTTTACAGTTTGAACACTTAACAGAATGTTTTCCTATTCTGAAACTTTGCACAGTAAACAGAATTTGCTTCTTAACTGCGGCTACGCACAGTGAATGGAATATGTGACTTTGATATTTTACAGTTTGAACACTTAACAGAATGTTCTACTATTCTGAAACTTTGAACAGTAAACAGAATTTGCTTCTTAACTGCGGCTACGCACAGTGAATGGAATATGTGACTTTGATATTTTACAGTTTGAACACTTAACAGAATGTTCTCCTATTCTGAAACTTTGCACAGTAAACAGAATTTGCTTCTTAACTGCGGCTATGCACAGTGAATGGAATATGTGACTTTGATATTTTACAGTTTGAACACTTAACAGAATGTTCTCCTATTCTGAAACTTTGCACAGTAAACAGAATTTGCTTCTTAACTGCGGCTACGCACAGTGAATGGAATATGTGACTTTGATATTTTACAGTTTGAACACTTAACAGAATGTTCTCCTATTCTGAAACTTTGCACAGTAAACAGAATGTGCTTCTTAACTGCGGCTACGCACAGTGAATGGAATATGTGACTTTGATATTTTACAGTTTGAACACTTAACAGAATGTTCTCCTATTCTGAAACTTTGCACAGTAAACAGAATGTGCTTCTTAACTGCGGCTACGCACAGTGAATGGAATATGTGACTTTGATATTTTACAGTTTGAACACTTAACAGAATGTTCTCCTATTCTGAAACTTTGCACAGTAAACAGAATTTGCTTCTTAACTGCGGCTATGCACAGTGATTGGAATATGTGACTTTGATATTTTACAGTTTGAACACTTAACAGAATGTTCTCCTATTCTGAAACTTTGCACAGTAAACAGAATGTGCTTCTTAACTGCGGCTACGCACAGTGAATGGAATATGTGACTTTGATATTTTACAGTTTGAACACTTAACAGAATGTTCTCCTATTCTGAAACTTTGCACAGTAAACAGAATGTGCTTCTTAACTGCGGCTACGCACAGTGAATGGAATATGTGACTTTGATATTTTACAGTTTGAACACTTAACAGAATGTTCTCCTATTCTGAAACTTTGCACAGTAAACAGAATGTGCTGCTAATCTGCAACTTTGCACACTAAACAGAATGTGCTTTAATCTGCGGCTAGGCACAGTGAACAGAATATATGAAGATTTTTTTTTTTATATATCTGCCCCCCCACACAAAATAAACTGCTGCCCCCACACACAGTAGTCCTAAAAAGGACTTTTGGGTCTTTTTTTTTTAACAAACTCGCTTTTCTTCTCCCTACACTGACTCTCCCTTCCTATCCTCATCTCTCCCTGGCTAAGACTGAGCCGAACTCGCTGGTCAGGTGCTATACAGCACCCGATCACGGGTTCTGGCCAGCCAATCAGTGTAATGCCAGCAGCCAACATGGCTGCTGGCATTACACTGATGTCAGAGCCTCCCTGCACGTTTATTGGCTGCGCAGCAGCCGCGAAACGTGCGGGGAGGAGACCCGAACATGGCGGGCGAGCACATGCGGTACTCGTACGAGTACCGCCATGTGCCGAGCAGAGCGATGCTCGAGCCGAACCGAGCTTCGGCCGAGCATGCTCGCTCAACACTATCCAGCTCCTCTTACTAGATAAACCTTACTGTTTTAGAAACCATTGACAAAGCCAAGGTTGTTTAACTGATGTCCCACTTTGTCAGTGAATCACATCCTGGAGGCATCTGTCTGCATGGAATACACATGCAAAAGGGTCATCACACTGTTTTATAAGTATTACTTATTTAAGGTATAATGATAATTGTGTTCCTTTCCTAGCTAAGATCACAACCGTGTGTCTCTTAAAGGCTTCTGTTTGAGTTAATCCTTTGCTTTGCATAATGCATCAATTGTAGACAGTGACAATCATCTTTTGTATTTAAAAGCAAGACCCATCAGAACATACACCTGCTCTGAACAGTGTGCAGACAGTGGGCTCTATGCATACAAGACAAGAGAAGCAATTGTAGAGCAAACCAACTGCATTAGGAAACAAATAAAAGTTCATATTGATTTACATTATATTTTTAATGCCATACTTGCTAGGAAGGTCTCCATCTCATTGCTTTGCAATGCTTTGGAGACCTTACTAGAATTCAAGGGGTTTAAAGCCCCATTTAACAAGTATTGACATGTTTTATTTGTCCAACCTGTACCTGGTTTGCATCAGAATTGCTCCTGTTTTCTTTTGTGCTTAAAGCCCAGTCTTTATTGGTAATCACAGAGCAGCTCATGCATGTTCACACATACATTACAGATGCATACACATTGGGATTGTGGAGACAAGAATGTAAAAAAAAATATGCAAAAGGGATTCTTTTGAGAGAAGCATACTTTTTTTGCATGGCTTTCCTACCTATTCATATCTATTTTCTGAGTAATGAGACTTATTTTAACCTCTTGGGTGCAAGAAAGGTCTTCAGTGTGCTGCTTCACAACAAGCTGAAGACCTCTCTGGCATTCAAGGGGTTAATATCTTAAAATGTTGGTAAAACAGCTCAAATTAAAGGAGAACTGGCACCTAATAAGAACACCCACTTATATTAGTAAGGCCAGAAAATCAATGGCCACTACAAAGTTTGACCTTGTGCCTTTGTTTAAGAGATTCACTAAGGGGTGACAAAGAGGTGATAAAGCAGAGATGACTTCTCTACTGATATCACTTCTACATTTCCTATGTTATTCTATGGAGCCTATGCACTAACATATCTAAAGTTGAATAAATATTTGTGCATAGGCTCCAAAGAATTTTACAGGAACTGGAGAAGTGATAAACTGAAGGGGGGGAGATTCACAAAGTGGTAATAAAGAGGTGATAAAGCAGAGATGACTTCTCCAGTTTATCACTTCTCCAGTCCCTACTTTGTTCTATAGAGCCTATGCACTGAGATCTCCAAAGTTGAAGAAATTTGGTCTTGTAGCAGCTGAGTGACTGCACATTATTGTGAAATCTATTGTCTATCAGTATTCCTAAATTTTTCTCTAATGAGGATTCCCCAATTTGTTTCCCATTTAGAGTATATGTAGCATGTTTTTTCCTACAACCCAAATGCATAACCTTACTTTTATCTACATGAAATGTCATCTGCCACTTTTTACCCATTCTCTCAGTTTATGTAAATCCTTCTGCAGAGAAAAACAGCCAGCTCTGATTTCCTTACACAGCTTAGTGTCATCAGCAAAGATTGAGACGCTACTTTCAATTTCCACTTCAGGATCATTAATAAACAAATTAAAAAGCATTGGGCTCAGGACTGAATCCTGTGGCACCCCACTTATAACTTTAGACCAAGTTGAATAGGTTCCACTTACAACAACTCTCTGCCATCTATCATTTAACCAGTTCTCAATCTGTGTACAGAAAACACCACCCAAACCGAAGCCTTTTAATTTGTGAGGCATTATATTAAAGGCTTTTGCAAAATTCAAGTATACTACATCAACAACAATTCCCTTGCCCAAATTACTTATTACTCTTTCATAAAATTCAAGTAAATTAGTTTGCATGATCTATTCTTCATAAAACCTTGCTGACTCCTACTAATCATATTGTTTGTCATCAGAGCTGTACCTCAGCCTGAGCAGAACTGATGTCACCGGCTTAACTTTAAAAGGCAATATCTTGTGCAATAAAGAATTATATTGAAAAGGAAATGGATAACAACTTCATTACAAGGGCACTTTAAAATGAAGACACATTTACTAGAGGTGAGAGTTCCCCTTTAAATGCACATTTGCTGTTTTTTTGGCTAAAATCTCAAATAGGCAGTTTTTAATAAAGTTTTCGAATATGAAATCTGGAAGGTGGCGGGCCAACTTTAAGGATTTCACTGTTTAGGTACAGGTGGGCCAGTCAAAATGAATGAGCTGCTGATTAACTTACCTGTGCTTAATCAGGGAAATCCTGACTTCTTGGTGTCCTTTGGGGATCAAACTTGTATATCCCTGATTTATAGGAATCAGCTGATCAGCAGATAACCAGCTGAACTTATGGTTCAGTAAATACAAACCGCTCTCACAATGTGGCAATTGTTTTTACTGTTCTAACCCTTTCAGTGCATTTCTAAATTTAGAAAAAAATGGCTAATACAGTACACAGATTTTGAAAGCTAGAAAGTTGTTTTCAAGTGATAGTGTCCCTTTAATAAAGCAATAAGGAGTCTCTCCACCATTTAATGTACTTTATTTGCTGGGGTAATAAATTAATAAGAGACCCCATATTTTTTTAATTCTAATAAAATTGGGTCAATGGACCCAATTATTTATTATTATTAATAGCTCCGATAAATTATTTAAGGTGACATTTGCCTTAAATAAACAAGAAAATCAACCCCTTTGTTGCTGATGGAATACATTGATTGCAATGAGATCCAAGCCAGTCTGACAATGGGGAGGTTAATAAAGATTCATTTTAAAACGGTTCAGAGTGACGGGATACTTATTTTTAGTCATGTTAGTCTTAATTAACTCTCCATTGCTAGTGAATTGGAAGCACATTCCACAGCAATGCATTATGAACTCATGTGTCAATAGAGGGGTTAAGGTGGATATTTGCATCTGTGGGAAAAGCTTTGGGGGGTATTTGGAGACATGTCAAGACAATTTGAGAGGTAGAGTTGGGCTCACATTCTATGTAATTTTTCTGTTTCTATAGCCTTGAGCTATACAGGCAAAAATTGAACATTGAGTAGCCAAAGACACTTTGGAAAGGCCACTCAAATGCAATGTAAATGCTGGAATGTCCATTTCCAGTGGTGTTCCATGGGCGTGTTGAAAATGCTCTTGGAGAAGTTTTTCAATTAGTTTGGCTCCTGATGAGCTACTTTGCCGGAATGAAATAAAGGCATATATTTGGTGTATATTGCCAATTGAAATACTCTTTTGTTAATAAATAATAATGCAAGGATTAACACTCACTTGAAATAGCTTCAAAGCAGAACATATAATATTGTATTAAAACAAAGCTTTATTGAAATCTAAACTCACTCATCAAGACTACATCTGATCAAATTCAGCATCCAAGCAGTTCAATGTGATTCATGCCCCAAAGGCACTAAAGCATATACTGGTCTGATGCCAGACAGTAAACTATATCAATAAGATGTTGAATTTAAAGCAACATAAAACAGATTTATCAAAGCAGTTAGGCACAAATATAGGGATGGAAGCTTAGCTTATAAATATAATGTCACAAATATTGTATATACAATTGTCAGTGAGTTTCTCTTACTAAACAATACGATGAAACTTATAAAATGTTTTTTTTTATCCTTCCCACTTATGCTACTATTCCGTATGGAACTTGTTCCAGTGAGGAATCAGATCAGAGAGGAGTGTAACATATTGCAAAGCAATGTATTATGCATTCCTTTGGTCCTTTGAGGGTTGAAAAGCAATACACACGTGTGTGTGTTTGTGTGTGTGTGTGTGTGTGTGTAATAAAAAAAGAGGAATACAATACATGTGATTTTGAACATTCTCCCAAAATCATCAAAGTTCTTTTTATATATTCTTTTAACTACTAGGTTTCTACAGGGTTCTACAATGCAATGATTTTCCTCAGAATGACTCTACTTTTATCTTTGTATGCCTCATTGTGTATACAATTTTTTGGCACCAAAAGATGTTCCTTATCATGATAAGAAGTGCATTATCCCCCTATATAAATGACCTCTTTTTTGTTTCTTAATGTGCAAGGCCATATAGATATAGCTGGAGTCCCATCCTTCTGAAACTCTAAAGGGACTCTAACTTTCTGACAGCCCATGGGATACCTGTATGAATTGGCTATAAAAGTTTCTTTGGTTTTAGGCTTCAAAGTTTGCTGCTGCATATAGGGATATGCATCAGAGTGAATAATCACTTTAGTGGGTACCGGCACACACACACATACACACACACACACACACACACACACACATACACACACACTCACTTTGCACTGCAATGTAAGCAAGCCCTGAATGCCTCTCCTACAGTATTTGCAGAATAATGGAGTAATGTATACCTCTTTTGTCCGAGCCTTGTTAGTGCACATTGTTAAACAAGGAGCAAGACCAAAGAAACCCCAGACATTCCCATATATTTCACTACTGTCTTCCACTTGCAAAAGCAGTGTAATGATAACCATTTTCAATGTAAATATAGTAGTTTACCACAATAATATTAGTCTTTCTCCTTCTTATCACCTGTCATAACTAGGGATGGGTGAACATTTTTGCCTCAAACAAAAATAGGTGAATAATGGCTTTTCCCACTTGTCGAATAATTTCCTGTGAAAAGTACAGTTTTTCTGCTTGCTCATTCCATTGAAATCAATGGGAACATTGAATTTGCGCTCTACACATAGCAAATGTAATTTTATTTCCCAGAGGCATTGTATAAAAGGGGCATGAGGGTGTCTGTGTTGGTGGAATGTGGAGAAAGAATCAGGGAATGTTTTGTTGGGGGGTGTTTACTGGGATTGGGGGAACAGTTAATAAAAAATAAATACTAAGTTCAATTAAAAAACCCATAAGACATGGTATAAAAGGAGTCTGAGGAGCGTGCCTGTGTTGCTGAGTAAAGTCTGGGGAAAGAATCAGTTGAACAGGGAATTTGTTTTGGGCGGTTATTGACTGGTATTGGGGGGACAGTTAATAAAAAATAAATTAATAAAATAAGACATTTGTAAGTAAAGTGATAGAGCCAGGGAGCCCCTGATGTAAGCTGCCACTGGGTAAACTGATACTGATGTGATAGAAAATTTTGTAGAGTATGAAAAATGGATTTGTAGGAGTTAGGTTTGTTTGGCACAATCCCTTAGGAAACATTGTAGGACTTAGGCTTGTTAGAAACAAACCCCAAAAATGTTTTTATATTTTTTGTAGGTATATATTGTTTTTTTTTGTTTGTTTTTTTTAAAGCACAAGCCCTGATAAAAAAAAATGCTCTACTGGCCTAGTGCCAACAGGTCATGTTGTGTTGGCCACTGGCCACTGTCAAATGTCCTGATGTAGATGTGGAATTTGCAACTGCTGTTCTTGCTGCTGCTGCTAAGTTGTTTAAGCAGTAGGATTAGGCAGTTCAAAGGGAATGGGATCAACAACAGCAATAGCATAAATGATGGCTGATGAAGATTCCACTTGCCACTACCAGCTCCAGTGATGCACCTGAGGCAGTAGCAGCACAATAGTTAACCCTCACCACTTCAGGTATATGTGGAGAAAAGAAGAAGTTGGCCAATAATGCTTCCCCACCTGCCCCTCCTCCAAAATTATGGGTATATTGTTACTAGAATAGACATTTTTCCTTTGAGATCAGCAATTGTGCCTCTCACAGCAGCCACTGCAATGTGCACAGTGTAAATAAGGGAAGGACTGGGAAGTGGAACATCTGCACTCGCATGAAACACCTGGGACAACTCTATCCAAACACTATGACACTTAAGGTCCCCAATGTGAAATCCCCCCACCAGAAACCAAGTACTGCTGCTGTCACTATGCCTCTTGTTCACATCCTGCTAAGGATACCTGACAACTTGCTGACAGTTTAATAACAATAATGAACCCTACCTGCCACAAGCTTAGCATATTCTGTGCAGATGGAATCTACTCAGATGCAGCTTGATGCCCTGCTTGTGATTCTCCTCCACCACACTGTGTGAAATGGGTGGACACGAACTGCTGCATCCTAACATTTACAGAGTGGCTATCACTCGGCAGGGGAGGTAACAATGAACAAGGTGGATTGGCAGAAGATGTAGTTACCCTAGAGGAAGAAGGTGATGGTGATGGAGAGCTAGTTGTTTCTGTCGTCATCGAACTTCCAGCTTCTGGCTGGGTTTCTCAATTCTTCCTCATCTTTGATCTCCCTCAACTCTTGTTGCCTTTCTGGTGAGTCAGTGGGTACAGCAACAGTGGTGCTGTATTTCTGTGGTGGGTGTTGGGCTTTAACATGTTTCACATAAACTCACGGCGTCTGTGTTTCATAAGTGTTATCAGGGCAGTTGTGCCAAGGTGCATTCCCTCCTTTTCCCTTCTCACTGACTTGTCACAAACTGCTCACTGTGTCGTTGTTGATGACTGCACTGTGCCTGCCCCAAGAGAAACATAGTCCCACAATCATGACTTCAGGGGGAAGGTGGAAAAGAACTGCCTCTTTCTTCTTTTCATCCACATTCCCCTTTACTGTCTGGGGCAGAGGAAGTTGTTGCTTCTGTTGCTGCTACTGCCTCAGAATCAGCACTGCAAAAAGGACCAGGAGTATTGCTGCCTGCAAGAGGAACCTGTCCTAGTCCCGCATCACTGGACACCATTTCCACTGTGTCCACAGTGGTCTGTGGCACACTAGCCTGCTCCTCAGCATCCTGCTGCCCTTGCAACTCACAGCAGCAGGAATTACAGAAGTAGCTAACTCCGCAAATTCCAAAAGCTTACTGTAGGTGGTTGTGGTGATGCCCATCCCCATCTCTGTCTCCCATTGCTTCTTGGTTTGGGCTAAAAAGGCCATTAATGTCTCTTCCACCACATCTTTTCCACCATCATCATTACCACCACCACCAGTCCCTCCTTGCTGCTGTTGCTCTATTAAAGTCATCTCACTGGTTGGAAGAGGTGATGAGAAATGTGACAGAGAGTCTCCGACTGTCAAACTTGCCATCTTCTGTTGACCTTAAGAAGTCAGACTGGCAGGACTAGTACCAGGCACAGCAGCCAATCTCTCCTCCTGGTGGGGGTGGTATTATTGCTGCCAGGCAACAATTTTGCCTTCTGCAGGATAATGCTCCATCTGCACAATGCCGTGAGGGTAAGGGGAATTCCAGCATCAGGGGAATGTTGTAGGCTCCCTTGACTGCTAGTCTGGTCACTCTGCAGTACCTCCTTTAATACCTCATCATCAGTAGGAGAATCTACTGTTGTAACACTAGTCCCACCAGCTGCTTCACAATCACTGTTACTACTACTAACACCAACCACATCAATTTCAGTCCTTGAGTCTTCCTGCTCACTCACAGTATGCTCACCTCCACTCTTGCTCCTAACACTCTGATTATGTAGCTGCTGGACTTTCTTAGTACTAGTAGTAGTGGTGGGAGTGCTTGCGGATGGCAAATGGGACTTAGAGCCCCCTGCTGTCACACTTGGCATAATATCACACCCCCACTGAGAATCACAAGACATCCTAGCAGGCAGAACAATGGCAGCAGGCACAGGTAGCAGACCTGCTCTGCTCAAACTACTACCCTCTTGTTCTTCTGCCCGTGACACAAATTTCCCCAAGATCCTATCACGGTGCCCGTGATCTCTCTCTGTCACTCTTAGTTCCAGTTTAAACCAAGATTCATGGTGCATTTATTATGTGGGACACATCACATCACACCATCCAGCCCTATTGATAAGCACAATACTAGCTTTTGCCTTTTTAAAAATGATGAAAAAAAATGTAAACATCTGATGCAAAAACACATCTTAAAAAAAAAAAGTTATGATATAAAAGCAAAGTTGACAAAATCCATCAGTTGTGGAATGTAAGTTCAGAGCAGATGGGCTTTAGATTCATAGAAAGTGTCCCTTAGTACTGTCGGAAGGGAGAGGTATAACGAGGAGAGCGTCGACTTTGATAAGGAGAATCACGTCCTCTAGAACGAGATCTGGAGCGAGAGAAACTAGTATTTCTTTCTGGGCAGACATGAATAGAGGATGCTTCACCCTCATGAGAGCGGAATTTAGTGTCATCTAGTTTCCGCAGAGCATATTGGATAACCTCGTTGCGAATAAACTCAACAATTCCCATTCCATCTTTGTAACCGATCATCATGACAATTGGGCTGACCTGTTGCCATGGGCAGAGTTTGCCAGGAATTGTTCAGTTAATTCATCGTCCGGGAGCTCCCTGTTTCTCCTTATCCGACAGTACTGGTGAAACAAATCCTACAAATTCCGCTCTCATGATGGTGAAACATCCTATATTCGTGTCTGCCCAGAAATAAATACTAGTTTCTCTCGCTCCAGATCTCGTGGGGTGGCAGTATATGGCAGAAGAACTGTGTAACTTTATTGTTTGAACAACATGACTTGTTGAGGTGGTGGTGATAGGCTATGGCATGTGTAGGCAGTCAACAACGCTTGTCATCTCTTACAACAAACTCCTCTGCAGCAGGAGCCAAAGGTGTTATTTTAAATGAATGAAATGTTGGCACATTATCAGACACATCACTTCTATTATGTCATCCAGAGCCCAGGAACTGAAGTGTCTCTCAATCAGACCCATGGTTATGCTTCAGGTGGGATTTCAGTGAGGAGGTGCCTTGGTATGAGCCTGCTTTCCTCCTGTTCACATGCTTCTTACACAAACAACAGATAGCAACATGTTTAGCTTTTAGATCATGGATGAAGTATCTCCATATTGTGGACTTCATAAACTGAGGGGTTCTTTAGGGACAACTTCTACTACTAGGGCTAGATGTTGATGTAGTTGTACTTCCAACAGCAACAGAAGCACTCATCACATCTAGGGTTGTGGATATTGATAATCTGCATTGGTGCTGGTTACTCAACACTAGTGTGGGTGGCTGAGCGGGAGATGGACTTGGGAGCGGTGATACGACTGACAAGATTATTGTATATTTCTCACTTTACTTGTCCAGAGTTAGACTTTCTAGGATTTCTCACACAGTTTATAAATAGGCACAGTGCACCTTCTTTCATTATGCCATCAACACTAGAATGTGACTCATTGTCAACTTAATTGTTCTTAGATGCTTTATGAATATTACTGGAGGTGGTGGTAGAACTTTTTTATGGGACTTTGACAATCAGCCACCTCAGGAAGAGAAGGATCATTACCGTCATTTATTGCACACACTGCAGCAACCATGGCTGTCATCAGTTTTTGGACTATCACTTTACTATATATGCTGGTGTGTGTATTTTAACAGTGGCTGATTAGGTGTGATGTCTTGCCCTTTACAAAATACTTTATTTCTTCTAGTATCAATCTCTCTCAGTCATAGGTCCCTGTCTCTGTCACCTATCAGTAAAACCATTTGTCTTTGTTTTTACTTTTTTTAATTTACATTTTTTTATTACTGTCCCTGTGCAACTACTTCTTCCCTAGACTGTCCCTAACAAACAGAAAACAGCCAGCTGGAATGAACTTGGATAACAGCTGCCTTTGTCTATCCAGTAGTCACACAATATTTTGAGTTATTTGTGGTATATCTCTTTTGTTCCCTTCGCACACACCCCAGACTCCCCTATCACAGAGAAGACAGATCAGGAAGAAACTTGCATCTCAACTGCCTGTTTCATTCAACTAATATTTGGGTTATGTTGGATAAATCTCCTTTCTCTTTTCACACTCCTTCAGAGTCCCACATTTTCCACTAACAAAGAGAACAAATTGCCTGCACACAAGATTCCTTGATAATAAATATAGAAATGACATGCTGCAGGATCCTGACACCCCTTTTATACTATGTCTGTCGAAAAAGAATGTAAATTCCGTGTGTGGAGAAATTTAGTCTTATGACTGATTTCACTTCAAAGAGCTAGGTGAGAAAATCATCACTTTTTGCAAAAAATATCCCACTTGGAGGGAAGTGCCATTTTTGCCAGAAATTTTTCTTCCATCCCTATTCATTTGTCCCCTATGGTGAAGTTGGTTTCCCCTACAATTGACCCTGTAATTCAGCCTCTTAGCTGTCTTTGTTTTTGAAAGAACTCACATTGCACTATTTCAAGAATGTCCTGCAAAGTTAAAGAAACGCACATTAAATTATTAAAGGGGGTTTTTGTATACTCCCCTATAAATTCCCCTTTCTCCCTCCCTTCCTATTAAATTCCCCAAGATCTAATGGGGTGATTAAGGGGAAATGGACAGAACTGATTCTGTCAGTGGCTCATTGGTTAGCACTGTTGCCTTGCAGCGCTGGGGTCCTGGGTTCAAATCCCACCAAGGACAACATCTGCAATGAGTTTGTATGTTCTCACTGTGTTTGCGTGGGTTTCCTCCGGGTACTCCGGTTTCCTCCCACACTCCAAAAAACATACTGATAGGTGAATTTAGATTGTGAGCCCCAATGGGGACAGGGACCAATATGAGTGTAAAGCGCTGCGTAATCTGTGTGCGCTATATAAATAAAGGATTATTATTATTATATTGTGTTCACTTCCTCCTGCTCCTCAGCCTCAGTGGACACATAAGGGATCTCCTTCCAGTTCCTCCATTTAATATTTTTATACCTGCTCATAGTGATAGCAGTCACTATAAGCCTCTCGTGCCTCAATTTTTCCTCAAGATCACAGCAGAATAGCACAGCACGTATACCTCTCTCTGTAGCTAATTCTATTGTGTTTGACGTCCGCAAATGTGTCATGTTTTTATAGCGAAAAGGCGAAAATCATGTAAATTGATGGGTGGAAACTTTCTAACCATTGAGAAAATGGCTAACAATTTTGGCCAATGGGCAAAAAATGTGAAAAAAGCAGACAACAACACAGTTTTCGCAGAACTTCTAGCGGGAACACGGCGAGAGATTTCGCCCACCCCTAGTCCGGACATTAAGGACCCGTGACAATCCTGGTATGTCATGGAATTGTGGGATAGGAGAGCAGCTGCATTCCTCTCTGACATGCCAGAATTCATTGTGATATAAAAAAAAATTGCCATGGTCCTTACGTTGTGAAAGGTAAACAAAACACTTTTTATGCAATAGCTCCATCTTCTAGAAATTCCATAGCAATTCAGTTTTGGGGTAGAAACTGGACTGTTGTGTACGTTTTCAAAACATATAACATTGCAGTGTTACGTTTTTCTACTAATGTTGTGCCTGGAAAAAAAAAAAAAAAAAAAAAAAAAAAAATATATATATATATATATATATATATATATATATATATATATATATATATATATAATTTATTTTAATTTCTCTTTTTCAGTTGCTATTTGATTTAGATCTGCCCATAAAACCATGAATTTTGTTGTTTTGGAAATCTCTACCAAACACAAGAATATACATATTTTCTAGCTGAGAGTAGGAATTCCAAAATAACAGGTTATTCTTATTCTTTTTTTGTATTCTAAGTAGGTTTTAACCCCTTAGGGACCCTTGACGTACCAGGACCGTCAAGGGTAAATTTGCATGAAAGACCCTTGATGGTCCTGGTACGTCACGTACTTTTTACTTACAGCGCTCTACCGGGAGCGCTGTAAGTAAAAATAGGGCATGAAATAGACCGCTCCAAGATCAGAGCGATCTGTTTCAAGCCCCATAGTGACGCGCCGATACACGTGACAGGTCACGTGTACCGGCGCCTCAAAGTGCCCCTATGCGGTCGTTATGGGACGAAAATGTCCCATAACGTCCGGTCCTTAAGGGGTTAAATGCCATAGTAGAAAACATCCACAAATCAATGGTGTGCAGAGAAAATGCATAGTCTGCTGGAAAATAATTTATGATATTTGTTGGTTTCTTACAAGAAAACCACAGAAATGTACTTTGACTGTGAATATTAGATGAATTTCTAGCAGAAGGGAACATACAGGATTATACTGTACTGTAGGTGAAACAGGAGGTTCTGGTAAACAGAGTAATACCCATTTTGGATTTGGGGAAGCTTCTATAATTTTCATTTTCTGTGCTATATTGTGGCAAAGGTTGAACTTGATGAACTTGTATCTTTTTCTACCTAATTTACTATGTAACTATGTATCTCTAAGAACAGTGTGAAAATATTTTTAGAACCAGGAGGTTTCTTAACATAGGACTTAAGAGATTAAATAAATGTAGTTTTTGTGCATTAACCTCTGCTTTCTTTTTAGTGTCTGACAGTGTGTCTAGCCGTGACCAGTCTTCAATCCTCAGCCTCTGTCCAGTCCTGTATATGTATATCAAGTCAAGATTAAGATTTGTCACTGTCATAAGTGTTGTTTACAATCACATGTTATAAGTGATGTATTATCCTATAGTGGCCAGGACAGGTCAGATCATCTGTTATAAGTGATGTATTATCCAACAGTGGCCAGGACAGGTTTCTATCACCATTAAACAGCCAGTATCTGAATTCTAGGGCCAGTAATCAGTATTATATATTCCTTCTCTGCCCTGCAGGCTCAAGATCCAGTTGACAGTGATAGGACAGGAGCAAGAAATGGTCAGGAGGTGGGAGCTAGGAGTGAAAGAAATCCAAGAGCAGAGCCCAAGCAGGGACTACAAGAAGAATGAGAATGGGAGAGAGAGCAGGGTGCAGGAGAGTAAGAGAGTAAGAGGGAGCTGCGAAGGAGAGTAGATCAGCGAGCAAGAGAATGGAAATATTGACAATGAGGCCAGAAGCATGGGAGACAGAAGAAAGAATGGAAAAGGATGAACAGAGCTTGAGGAAAAGTGGGAGACGAAAGGGGAGAGACATCCAGAAGACCTGTCTCAGACAGTAAAGTTCTGGGAATGATGTTCGAAGTGAATGGACATCAAGTGATTGCATCTGCAGCTGAGTTGTTAAAACCATAAATGAAAAGTAAATGAGAAACATCTGTTTTGCAAGATGTGGTTCTGGTCTTGTGAAGTGTCTGTTTCATACAAAATCCAAATTTACAGAATGGTTTGGTCTTCAGCGCTGTCCATTGACATGCCCTTTCTAAGCATTTTTTGCACCCGCGCAGAGTAATAAATCAATAAAATGGTGTGCGTACACCAAATCTCACAACAAAACTGTTCACGTCTGTAATTCCTGCCCACTCTCTCCAAAGAGAAATGCTATGGCTTTTATAATCTACTACACCTTAAATGGTGTGTACAGACAGAAAAATAGAATAGACAGCATTGTGCATTGTGAAATATTAAGCGCTTATAGCATTAGCTGTGAAGAAGAACAGTGCATTCATTTAGTGATGAGTACCTAGAACATCTCATTTGCCTCTAAATATTTGCATGTCACTTGCCGCATACTAAATATAAGATTAGAATAATATGATGGGAAAATGCTTTTGAACATCAATTTAAAGATAGTGGAGTCCACTTATCATAAAATATCACATGCATGTTGATGTGATCGTATTTGTTCTTAGAAAATATTATGTGCATTTGTTCCAAAAGGAGATCTAAAGCTTCCTAATAATAAGCCTCCAATTACCTTACTATGGTCCTAAAATCCTAATTGCTCCCATGAATTTCACCTGTGTTCAAGATATAACATCTTTAATTAGTCCTGGATGTCAAGTCCATGGAGATGAACATCTCAGTTGCTATCAGGGACCACAAAGCCTCAAACTCTGTTGATTACACATGGTAATGTTAACCCCTTAAGGATCAGAAGTGTGCTCAATGCATTGCTTCTTAATGTGTTGCACACTCTCTGATCCTTAAGGGGTTAGTCCTTTATAAATCAGAGGGCAGTGAAATGCATTACTTTGCAATGTGTTGTGCAGCCCACTGATCCTTTAAAAGGTTAAGTAGTCTCATGCACTTTGCCTGCCTCAGTATGAAAACCTGCCGCCAATGGCTATGTCTGTCTTCGTGAACATGATATCAAGGAATTATGTAATAGAATAACCCCTTAAGGACCATGTGCCATGCTATGACCATCACACGGTTTTTGCCATAAGGACAGGTGACAGCCATAGCACATCCCATACATTTTACTTACAGGTCTCCTCCGGGAGCGCTGTAAGTAAAAACGGGAAGTGAAATGGACCACTCCAAGACTGGAGCGGTCTCTCTCAATACCCAAAGTGGTGCTCCAGTACGTGTAACAGATCATGTGTACCAGTGCGATGGAAAGACCAAAGTAGTCCTTAAGGGAAGGTTACTTCCCAGGACCCTGGCCCTTAAAGGGTTAAAGCAAGGTATAAGGGAAATCTCAAGATAATTGGGGTGGGGTTATAGGAAAGTAGTAATTATCCTTTTACTGTAGTTATGTTTAAATCAAGCTTATCATTTTAAATAACATTATGCCTGTTAATTAAAAATAAAATGTTTATTATGCTTTTATTTTTTTTCTAAGATGCTCCATATTTCCTTCTTTTAAAGGGGACTTTTCAAAGTCCCCTCAGTCGGACATTCCATCTTGAAGGGATTTGCATAATTATTCATCCTTATGAGTTTATTCTACCCCTCTCATCTAAAATGATATGTTTTAACAGTTAAAGAAGATGAAGAGAGGTGATTTTTCTGTCCATATAAATATCTAATTATGCAGGCTTTCTCTGGTCAAGTCAAAGAAAAAAAGCTCTGCTGAGATTAGATTTCCGCACTAATAAATTAATAATTTCTAAAAATAAAATTGCAGAACAACAATAATACTAAAAGTTATGTAAATAACAGGTCCTCCTTATACCCTTAAGGACCAGGGTGTGTTGTCCTTTAAGGATCACATAGGGAAGTTTGACGCGCTGGCACATATGACTGATCACGTGTGCCAGCATGCCAAACGGGGGACTGATAGTGACCGCTATGGTCTTGGAATGGTCAATTTCAGTCCCCGCTGGAGTAAAAAATATGTGGTGTGCTGTATAGTAATGCCTAATAGCATGTGTAACTTGTCAGCCAACATCAATGCAACCTCAGATGTAGTGCAGATGACACTACATTATGCAGGGTAATTAATTCAGAACAGGATATTTTCTCTCTACAGAGGGATTTACATATAATGGCAAACTGGACAAACAAATGGAATATGAAGTTTAATGTGGGGATTTGTAAAGTTATGCATTTGGGAAGTAAAAAATCCCAAGGCTACTTATGAACTTAATGGAATCATTCTAGGGGACTCATTGCTAGAGAAAGACCTGGGTATCCTTGTCAACTACAAACTTGGAAACAGTGACCAGTGTCACACAGCAGGAGCAAAAGCAAGCAAAATCCTGTCTTGCCTAAAAAGGGGTATTGAAGCAAGAGTGGATAACATCATTTTGCCATTGTACAAATCATTGGTAAGACCTCACCTCAAATATGCAGTACAGATTTGGGCACCAGTTCTGAAAAAGGATATTCTAGAACTGGAGAGAGTACAGTGAAGAACAAAATTAATCAAGGGAATGGGGGACTTGATGTATGAGGAATGACTAGACAAACTTGGTTTATTTACTCTAGAGAAAAGATGACTAAGAGGAGATCTTATCACATTGTACAAGTATATGATAGGTCAATATAAGGATATCTGTGGTGAGCTATTCATTCCAAGGCCTGATCAAATGACCAGGGGATAGCCCTTGAGATTAGAGGAAAGTAGGCTTAAACTTCAGCAGAGGAAGGTTTTTTTACAGTAAGGTCTGTTAAATTGTGGAATGCCTTGCCCAAGGAGGTGTTTATGGCAGATGCAATGGATACGTTTAAGAGAAGATTAGATACATTTCTTTTAAAAGGGAACATACAGGTTGATACAGTGTATTAGTAGGCAAATCAGGAAGGTCTGATAAATGACTATCATATCTGGTAGCAGGAAAGCTATACAATTCTCATGTCCCTGGGGTATAAGGCAAAGGTTGAACTTGATGGACTTGTGTCTTTATTCAACCTAATTTACTATGTTACTTTGTTAGATTTGGTAAGTTCATAACTGCCTCAAATGTGAAGTGAAAATGTATTTAGTATAATGTAATTAAAAAGCAGTGATACTGTCATACATCTGCTGTGAGGATAATACTGTAATGGTAACCTGCCTAATGGGGGGAATGTGACAGCCCCATATCTATCAAAAATATAATAAGAAGTCTAACAACTAAGAGATTGTTTCCTGCCTTCCATCTTCTTGCAGGACACATTTATTCTGGCCCACTTACAGAGCAGGGGAAGGGTTAAGCTGGAGGGGGAGGAGGGGGTATCCACCCAAAAGACTCTATCTTTGAAATGTGTGCCACCCTCTAAAAGGAGCAACTCATCCCCATGGTACCAGTGTTCCATATAGGATGTAAGAGAAAAACTATCCATACTGCAGGGGACAAATGAAAATCCCACAAATTGTCATTCATTTTAATGGTATTGTAGCCCACTGAATGCTAGAGATTCTCAAAACCTGGGGTTAAAAGCCCCATTTTTATCAATGTGAATATGTGTGTCTCCTATGGAGCAGTCATTCTTCTGCAGAGTTGCTCCAATCTCTCTTTATATATAAGGCCCCTTTTATTCTAAATGCTAAGGCCTAAGTAGATAATTTGATGACCACAAGCAACCTTTTCAGTGCAAGAGTGGTACCCAAAACATGGCAATGCAATGTGTTGGATCCTTTCTGGCACTGAAAGCATTTTTAAAAATTATAAGTGTCTTTACTTCACAAATTTATTGGGATTCTTGTCAGACAATTATTATAGTGATGTTTGTATCATTACCTCATCAGTCTAACAAAAATCTGCCCACATCAACATCCATCCGACATGCCTTCACCAGGTTTATGAATTTTCACTCATCACATCGACAGAGGCCTATTCCCATATGGAAAAGCAGGATAATGAGCTATTATCATATTCATGGTGGGGTGTTTATGTTAATGCGGTAGTTAACCATATGCACTAAACTCTGATTGCAGCCTCTCTGTTGAAGTTCACAGTCTCAACTTCGACTAACTGAGGCTGGTGAATTTGGGATCTCCCCGTAGATTCCTTTGCAGTAAAAGCCCTCAACCAATCAGAAGCAAGTAGGGTTGTGAACTGATGTTGATGTGGAAGAGATGCTCTCCCTTGCACATCACCAACAGTAGGCAACCCTGAAGTCTGACAGCATTATCTCTACTTCCCCTCTTGCTCAGTAGGGGAGTGGAGGGAATCCTTTCAGCACTATGAACAGCATCTCTTTGTTAAACCTTTAAGTGCCATACAGATCCATGGGGATTTGGGACTACCAGCTACCCTCCAGCCTTGTTCCCTTGCCCACTGGTAGTCATAGAACCGCATGTACACTGCCTGGCCCTCATACTTGTTCCCTTTCCCAGTGGTAGCCACAGATCCCCATGCACACTGTCTGACACCCCCCTTACGGTTTTTATGGACACTCAGACACGGAAGGTTATGGTAAAACACAGTTTTATTAACAGAACAAGGATAATGTGACCCACACAGGCCCAGTACATACAAATGGCGCAACTGTCACAGGTCAGGTTACAATAAAGTATAGTAACCCACACAGGTCCAGTAGGTACAGATGTACAAGACTGACACAGGTCAGGTCACCAGGATAAAGTGACCCACTCAGATCCAGTAGAAACCAAAGGTGCAATACTGACACGGGTCAGGTCACAGTTCGTGTGATTCCGGAAGAGCAAGCAGGTATACTACTAGGCATGGAAGGCCGACAGGCCCTAGTAGTGTATAGGTAACGAAGACTCCATACGCAGGGAGTTAGCCCAAGCTATAAGCCACAGGTAAAGGACAGAGCGGAGGCCAATACTATCACACAGGATAGTAAGAGTGAGACTAGGCAACAGAGCCAAAGGTAGGCTTAGGAGAGGAGACCAGCGGACAGATGCCCTATCAGCCTTATCGGAGGCCACTGGCTGTAGGGTTCTGTAGGCAACAATGACAGGACTGCCTGAATAGTGAGGATATACAATACTGCCAGGCACTATCTCAGAGAGGACTCCCCGAACATCTGTGACCCTAAAGAGCTATAGCACCAACCTGTGACGGGTAACCGAACATTCAGACCTGGACAGAACTGCCAAGCAGTGGAAACTGACCGAGGCGCCCAGAGAGAACCCAGCCTCGGAATAGCAAGTGGACAGGTCAAGGGTACCGGGTGCAAATGGATCTGACACCGAAGCAGAGGTATATTGATGGGGCAGGGTCACAGAACAGCACTGCAGAAGCAGTGTAGACCAGGGGCAACCAGTAGCTGTCAGAGACAGTAATCTGCACTGGAGGGGAGCCCTCCAACCTGAACACAGGCAGAGAAGAGTAGTACCGGGAGGTACACTGAGCAGGAGGTCCACCAATCCGGATCTGTACACAGGGCAGCAACGTCAGCCAATCCGAGTCGGTACACAGAGTAGGGACGTCAGCTGGGCCGGGTCGGTACACAGAGCAGGAACATCAGCCGGGCCGGGTCGATACACAGAGCAGGAACGTCAGCTGGGCCGGGTCGATACACAGAGCAGGAACGTCAGACAATCCGAGTCGGTACACAGAGCAGGAACGATCAGGCAGAGTAGTCAGGCAGTCCAGGTCATACACAGAATATACACGAATATCAGAAACAACACTGGCAACTGGAACACCACAAAAGGGCAGCGCTGAAGTGACAAGGCTCAGTATATAAGGGCTAGAACTGGGAGGACATAAACCTCAGTAGCCAATAAAAGAGAACCAGAAAGTAGCCCTGACATAACAATGTCCCCAGCGAAAGCACGGGCACCGTGATACCCCCTCAACCTTGTTCCCTTGCCTACTGGCAAGGATGATCTATGGGTAGGATAATTATATATGATTTAAGCTAATATGGTTGATTAACCAATAGTGGAATTGGGAGGGATATTTAAATCATGTCATCTGTAGACGCTGCTTTATTTTTGGATCTTCTTTGTATTTGCTAGCCATTGGATTCTGAAGAAGCAGTGTATATTGTGAAAAGTAAATCTAAGGCTTTTTAGCTGATATTGTTATATCATTTTTTTTGTATTATATCATATATGTATTTTTTTATATTAAAAGTATTTTATAAGAAGATTGAAAGCAGCACCTTCCTTTCCTATCCCTGGTTATCTGAGCAGAGCTATGAATCTTTTCTCTGCAGGCTTAGCAACCACTACAATTGTGAGTATAGTAATTTTTATATTCACTCATAATTTATCTGGATAACAATCACTATTGGGCACCCTTTTCTCTTGTATTTCTCCATATGTCTTGCTTCCTGATGGATGTATAGAGTTCCTGCCCTTATGAAAGTGTTGATCATCAACTACACTGCAGCTGTGACAGTATAAAATCCCTTTGGCTGGAATTTCAGTGGACATATATGTGTTACACTGAACATCTCTACCTGTGAGTAGATTCCCTGGTGGGGAAGGGCCTTGGCCTTTTGATTTTGTTTGCCGATATTACACTAGGAGCCTCCATGTGCCTAGAGGTAATCAGATACACCATACCAAAGACCCACCTAGGACGAAGTGTACATCTGTGCTTATGCTGTTTTTTTCCTGCAGAGAGGATTTGTCTGACTTTCTGGGGCTGGACTGTTTGTGGACAGAACCAGTCTGGTGTGGATATGGAAATGTCTTCTATGTAATGGTACATGGGAGTGAAAAAGATGAAACATAACGCCACTTAGAAACCACCATGCCTCAGATCAAAACACTTGATTTTGTTTGTTCTCGATGGATGCTCATCACAATATTTGTGTTGTGATCTATAATTGCTTATCTATTGCTATGTGCATAAGGCCTAATGTGTCAAAGCCACAGAGGAAAACAGGGTGAGTGCATACATTGCCCATACTTCTGGCCCTCAAATGGTGTCTTACCTTTTATTTTACCAATATAATTGTCTTTTGCATGGTTTCAAATAAGTACCAAAATCATGATACAGATTAAAGGTGAAATGCCAGAGTGATCAGGAATTGCAGTCATACATTCTAATAAACATTGTTCTGCAATAGCAAGCTTATGTAGGAAGTGACACATTTTAATAGTAATAAAAGCAAAAGAGCCATACTGTGAAAAATCATTACTTCTTGCCATTACATATCACTAGTTCATTCGCAGAAAACTGTTTTTTGATCTGTCATAAACTATTATATACTAACATGTACATTATTTTTAATGAAATTCTTGACAGCAATAGTGCTGGTCCTCTGTACATTTACAATGTTGAAAAACATTGCAGTGTAAGAGCTCCCTCTTGTGTTGTATCTGTTAATTACATACAGTTCATCTTTGCTCTTTGAATAGCATATTCACAGTATATTCTTCTGTTAATAAGCTCAAAAGTGATTACTGCTAATCAATTAATATTTTAATGTTTATAATTTGGCTGCATGATAGTTAGTGCTCTAATAGATAAGGGGATTTTTTGGCTTAAGAGAGCTGTGTGCGTTCAATGCGGTGAGTTAATGCAATTGTGGCTAATTCTTTCATATGAACTGAGAAAGAATGCCATATTTTTTTTTCTCTGCAAGTAGGTAATGGAAGCTCAAACGCTTACTGTCTTTCTAAATGTCATAGACTATTGTATACGAAGATGTAAGATGTACTTTATCTTTAACTAAACTGTTGACATGCAATAGTGCTGGTCCTCCTGTACATTTATATTGTTAAAACAAATTGCAGTATAAGGGCTCCCTCTTGTGTTTTATCTTTTAAATACATACAGTTGAATTTTGCTTATTTAATAAACAGCATATTCTTCAGTTAATAAGCTCAAATGTGTTTACTGCCATTAAAGTGATCAATTCATGTTTATTGCCTGCATGTTAGTTGCTAAGACTCCAATAGACCAGGAACTATGACAATGGCCGTGGGCCAACATAAAACAAACCAGCACTAAGCAGCCCAGTTTCATCTTTACTTATAGGTAACATTACCTACACCAAGCTGTCAACAAGAACCAAGGCTTTACACTTAATTCACATGGGAAACCTTGTGAGAGCAATTTTATTGGAACATTGTATTCCACAGAATGTATATGCTTTAATTGGTTTTGATTGGGGAGTTCTCGTGGGTCACTTTTGCTGTCAATATCATTTTCCATGGCTGTCTTAAGCTGCTGCAACATCTTGCAGTAAAGTATGTACAACAAAATCTCCCATGTTAACTAGGTCTTAGGTATGAGACCTGATGCTATAGCCGGTACCTAACAATGCCCTTGATCCCCTGTATGTACAAATTTCTATATATTTCCACACTGGGAAAAAACAAATAAGCATTGTTCCATTTTTATGCATACTAAAGAATTCTGTGTAGTCTGTGCTTTTAATGCTTTTTCTTGATCTTGACTTTGGTGCATTTTAAAAACAAAAGAAACACAGTGCACGCCTAATGAAATAATGACCCCCTGAAGGAAACACATAGCAATAGTTCACTGGTAACAAACTCCCAGGACTGAAGCTTCTTTGTAGGCATCCTCAGCAGGCACCCTTGCACTCGAGTGCAATGCAAAACAGAAAGGGAAGGGGAGAGAAGAGTGCAAGACAAACTGAGAGCAGCACCTGTGAATATAATTGAAGCACATATATAAATCAATACTTATAAGAAGGCCCAAAGCAAATCTCCACAAGACCAGCTTCACTATCATGATGTAGGTCAAAAAGGTATAACGATAATCACTTCTGCTTGATCATCCAATTCATGGGGACACTTGAATGAAAATAGAAATACACACTCCTCTATGGTTAGACCATAAGGTAAACAATCCCTAAGATGGCCCCCCTAAAGAGAGTAACTCTTGTATGTATTATCTCCTGATGAAGTGGGCCAAGGCCTACAAAATACGTTGAAAAATAAACGTCATGCCAATGCACCCTCCACTCTATATGTCTGCCGATTAGTGTCATTCCAATGCTCCCTCTCTGCTCCACATAACTGCCAATGCCTTCTCCTTCTTGCTTCTGCCTTCCTCCTTAGCTCTAGCTTCTTCCTCTCTATGATCCTGCCGGCATCCACGCCTCACTTTCAATCCTGCTTCTGGTCCTGGCCTATATAAGGCTGGATTCCATCACTGTCAGATATGTTATTATAGCTTCTCTTCCTTGCCTAGTAGCCTTGTCTTCCATGCCTGTGTTCTTGTGATTGACTCGGACCTCATCTGACCACACTACAGCCTGCTCCTTTACTAGTCCACCTGTGTATGATCCAGACCCCACCTGACTATTCTACTGCCTGCCTCTTTACTGATGTCCACCTGTGTATTATCCTGGACTGCACCTAACCATTCTACTGCCTGCTCCTTTACTAGCCCACCTGTACATGATCCGGACCTCACCTGATTATTCTACTGCTTGCTCCTTTATTGAATCCCACCTGTGTATGATCCTGGACCGCACCTGACCATTCTATTGCTTGCTTCTTTACTAAAGCCCACCTGTGTATGACTCAGACCTCACCTGACCACTCTGCTGCCTGCTCCTTACCTTGCCCACCTGTGTATAACCCGGACCGCACCTGACCATTCTTCTGTCTTTTCTTATATTTGAAGCAACTGTAGTAGTACTTCCTGTTGAAGTGTTTTGTCTTTCTCCCAGCGGATTGCTTAGTATAGTTTGTCTTGGTAGCGGTTATCCAGGATCACCCTTCATCTCCTCTGTTGAGGACCACAATATCTGGCTTCGTGGTCAGCACCTATAGGTGGCTCGGCCGCAACACAACCTCATCCTTGGCAAATAATTGGAAACCTGTCACGTAATAAACAAAGAAGGCAAAAAGGACACAGTCATCCTGTCAGTTATCATCAACATCATCACCTCTTCCAAGTCCAAGTCCCACTCAGTCCCACTCAGCCACACACACATGTGTTAAGTAACCAGCAGCAACAACAGAAGTCAAATCGGTTATTAACATCCACAGCTTTAGCTATGATGAGTGCCTCTGCTGCTGCTGGAAGTGTTGCACCTTTGACAGTTAGTAGTAGTATCAGTAGAATTGCATAAACATCTAGCCCCAGTAGTAGTAGGAGCCCCTCAGGTACCCCTCAGTCCATGAAGTCCACAGTATGGAGATACTTCACTCAGGATCCAAAAGCTAAACATGGTTCTATCCATTTTCTGTGCAAAAAAAAGCATGTGAGCAAGGGGAAAGTATGCTCACACCTAGGCACCTCCTATATGAGATGCCATCTGAAGAACAACTACAGATCTCACTCGGAAACACACTATCAGTAGGTCAAAGGTGCCATAACTAGCAACAGAAGAAGCACTCCAAAAAGTTCCCAGGGCTCTGGTGCAAATAAGAGAATTAGTGATGTAATTTATGTGTCAGAGAGTATGCCACTACCAACAGTTAGTTAATTCCAAAGAACACCTATGGCTCCTGCTGCAGAGGAGATGGCAAGAGTCATAGACTGCCCTCACATGCTGCCTCTACCTCTCCCACCTCATCTAATCATGTTATTAATGCAATAAAGTTACAGGGTTCTTTTGCCATGTCCTTCCAACCCACGCTGCCATATTCTTTTGTAGCAGAGGTGGAAAAAAATCTAACATTGGTGGTGTGGTGGCACATATTTTTGGGACTTGCTCCCTGAGTATGGGTTGGTAACTGACATGCATGAACAATATGTAGCTCCTAGGAGTGGTCCCACTGCATGTGAGATGTTTTCTTCATACTTGCAGGATAGCTACATTCTATGCAGAAACAATGACCCCATGGACTACTGGCAAACAAAGCAGTGTATGTGGCCAGCATTGACAAGTACTGCTGTGGAAACCCTTAGTTGCCCTCCAGCAAGCGTTGAGTCTGAGTGGGTTTCAGTGCAGCTGGTTACATGGTGAATAACCATAGGACGCGGCTATCAAGCAGCAATGTTGGGAGACTGACATTTTTAACAATTAACCATCTCATGCCATCTGAGTATCAGGTAGAAGAAATGACAGATGACAGAGAAGGCCAGGCAAAATGTACTAACAACAGCACAGATGAGAAGGAGGGTTGTGATGAAGAGTTTTACCATCCACCGCACTTGGGACCACTTCTATGACCAACAGCTTACAGTTGACACAAATGTGATAATGGTAAAAACTGTAGGAATTTAAAGATAGATAGATAGATAGATAGATAGATAGATAGATAGATAGATAGATACAACCCACATTGTAGGTTGTACTTTTTATCACGTGACATCATCATGAATATGCCAGTGACACTTAAGCAGGAAGTTAATGTTATGGGCATAGGGCAAAGGCACTCAGCATGCTAACACATTTTTCAAGGTATTTGTTAATGCAGGACTCACTACTTTGACTTTCAGCTACTTATTTCTCCACTACAGACCTCATTAAAAGTAATATTGCAGTGGGAAATGTTACACTATAGGAAACGTAGGCAAAAAAATTAGTTGGAATTGGAAAATTTTGTTTTGGAGAAAAAGAGAAAACTTTTGCAAGAAATGTGAAAAAAGTCTGCATCCCTGTCTCCCATTCCTTCTCAGTTTGGGTTAAAAGGGCCATCAATGTCTCTTCCAACACAGCTTCTCCAACATCATCTTCACCAACACCACTAGTCCCTCCATGCTGCTGCTCTATTACAGACATCTCACTGCTGGTTGGAGGAGGTGATGATAAATGTGACAGAGGATCCCCTAATATCACACTTGCCATTTTTTGATGACGTGAAGAAGGCATACTGGCAGCAGGAGCAGGAGGCACAGGCAGCTGATCTGTGCTTCTGATGGTGGTGGTATTGTTGCTGCACCTGCTATTCACCACCAGTTCTGACTACTTCAGAATCATGTTCCACCTGGACAATGTCGTGAAGGGAAGGGGACTCCCAGGGCCTGGGGAATGGTATGGGCTCCCTTGACTGCTAGTCTGGATGCTCTCAAATGCTTCCCCTACCACTTCACTAAAACTAGTCCCACCGGCTGCTTCACCATTACTGTTACTACTACTAACACCAATAACATCAAGTTCAGTCCCTGAGTCTTTCTCCTCACAATCACTAGTAATATGGTAATTACCCCTCTTCTTCACTCCTAACACCAACAAGCTGTTTGACCTTCTTAGTAGCAGTACTACCACTGCCGGGACTGCTTGGTGAAAGCATTTGTGACTTAAGGTCCCCTGCTGTCACTCTTAGCATAATCTTCTGTTTCCTCCCGAGTATTACAAGATACACTGGCAGCGGGTTCAGCACTGGTGGCAGCAGTTTCAGCACTGGCAACAGGCACAACCCTAGTGGCAACAGAGGCAGCACGTCTGACAGCAGACACAGTATTGGTGGCAGCAGGTTCAGCACTGGCAGCAGGCAAAGCACTGGTTGCAGCAGGCAAAGCACATCTGACAGCAGGCACAGTACTGGTGGCTGCATGTTCAGCACTGGCAGCAGGCATAGCACTGGTGGCAGCAGGTTCTGCACTGGGTGCACTCACAGGACTGCTGGCAACAGGGGCAGCATGTCTGACAGCAGGCACAGCACTAGTGGAAGCAGTAGCAGGGGCAGTATGTCTGACAGCAGGCACAACAGTAGTGGCAGCAGGGGCAGCACATCTGGCAGCAGGTACAACAATGGTGGCAGCAGGGGCAGCATGTTTGGCAGCAGGCAGAGAGCTGACCTGTCCTGCTCTTACTACTACTACCCTTTTCTTCCTCCCTTGACATTAATTTCACCAAGATCCCTAGAGGGTGATTTAGGAGGCCTGGCCAGCATTGGTTCTGCAGTGCTCACGTCCTCCTCCTCCTCCTCAGACTCAGTGGACACATAAGAGTCCTTCCAGTTCTTCCTTTATTATTTTTAAAGTTTCTCATAGTGATAGCAGTTACTATGAGCTTCTGCTGCCTCAATTTTCCAAAAAGATCACAGCAGAACAGCACAGCACATATACCTTGCTCTGTAGCTGATTCTATTGTGTTTCACTTCCACAAATACCTCATGTTTTTATAGCGAATAGACAAACAAAAACACATAAATCAATATTCAGAAAATTTCTAGCTATTGAAAAAATGGAGAAGAATTTTGGCCAATGGGTGAAAAATGCAAAGATTTGAATTGTTGTTTTTAAAGCGGATTTAACTGATTCTTCTCCATCAGCACAGGCACCTTCCTTAGACTTGGGATGGGTGAAGGGTCCTGCCTTGTTTCTGTGAAAAAAAATCTGCAAAAACCACATTGTTGTCCACTTTTTCACTGGAACACAGTGGGACCTTTCGCCCACCCCTAGTCTGAGGAAGGTGCTTCTGTTGGTGGAGTCTGGGGAAAGAATCAGTTAAACCGAGAATTTTTTGGGGAAGTGTTTTGTTGACTGGGATTGGGTGGGACACGTAACGTGTAATGGTCCCCTTATGTAAACTGTAACTTGGGCAGACTGAGTATTTTGCAGAGATAATTTGTAGGACCTTATTGTATTCCTGCCCCTAGAACTGTTGTTATGCACAATGTAAGTAATGAAAAAAAAAGTCTGTGTCATTTTTAACATCAGAGTGTACACTGACATTAATAAGACAGTTATTTATATACAGATAAATAAATTAAGCATGCTTTGTTTAATTTATAGTATTTAGCTTGTTTTTGGTTATTAAAGTAAAATGCTGATAATGTTGGAAATATTTCTGCTTCATTTAGGATTGCATCAGGTTCAAGTCAATATAATCTATTAGACAAGATAGTCATTCACCTGGAGTGGTTCATTTTGTAATGTAGTGCAAAAGCCTGTGTACACGGGCCAAGGTCCGGGTAATGTTAACCCTCTGAGTGCCAGAGGGGTATGCAACACATTGTTTTGCAATGCGTTGCATACCCCTCTGGCACTCAGAGGGTTAAGCGGCTACTACCTCACTGCTCCACGTGATGCAGTCTTGCATCGCCTCACTCACTCAATGCAATCATGCGTAGTAGAGACTGTCCGAAGGCGGTCAGTCTCTACTGTGCATGACTGCGTCGTGACAAACATCCTAGCGAATTATTATATAGGATGTGTCTAGGCTTTGCCAGCCAAACCCACAGTTTGAGTTGTGGGTGTGGCCAGAGCCAACTCATTGCACCAGAAGAAAACACCTGCTCCTAGTTTATGGTGCCTTGCCTAGGGGTATCTGAGATGTAAATCTAGAACTGTCAAAACACAAATATAATCATGGAAAACTGCAGAACCATTAACTCTCCTTTCTGCTATTGTTCATTGTCATTTTGTTTGAATTAAATTGCACAGATTATTTTCTAATAATCTATTCTTCAAAATGTTCTGTTTACATTTGTTTAGTATTTATTGTGGGGTAAAGTTTTAAGCTTTATATTTTTTACTTTCTAGCTCTATACACAGAGAATATTTTCTTCCGTAGGCTAGTCATGGTATGTTGCCATTGTAGGACTTCAAAATGTATAAACATTATATAGTGTGTTTAACCCTTTATGGATCATCCTGAAGCGCATGAGGCCAGCACTTAAGGACCAGGGACCATTTTTTTTATTTGTGATCTTGGTTCAGGGCACCCTGGATGCCATGCAGCCACATGGGGAACCTTAAGAGGTTAAGGAGAATATCTTGTTTTGACTAGAAAGGATTTCTCTGTATGGGAGGGAACAAGTATTTAGTGTCATAGATCCAAATTCATCAAGCTAAAGTGGTGTAATTCTGGGGCAAACCAACTGCACCATACGGTATAATTGAAAATCTGTCTTTGCAATGTGTTGGAGACCACCCTTGCATTCAAGTGGTTAAAAATCCTATTTAAATCAATTTGAATTTTTGGCATTATCATTTGTCCTCTTTTGCTCCAGAATAAGTTCAGTTTAGCTTAGGCACTATTTAACCCCACAATTGGAGATGTCTCTGTCTTCAAAGCAGTTAAAGGGGAAATATCTTAACCTGCTGTAGTATATAACTGAAAAGGGACATTTCACTTAATTGAAAATAGTGACATAGCTGTTTAGCATCAAAGGAGGATTTCTTATTCTCTCTCTCCCTTTCTCTGTCTCTGTATGTAAAGTAGAATAGAGAAAACTCTCCCAATACGTTTCTATAGGATAATGTAAACATTCCCAATGTATTAAAATGTCTAGTCATTTATAGACAACAGAAGAGTTCAAATTAAAAAAAAAAAATCAAAACAAAAAACTGACTGCTTTATGGATGAGACCTATCTAAGTCCTCCTGTTAAGCACATTAAGATCCACATATTCTACAGATGCAGTTCTCCTTTAAATATGGTTGTAACCTCAATTTTTAAAAGACTGTAAAATTTAATTTATTTTTGAACATTGGCATGCCCTGCTCCTTATTACTGCTGCTGCAATGAGCAACTACTTTGTTGTCATGAATCAATCTAGGTAAGCTGGCTAATGGACCCTCTAATGACTCATTGGTTCCTTACCTGGAGTGATACCAAATGTTACAAATAGGTGAAGCAGGAACTAGTTCTACCAGTTGAACTGTTAGCACTCTGACACTCCAGGTTGAATAGGTAGGGTTACAAGCACCCCTGTTTGAGTCACATCAGCAGATATCAGTGGGATCGTGAAGTAGTGGTATTTTGAGGTACTTGAGTCCTACAGAAGAGCAGGACTGAGACAGATGCATGAATTTACGTAGGACTTCAAGCAGAAATGTTGAACAATATAATACAGCTTCAGAAAACAGGAACATACTCTGAACTCTATACGAGCCACACACTCTTAGGCAGTAAACAGAAAGCTATGCAAGATCTCAGACAGGCCTGATCTGAGGCCAAGAGGGTATAATCAGATGAGCAACAGCACCACAGGTAATCTAAGATGTGGCTCTCTGAAAGTGGATGTGTCAATGTGACGAGACAGGTATACAAATAATCTGAGAACAAGAATGCTGGGAGCAGTTTTTTACAACTGTCCTTAAAAAGGGGACCACTCAAACCCCGGCCTATTTGTGGCTTTTACAGAGCAAATTTTGACACCCCTAGTCTTGAGCTTGTAATGCTACTCTCTATACAAATGAGAACCCACAGCCACCAACAAAGTCCACCTGACCTAATCCATCTCTGACAAGCACACCATACATAGTAATATTATTTGAAATGCAAAATTTTCCTTAAACATTTCATACAACTATTTTCATCATCTCAGTTGTTTTCTGTTTCATTGATACCTTCTACTCTGAGGAAAGAGCTACAGATGATAATTCATCACATTTGTTACATTAATTTTAAACTTGTTGTATATGCTTGTAGTATACCCCGACACCTAATAAATAATTGTTACCAGTAACAGTCTAAGTGGCATGGGAGAATGGAAACTAGTATTTATTTAAATGTTTAACCTTTATCTCTAATTGCATTTCCAGTAAATTTACCAAAACCATTTATTTTTTTTCCTATGTTGCCTAAAATTATTAGCTTTATTAGATTTAGCTTTTCAATGTTTTTACTGTTGAGTGTTCAAGGTACAAGATTATTAAATACACAGAAGTCACTTTCATATGGAAAGTTTTTTAATTTATTTGGGTTTTAACATTTGTATGCTATTTTATTAAATATATGAACATTTTCCCAGCATATGTTTATATGTTTATTAGGAAATACATTAACAAACTTTTATTTTGCACATGATTATAATACTTGCCAAGAGGTCTTCTGACAGTAATAAACAGTTAAATTCAAGATGCAAAAAGTTAGCGGCTCCAGTATTTGAAAGGACTATTATCTTTGTGTGAATATTCATAGCACTGGCAATGTATAACCAAGTAACAAACAGTGTGTAGCTGAAGTCTGGATAGAATATGAAATCAAGTGTGCCGGTCAAGTGGATTCTCCAGATCCATTCAAGTGCATACAATGATAATGAAGACCGCACTTCAACTTGAATCACGCATAGCCAGAAAAATTAAAATCATAAAATATACCTTTATTCTTTCTAATTTAATAACAAATATGTCACAGACCACTTCACAAGTTGGAGGGCAATAAAGCAGGGTTCAATTAGTGCAGCAGAGTCTCAGTAATAAACAGTTGCCCATTTTGTTTTTGCATTCATGTAAAATGAATTGACTGTTAAAAGCAGTGTTTCTCAACTTTGGTTATCACGTGCCCCTACTAATACATGCTTTACTGTTATACTTTACTGGAATTATTCAGTCACAAAACAAGTCACTTGTGCAGGGATATTCCCCCCAAAACCTAAGGTATCAGTATCAGAACTGTACCCGAGTACAGAAAAAAGAAAACCCTATATCAATGTTTCCCTGCGTTAGTCCTCTGGGCACACCAACAGTATGGAGTTTCAGGATATCCCTACTTAAGCACAAGTGAGTAATCGGGATGACTGAGCTGGATATAGGAACAACACTCAGATATATTCTTTGTATGATTCTCAAACAGGGTGCAGTGGCACTTTGGTGTTCCACAGGCATCTACTTAAGGTGTTACATCTTTTCTATAAAGATTTTGATAAAATGTGAATACAGAGTTTCAATTGTATATTTCTGGAAAATTTTCTGCAGAATATGTTTGTTTCTGTAATGCTGAATTTGACACATAAAAAAGAACTATATATTTATGCATCTGTATCCTTCATTACTTGCTTGACAAATGCCCTATACAATTTTAGGTGTTCCCGCATCTTCCAGACTGAATTCTAGGAGTGCCTTGACCAAAAAAAGTTGAGAACCACTGGTATAGCGGGATAACAATAAAACAAATACTGAGGTATACAGATGATAGTTACCTTCCCCAAAAATAGACTTTAACAAACCCAATCACAAAATAAGATATCAGCACTTCCTCTACATACAGTATTATATAAAAAGTCTATAGTCATATTGCTCCATATCAACAAAGAAAAATCTGATTTTTATTCTCTCCCAACTGAGACATTACCTATGAAACAAGAAGAAGGGAGGATAAACCACAGAAGAATTGAAGAATGTATACAGCAGGGCTCAAAATTTCAAGTCCTGAGCTACTAGCCAGGCCTGAAAATTTACTCGCCACCAGTTTCCACGCCTAGCCCCACCCATATCCCCGCCTTTAACTCCACCCATATCCCTGCCTTTAACCCCACCCATCTCAAGTTCTCTTTGACGAAATGACACTGACACTGCATTATACCAGTTAAAAGTTTCATTTAAACAATGTGAAAGTATTTGAGGACCCACTTCTTCTCCTCACAACATGGTACAGTTGATTTACCACACTCTGTCTTTATACATGAAGGCCATAGTAAGTAACACATTGCTGTCAGTTATACCATCATCTTATTGATTGGCACAGCATCATAAATGGTTATGAGTGTAGGGAAGAGGGACTAAATGGATGAGGGGCTAATAAATAGGTTAAAACACCCAACAACAAGTATTTTTTGGGTTGTTGGAGAAGAAATTCAAACAAAGTGTCTAGGAATTAAAAAATTTTTTTCTCAGTTTTGACTTATAACTAATTTAAACACAAGAAACAAGGGCAGGGTGCTTCATTACTGGCTCTGTTAATTACATAATTAAGTCAACCTGCTATATGAAGGGATCCTGAAATTATTAAAAATCTTTTCATCATTTCAATACTAACATTACCTTCACTGTTTGTAAATATATTCTTATCCTGTTTGTAAATATATTCTTATCGGAATCAGTGTGGGATCACTAGCTACATCCCTTCATAATTCATCTTATTAACTGGAAAATATAATCCTAATTATCAACAATTTAACACAGGGCTAACACTTCCCATACTATTGCCTGGGATACTAATGTAACCCCATCTGCAAAAGCAATTGAATGCAACAGAAGGTTTCTCAATCTGTTGTCCTTTCTATAACAAATGCAGTATTAGATCCTACGTTCAGTTTGAAGTAAATCCATCAAGGAGAGCTCATCTTGTTGTTCTGTTCACATTTACACAAGTCAGGTGCAGATGTGTGTAATGCGCATTACATATGAGCTTACACATCCTCTATAACCTGAGAGGTATGACAACCTGATTCCAGCTTCAACACCAATTTATTAAAGAAGCATTATTGTCTGCCAGATCACTTTTCTAAGCCATTTATTAACTCTGCATAGAAAAATACCACCCTTTCGAGTTAACAACACACCGTATTATTGAAACTCGATACTATCTACGTGAAATAGGACCATGATTTTTTATCCTTGCCCGTATAATCAATCTCTACAGTATCACATCTTCTGTTATGGGGCTTTAGAGATTTAGATAAATACTTTCAAATGAGGATATAAACAGAGAAATCAAGTATACAAATTGTGAAACTAATATCTATCCCGCGACTGCGACATGCACACGACTAGTAGACCGGTACACGGTTGCGCCATTAACCCAATGTTTACCTCCATACTGTCTTTCGGAAGATACCATACCACACCGCATCCTTACTCACTGACTCTTGAATATGTGACTATATGAGCGCTGCTCCGGCTCTTTCCCTCTCTCTCTGCGTGCAGACTGACTGAGCGGAGCACGCAGAGAGGGAAAGAGGGAAGGATGTGTGCTGTTTGAAGCAGCGCTTGATACAAATTACTGCAGCCCAGGAGGTTTTCTGGCAATACTACTTATTGTAGTTTGCACTACAACTCCCATAATCCTTATTGCCGGCGCTTTATCTAATTTACTGACTCGCTTAAGCCTGCATACCTCAGTTACAGTGCAGATTCATCCAAATTATTGAGCGAGAGAGAGACTCATAAAAGGGAGCAGAATAAACAAATCAAATCTGAGTTAGTCCTTCTCGGTTCTGAGTCTCTCTCTCGCTCAGTAATTTGGATGAAGCTCTGCTGTAACTGAGGTATGCAGGCTTAAGCGAGTCAGTAAATTAGATAAAGCGCCGGCAATAAGGATTATGGGAGTTGTAGTGCAAACTACAATAAGTAGTATTGCCAGAAAACCTCCTGGGCTGCAGTAATTTCTATCAAGCGCTGCTTCAAACAGCACACATCCTTCCCTCGTTCCCTCTCTGCGTGCTCCAGTCAGTCTGCACGCAGAGAGAGAGGGAAAGAGCCGGAGCAGCGCTCATATAGTCACATATTCAAAACCAGCAAGAAAATATCACTGACCAGTGCCCAATAGCCAATCCCCGTTACCCCGGCATGTTCCATGTGCCAGGAAAATGGGACAAACTGAAATGTGGGCAGGACAGCGGGGGCTTCAATTTCCACTCGCCCTCGCTCAATTTCTCCTCGACAAATGCGAGGAGGCGAGTGGAAATTTTGAGCCCTGGTATACAGTATATCTCTCCTGTGGCCCTGGACAGGTACTTACACCACCCAGTGGTCAAGGCAGATCTATCTAACAAATCCACAGTTTCTAAAGGGGAATGGGATTTCAAAGCTAGTGGTTCTACAATACAGACCATCCAAATCACCACCATGCAATCCTTAGAAAGAAGTTAAGGTATAGTGCAGACATATCATCAATTTTCTAAACTCCACAGATAGTATTGTACTTACAGACAAATCTCTCTCTATATATATATATACACACAGACAACTGATAATTTTCTTCTCTCAGGTCAACTATGTCTCTAAACAGCTCCTTGGACAGTGAACACCTGAAGCTTTATCCATCTAGATAATTCCTCCAAATATTATCTTAAATCTGTTAAAATAAAATTCAGCCGTCTCAACTTGCCCCATCTTAGTGATGTAACATACTGTAACGGTTTGTTCAGCACTCAGACACAGTGGTTTAGGATAAAACACAGTTTTATTGACAAACACAATGATAATTACCCTTAACGGGCTATAGCGTATCTCAGCAGAATTATACAGGTGCAATACAGGACTTAGATACATATGACTACACAGGCCCAGTATAACAGGAAGCGAGAGAGTTCATATACTGTCACAGGTCAGGCATGATAGGGTGAATACCCAGAGTAGCAGCACAGCATGAGTTAAAGTCCCAATAGATATAATCAGTCTCTGTTGTGGTGAGTTCTCAGTAATGCCCAGTATGATGGAATAACAGCGAATAGGAGACTGTAGTGCTAGAATGGAGACAGAGCACTGGTAATCTGCCGGAGCAGAGCTGAGCCTTATACCCACTGCTGTAGCAGTAAATGGAGGCAACAATAATACTCTGCAAGAGCTGAACGGAATAGAGCCAATGGCACCCTGCCGGAGCAGTAACGGAGGCAACAGTACTCTGCAAGAGCTGAACAGAACACAACAATGGCACACTGCTGTAGCAGTAATGGAGGCAACAGGGTTCTCTGCAAGAGCTGAATGGAAACGCAGCCAATGGCGCACAGTCGCAGCAGTAATGGAGGCAACAAGGAGTACTGCAAGGGTGAACGGAATGCTCAACCAATGGCACACTGCCGTAGCAGTAACAGAGGCAACAGTGAAACTCTGCAAGAGTTAACGGGAGGCCCAGCCAATGGCACACTGCCGTAGCAGTAACGGAGGCAACAGTAAGCTCTGCAAGAGTTAACGGAAGGCTCAGCAATAGGTACACTGCCGTAGCAGTAACGGAGGCAACAGTAAGCTCTGTAAGAGTTAACGGAAGGCTCAGCAATAGGTACACTGCCGTAGTAGTAACGGAGGCAACAGTAAGCTCTGCAAGAGTTAACGGGATGCTCAGCAATAGGTACACTGTCGTAGCAGTAACGGAAACAACACAGATCTCTCTGCCAGGTAGGCCCAGTCAAAGAAGTCAGAATGTCGCCCAAGCAACACAATGAAGCAGGAACAGGAAAGCCGGGCCGGATCACGGAGCAGGAACGTCAGACAAGCCGGGTCAGGTCACGGAGCAGGAACATCAGCCAGGCCAGGTCGAATCACGGAGCAGGAACGTCAGACAAGCCAGGTCAGGTCACACAGCAGGAACGTCAGCCAGGCCAGGTCGAATCACGGAGCAGGAACCAGAAGCAGAGTAGTCTAACGGGTCAAGTCGGTACACGGGAACACAGCAACTCAAGTCAGCACCGGTACAGGAACAACACGAAAGGGCACCAGACAGGTGCCAGAGCCCAGTATAAAAAGGCCATACTGGGCGGGCCAAACATAGCTCAGCCAATAGGAGCGCATCACACAGAGACTGACAGAAAGCACGGGCACCGTGATACATACTCACTGGGTAATGTAAGGATAAGGACACAACTCACTTTTACCTTTCCTCTGTATTACATTCATCCTCTACTCAATGCTTTACCAATTTATACCTCATAGAACCACAATCCATGGATGAATGAAGGGAAAACCTTATTGATGTAGTTCTATGGGACTGTATATATCATTATTCACATACGTGCAATCTGAATTGCACATATCCCCCCACCCCCTTTGAGCCAAAGATTGCTAAGGACAAAAAAGACAGTGAGTAGAGGGAGGATGTGATCCAGAGGAAAGGTGGAAGTGAGAGGTGTCATTATACTTACATTACCCTGTAGTATATTTCTGAACTGAGACTGAGGGCCAGTTGTGAAATCTGCACTACATGGGAGTTATTTTAAAATAGCCAAGATTATACTTGAAGGAAGTTTATTATGCAGAGAAGGAGGTGGTCTGAGAGAAAGAAATTGCCTGGATGAGTATTTTAGTCTGTAAGTACAATAATATATGTAGTGTGGTGATTGTTTGTGATCAGTCTGTACAATCTGTTTATTTCTCTCTAAGGATTGTATGGTTGTGGTGGATACAACCTAAGGAGAAGCATTTGGAGGATATGTATTGTAAAGCCTCTATTCCCAAACATCCTAGACCCCAGTTTAGAAACAGTCCTATGTGGATTTGTAAGATATGTCTGTCCTGACAATTGAATGGTGTACATACCCAATGGATGAGATATACTCTATACAGTATAACAATATCGTGGTTTCCCTTACCTTTTTTATTTGGGTAATACCTCATTTAAAAGCGAATATAAATAAGATTCTGCCATTGTGATATGGAATAATATGTTTTAAGATGTTTTATTTAACATAGATGGAATGCTGATATCTTATTTTATTTCAATTGTGATTCAGCTGCATCAGTTTAATTAGGCATATTCAAAAAACCTAACCATTTGGTGTGCCCCTAGGACTGGAGCTGAGAACCATTACTCTGTCACAAGACTAATTGAGAAAAAAGGAACGTGAGCGTTGTAATTAAAAGCTTACAGCAGTGCCCAACTCTATGTCTTTTTCATATTCTAGGATGTCTTCCATATCTTCATCTATCATCAGATTTAGTTCTGTCAGAATGACCTCTAGAGCCTAAAACAAATATAGAGAAAATGGTATAATTTGATTAATGGTATATGCATCTATACATATCTCTCCAAAAACTCTCCCCAAAAACTAAACCTACTCACATCATTGTAAGACATCTGACATGGTTCCCTGTTCAGCAACATATCACTTACAAGGTCCTTCTTCCTACCTTAAATGCTGTCCACACTTCTGTTCTCTCTTACATCTCTCCCCTTATATCCTCTTATGTTCCCTGCTGCCTCCTTCAGTCAGTACACAACACACTTCTTGTTACAAAATCTACACCCTTTGTCCTCTCCCTTCTCAAACCTTTTTCACTTTCTGCTCCTTACCTATAGAACCTATCTCTCTCTCTCTTCATCTGAACAATTCTAAAGAAACCCTCCCTGGACCCAAACTCACTGTCAAACTACCGGCCCATTTCCCTACTCCCGTTTGCCTCCAAACTCCTTGAGCGTCTCGCATATAACCAGCTCACTAAATTCCTCTGCTCCCATTCCCTGCTAGACCCCTTGCAATCTGGATTCCGACCTCATCATTCCACCGAAACTGCCCTCACTAAAGTGGCCAATGACTTGCTCTCTGCCAAGTCACTAGGCCACTACTCCCTACTTATTCTCTTGGACCTGTCTGCTGCCTTTGACACAGTAGATCACCCACTCCTCCTCCAAGCCCTCCACTCTCTAGGTCTCCGTGACACTGCCCTCTCCTGGTTTTCATCATATCTCCGCAACCGCTCCTTCAGTGTGTCTTACTCTGACTCCACCTCCCCACCCCTCCCACTGTCTGTTGGAGTGCCTCAAGGCTCGGTCCTGGGCCCCTTGCTCTTCTCAATTTACATTGCATCCCTGGGTAAACTAATAAACTCCTTTGGGTTTCACCATCATCTCTATGCTGATGACACCCAAATCTATCTTTCCTCCCCTGACCTCTCCCCCTCCCTCCTGTCCCAGGTATCTAACTGTCTGTCCGCTGTGTCTTCCTGGATGTCCTCCCGTCAACTCAAACTTAACCTTGACAAAACTGAACTAATCATCTTCCCTCCCTCTCCTAACAGTCCTACTCCAGATATTACCCTCACTGTCAACAACACTATCATCAAACCAACCCCTACAGCATCTTGCCTGGGGGTCACATTCGACTCCGCCCTATCATTTATTCCTCACATACAGTCAATCTCCAAATCGTGCCGCCTCCACCTCCGCAACATCTCTAGAATCCGACCCTTCCTTAATGAAGACACCACTAAAATTCTAATCCAAACACTCATCATGTCCCGTCTTGACTACTGCAACTCACTACTAACTGGCCTCCCTCTTGCCCGCCTAACCCCACTACAGTCCATAATGAACTCAGCAGCATGACTAATCTACCTAACCAACCGCTTCTCCAACACCAGTCCCCTCTGCCAATCCCTACACTGGCTCCCATTAGCACACAGAATTAAATTCAAAATCCTGGTGCTCACCTACAGAGCCCTTACTAACACCTCACCCCCCTATATCTCATCTCTCATTTCCAAATACACTCCCACTCGCCATCTTCGTTCTGCACAGGACCTTCTCCTCTCCACATCTCTCATTACAACCTCCCACTCCCGCCTACAGGACTTCTCCCATGCTGCACCCAAGCTCTGGAATTCCCTCCCCCGCCCCATCAGACTCTCCCCTAGCCTTCAGATCTTCAGACGCTCCCTGAAAACTCACCTCTTCAGGGAAGCCTATCAACTACCTCCATAAATATTATCACCAAGAACCATTCCCTGGACCACTGCACTCACTAGCACTTCTCACTCCCACCCACTGACTGGCAGCTCATGTGGCAGGAGACACTTACACCCAATAGCACTTACTCCTTCTGTGTCCTACCCACCTTCCTCTAGACTGTAAGCTCTCACGAGCAGGGCCCTCTGATCCTTCTGTTCTCCACATATGATTTTTACTATTTAATATCCCTGTATGTCTATCCCCTATTGTAAAGCGCTGCGGAATAAGTTGGCGCTATATAAATAAAGATTATTATTATTATTATTATTATTATCTGAACAATTCTCCTCTGTCTTTAACTCTACCCTGAAATCCTACCTTCTGGAGCACTAGTCCCATGCACTACCTTTTGGCAAAGTCAGCACTCACATTACTTAACACTCTCATACCCTGTTATCTTTCTCCTATTACCCATTTAGACTGTAAGCTCCTTGGGGCAGGGATTCTCCTATTGTTTCTATCACTGTGACGCTTATTTTATCCTAATTTATTTATTGCAACATACTACTGTTAAAAGGTGATGCATACACTGTGTGGCGCCATATAAATAAAGATATTCATATATACAAGTAGCTATTAATTTGTTTAACAAAATCACTTAAAGGAATAGTCTTTTGATATAAAAAAAATCAGATTATAGAACTTTCTTGCTGATTAAAGCAAATGTATTTCAAATTCCACATATAAAAGGCTGTTTCTTTAAGTAGAGTGATATCACACATTTACCAGTCCACTTCATCTATAATTTTATTTTTGCATTAGGACAATGTTGTAGAATAGAGCTACAGAATTTTGTTTCCATATTTTTTCACCATTTTGTCAGAATATTCATGACTTTTGTCTATTTTGAGTAAATATGGATTATAGGGTAATTAAATTATCACTCAGTTCTCTCTCAGCAGATCAGCTCCCCTGACAACAGACCACAGATGAATCCAGAACAGTGATGCGTGTCCCAACAGACCAACCAGGGTTTTCACTATTAGCCCTTTGAGTGCCTGAGAGGTATACAATGCATTGCAATGCGTTAGATACTTCTCTGTCACCCAAAGGGTTAAAGAGGGCTAAAAATATAAATAAGCAGAGCCCTGGAGCAGGGGGTCCCTACTCAGTCCGTCCCATAAACCCCTATTGCTTGAAATGACCAGGAAAAGGTGAGAATGGCAAATTACTTTAAGTGCAAGAGAGGTGATTAATACCCTGCAATTCTTCTCCCACCCCTCTGCCACTGACAGTTAAAATGCATTAAACAAAATAAAATGTGGATGTCCATTTGTTTCAATGATCTTGTATCTTATTTTAACCCCCAAAAAACAGGGCACCGAGGAAAAAAAAGCAACCAGTGTTGAAGCAGTAAAATACAAATGAATGCAATAGCAAAACTAAAATCAGTGCTGAGCTGATGATCTGTGGACACTCAATAACTTTGGAGTCTGCAGGAGACTTAAATAACATAAAAATTAGATGTTTTTAATCACTGATCTTCATCCACCTAGTCATTGTAGTGAAATAGTACTTATGCATGTATTAATGAGTGTGAGGAAGAACACTGATTGCAATGCAATAAGCTCTTGCAGTTGAGGTTCTTCAGCATCAATTGGAACAATAATACCTAATCAAAACTTTTCCCAGTAGCTCTAGATTGCAAACTTGTACAGACTGCATTTACAGTATTAAAAGAAAACATCTCAGCTAATTAAATTTAGCATATTCCATAAAATCCTCCGTAGGGTGATAGCAGCATAATGAGAAATATCACGGAAAATAACTTGATTTTTATAAATGCAGTATATTGGATCAGGTTTAGTATATCTTTAATTCAGTAATAGAGCAATGATTTGCTGCTATTTACATTCCCAGGCCTCACACATCTAATGGTAGATTCATCACAGAATATATTTTGTAATTATTTTCCTTTCCGATGTTTTGAAGTTCTATATTTTTTATTGTTAGATATTTAAACACATACCACTCTGGTAAATACTTTTTGATGGAAGAGTCTCATGGGATAATTTCCAAATGTCTCTTGTTGTTGCTGGTGAATGCTGAGATGCTGTCTTAAAAGAATATCTAACATTAAACCTGCAAATAAAAGAATGGAGTTATACATTTACCATAACTTAACATTGAGAAACAATGAAAAATGGATAGGTGCGGAACTTATATATGTTTGAGGTATTTAAAAGGAAGAAGTATTTTTTTAACATGTGTCAGCATACTCTAAATCTATAGTGCAGAAATCTACAGTAACCACCATCCCCAGATATTCAGGGCATACACTGAGATAGTCTTCAACTGTCCTGAATTTCCTGGGACAGTCACATCTTTTGCCCTCTGCCTCATCTTCTTCATGTCCCAGGAAGATTTGATTTCCCTGACTTGTATTATGTGTATAATTGCAGTGCACATTATAACCCTGCTCCCACATTAATTCAAGGAGGATGTAGGCAAGCAGGCTTTTGTAGTTAAAGGGATAGTAATACCTAAAATGTAAAAAAAAATATGTTGTAGGGTTTATCCCCCTGAGTAAAACAAGAGTACTCCCACTGCTGAAATATGTTTCATTCAAAAGTTATTAATTTTCAAAGTTGAATTTTTTAGGTGCAATATCACAGTGGCCTGAAATTGTACAGTGGCGCTGTTGCTACACGATCCTATGGACAGCTCTGGTCTCAGGACCATAAATCTCCATAGGATGGTGTAGCAACAGCGCCACTGTAAAATTTCAGGCCACTGTGATATTGCACCTAAAAAATTCAACTTTGAAAATTAATAACTTTTGAATGAAACATCTTTCAGGAGTGGGAGTACTCTTGTTTTACTCAGGGGGATAAACCCTACAACATATTTTTTTTTACATTTTAGGTATTACTATCCCTTTAACTCTACCATGACAGTGGAAATAAAAAAATGAATGCCAATCTGTATTTGTATTGTGTCATTTGGGGATAACAGATCATGCATATATTAGATTTGATCAGACTTTTCAATTTCATTAATCTATCAGAGTAAGCTCTTTAAGTACTAAAGTAGAGAGCAACACTGATTTCTTGGCACACAAAGGATTAAAATTTAACTCTGATATCAGATTTGTTCAGAATCTTATGAAAGACAGTGACCTGAAAACCCCTTGAGTTTCTACAGTGGCAAATATCAGTGCCTTGTAATGCTTCTTCTCTCCCCTCTGGCATTCAAAGGGTTCATATTATTGTCTATCAAATTTGAGAGAGTTTGATCAACTATGATATCAGACAGAGTAAGCTGTAAATCCTTTGAATGCCATATGGGTGAGAGAAGCATTGCAATGCAATGTTGTTCATCACTCTAGCACTCAAAGAACTAATAGCTAAAAGTGATAGATTTGTCATACTGAAAGGGATTAAACAATTAATATGTTTTCACTTTATCTGCATGTTAATATTGATGATTTATTTGATTTCATATGGTATTTAGATTTTTTGGAGATGTTGGAAATTATGCTACAATGAGACCAAGGTAAGAGAGGTCAATGTTTTTCCTTCCTTCTTTTGTCTCCCTGATTCAGAGTAAGTGAGCACTGAGCATGCCAGTAGGGATAGGCGAAACTTTCCGCCTCAAACTGAAAAATGGCACTTACCGCTTGGTGTAAAATTTCCCTTGAAAAGTGCCAATGTTCAGCTTTTTTTCACCAATTGAAATCAATGGGAACATAGAAGTTACACACAACACATTACAAATAATATTTTTTCCCAAAGGCTTTGTATATAAGGGGCATTAGGGTGCCTGTGTTGGTGGGGTGTGGGGAAAGAATCAGTTAAACAGGGAATGTTTTTGGGGAGTTGTTTACTGGGATTGGGAGGGGGGGAAATAATAAAAAAGAAATCCTAAATAAAATAAAATAAAAACCATAAGACATGGTATAAAGGGGTCTGAGGAGGGTGCCTGTGTTGGTGAATGAATGAATCATTTGAGCAGGGAATTTGTTTTGGGGGGCTTTCTTGACTGCTATTGGGGGGACAGTTAATAAAAAAAGAAATCAATAAAATAAAATAAGACATTTGTATTTAAAGTGTCAGAGACAAAAAACAGCTCAACAGCTGAAGGGCCTTGTCTTGCTCGGCCCTAGCTTACTGGCACTATAGGAATTTGGTCATCATAAGTATTTGCAAATCCATTTGTCTCAAGGGGATGCTTCCCTTTTAAAGTGACAGCCAACCACAATTCTGAATGTACTTATTAAGTCATTTTCTTTTCATTTTTTCTTAGTTTGTTTTTCCAGAGGGTTTTCTGTCAGGGTTTGTGAAAGCAGGGCAGTGATACAATGTAATACTATCTCTGCAGCAGTCAGCTCTCAGGGGCAGGTTTTTATTCTGCAGGGATAGTGTTACTTTGTACCCCTGTCCCTGATATCACAGTCCCTGACTAAAAGCTCTCTAGAAACAGAAATTAATTCAGAGAGCTCCCTTAAAGGGACATAAAAATAAAACAAATTGTGAATATGAAAAAAATAATAAAAAGTTTGACATTGCATATTATACACTTGTAGAATAAATAAAATCAAAAAGGAGGTCAACTGTCACTAAGTAAAAATATAGCATGTACTGTCATTCTATCCTCAAACAGTGTTTTTTGTATGGTTAACTCACTTCACATATTGGAATTGCTGTTGGGAAAAATGTACTCTTTAAGTTCTCAGCCAATAGTTTCCCTTTTTCTGTAATCCATTCATCACTCCACTTAAAGGAGCAGTAAACTTTTTTTTATGAAAACACATATTTTACAGAGCATTTCCTGCTGAATAAAACAAGGTCACTCCCATCTCTGTCAGATGTTTTATTCAAAATTTATAGCAGTTCAAATAATCAGGAAGTGAATTTATTGTGCTTTACTTCCTGATAGTTCTAACTGACAGGAAGTGACAGCCAGTTTCTATCACATTCTATAGAGAACTGTATGTCTCTGACTTTTCTGACTTTCCTCTCCATTAGAATCTAACACGAAATCTAATTAGAATTTGACCACTTGAGGGCACTGCTAATGTAAAAAAAACATGGGTTTAAACTGTAATAACTCTGGAAATATAAATTTCTCACCAGTGGGAGTACCCTTATTTTACTCAATAGGAAAATCCCTACAATATATATTTTTTCATAAAAAAAAGTTTACTGCTCCTTTAAATATCCCTCACAGAGAATTCTTCTATTTGAAATGTTTATACATTAATATACTTGTTTTTCGCTACTCTGTTGTTTCGCATTCTCATGTTACATTCTAATGCTACAATCATTACAATTAATGTTCATATTCTTTTAGATAAAACAAAGTTTGGAATTAAAGTATCCTATTTTTTTTATGATAATTTCTCAGAAATTGATAGTTATACTACATAACCCTTTAGATGCTAGAGGTCTTTAATGCATTACTGTCAATGTGTTGGGGGCCATACTAGGCTGCAAAGGATTCATATGGACTTATATCCGCATAGGCCCACAGCAACTGGACACTTTGTACATCACAATGATACAATTACAAATTAAAATGTAAGTCAGGTGGCATCATACACCACTGTGCAATCACTTCTTGTTGCAAATTTCCTATGATCATCTAATACACATTTGGATGTCACATTCATGGCAATAATTGCCCATGTCAATAGCATAATAAGCAAGATAACTTAATTTAGACTAGACTGGTGATTTTATTATTGAAGAGATACACGAACAGAAAGAGCGCAAGCGATAGTCCCAAGACACCAGGTAGAAATCACGCAGAAAACTGCACGACACCTCAAAGTCCCACGAGACAACAAATTGTTCTCGCAAGAAGGGAATCCCGAAATGACAAATCATCATTGCGCTCCAACACTGCTGGAGCGCAAGAGATAGTCCCAAGCTGTCCTACCTCTTCTAAATCAAAAGAGTCAATCAGCATTGGAGGGAAGAGATGAAAATGTAATACATTATAAAAAATACAATATATAAAAAAAAAACGGTGGAACTCCGAAACGCGTTATTAGGCTTATGAATCTGTTATATGCATAATGCTAGTTTCAATACAAGGCTATCATATTTTAAATAAATATTCTGTAATAATATAAAGGATCCAGTTTTATATTTATGTAGATAACTGTATCGGGGCAGTTCATGTTTCACAGTTTGCTTGAGCTGGTTTTATTGTTTACCAGCTATTTCACCTGGGAAGTGTGAGTATCTGCTATGTTTGAGATTTGATGGTCCAAAGGATATAAGTGAGGTGGTTTGCGCTCTTTCTGTTCATGTATCTCTTCAATTCCAAGGGTCCCAGAGGATCGTGGGAATTCTTTTCAAGACGCAGCATCCATCGTTTGTGGGACTGAGTGGGGGCTGTCGGATTCCCTCATTAGTGCACGCTGATCACTATTAGCGGTCTTGGATATTGTGAGTACAGTGGTGTACTGGTGGAGGTCCTATATTGGCAACATATTGCACTAGGAGCATCCTTTTTTCTTCTTGATTTTATTATTGCACTGACATTGTGAACATATCTTTTCCTTGAAAATTAGAAGATGAGAAATTGTTTATAAGCATTGTAACGGATCCTACCCGTTACTGGGAGCTCTTGTCTGGGCATGGCATTTATTCACCCCTGGGCCCAAGGATTATGGATATTGGACACTCCTTTGTGCCCTGGCATACGATCTCTCAAGCCCTTATCCTGGACTAAGAGACTTTGGCTAGCCTTATGTGGATAGGCAGCTGTACCAGAGGAAAGAACAATTCAAGGCTTGGGTGCTGCAAACTCTTCTGACCTGCAAAAGGTTAATCATTTGAGTTTGAGCATATTTACTTTCAATATGTATTGTAGTCCCCCAAGCCTTTTGCTTAATTACTCAAGTCATTGTATTGAGCACTGTCTTGTGGCCCCCTGCTGTGTGATTAATCCAATCATGTCTGCCCTATTATGTTTCCCTGAATCATTTGTTGTTGGTTCTTGGACCCTTTGTGGTGACTGAATTATCCCTGTGACTACTCCATTGTATTCTGCCCTACCATTTGCTGTGTCCTATTGATGAACTGTGATTGAATTAAGTCTCCTGTACTGTGCTCCAAGTTAGTGTGGTTTGAAACTGTATAAATATGTGTGGTTTGGTTCAATAAAGAGAGTTCTGTTTTGGAGTGAACAAGGAGTCCTGGAGTCTTGTATTGCTTATGGTCTAAAGTGTCCACTCTGATACCCATCTGCGCCAAGTATCCTGAATCGCCGACCGCCTGCTGCCAGCTTCCTGCGTCCCAACTTCATATGCTGTCAGGCGGCGACGTGGACTCTTCCCTGCTTCCCTGCTTCCAGTGATCCTGTGACTGATTCCAGTGACCGTCCATACTCCAACCGGTGCACCTGACGGCGCTTATCTGCGTCGAGAAGGAGAGACCCAGGAACGACGGCGGAAGGTGACGCGGTCCCTTCTCAGCTTCCCTGCTTCCCAGCTTCCGTTACATTGGTGGCATAGCGGTGGGATTTCTCCTTCATTCATCGGTTGCATCAAGTGAGATATGGAGGATGCTTTTGGGTCATATGAGGATCGCTTTGAATTAATCCGGTCTCAGTGGAGTTTCTGGCTGGGCGATATTGTAAATGACTTTATTCCAGAACTGGGTGGTTGCATCACAGAGGAGCTACGGATGCAAGATGCCTACTGGATGCTGGTAAATCACATTGAACAAGAGTATGGCCCCGTGCTCCCAGTAACCTTCTCCCCGGCCCGCTTGCGATGTAAGATCCAAGGGCTGGTATGGGATGCTTATCTGTGGGATTCGAACTTTGGCAGTCCAGAAAACGACCGTTTCTTGGAGCTTTTGGCCAAACGAGAAGATATGCTAGGGGGGTACGTCCCCATGAGCTTGCAAGAGGACTTGAGCGACACAGTCAGTTGGGAGTGTGAGGTGGAATACATGTATGCCAAATTAGTGCAAGAAATTCGGGAGGCCCTAGAGGAAGAAGAAAACTGGGGGGGTCACTCATCTGAGGAGGGCCTCAGTGAAGCTGAGGACCTGGATGGAGTTTCCCCTGTTCACTCCACACTGGTGAGTGGGAATTCGTTCCTCACCAGTGCCCCTGTTGTTGCCCCTGCATCAGGAAGTGGGAAAATCGTCCTTCCTGATACCCCTTTGCCCCTGAACTGTAGTTTCCCTGAGCTGAGGAGTGGGAATGCGTTCCTCCTCAGTGAAGAAGATGCCTCGGCATCAGGGGATGGGACAGACGTCTCCCCTGATAGGCATGTTGCCCCTTCCCCTGTCTTTCCAGCTGCGGTGGATGAGATGCAGGTCCCCACAAGCAGTGATTGTATGTCCCAGCTGATGGGTGGGAGAGAGCCCATCAGTCCCTATGACCCCCCTGCTGTAGTGAGTGTGGAAGAGCTCACCAGCAGCCCCAAGATGATGCCCCCTGTGGGGTTGGAAAACGCCCTGGAAGTGGAGCGGTATGTGCTCTCCAGGGCCACAGAGGATGCCACCTTGAGGGATGGGACTGCGGTCTCCCTCAAGGCAGAGAAGGCCCTGGAAAGTGATGGCCTACAAAAGAAGGACCCCAGCGGACTGGAAGAGAGCAGTGCTGCTGGCCCTCCTGAGGATATGTTGTATGAACTGATGGGTGGAGAAGAGTGCCCCATCAGCCCCCCTGTAAACCCTGACCTGGTGAGTGGGAGCGAGCTCACCAGGGTCTGGGAAACCCCTGCTGTGGTGAAGGAGATGCAGGTCCCCACCAGCAGCCCCAGTCCGTCCCCTGTTGCTATTGCCCTGGAGAAGGGGAAGAGTGTCTTCTCCAGGTATGTGACTAAGATTGCGAGGAGGATTGAGACTGCCCTCCTCCAGAAGACAAGAGATGGCCCTGATGTGAGGGGCCAAGAAGAAGAGGGGTACAGCAGGCTGCCACTCAGCAGTGCTGCTACTGCCCCTGGAAACCCTGGATGTTGCCCCAAGTTCCTCATGCTGGAGAGTAGGAGCGAGCTCTCCAGTCCCCCTGTAACCCCTGGCTTAGTGCGTGGGAGCGAGCGCACCAGGTCATGTGAAACCTTGGCTGGGATTAGTGGATCAACAGTCCTCATCCCCAGCCCAACGATTGTGTTCCCTTTCCCTGTGACCCCTGGCTTGGTGGATGGGAGCAAATTCACTGGGTCCTGTGAACCCCCTGCTGTGGTGTGTAGGAGGGAGCACACCACCCCTTGTTTTGCCCTGACACTGGTGAGTGGGAGCAAGCTCACCAGAAGCCCCAAGAAGGCGCTCCCCAACAATTCCCCTTTGGGCCCTGATCTGGTGAGTGGGACCACCGTCCTCATCAGGGATGTTGCTGGGGCCCCTGAATTTCCTGAGCTCTGCCTGGGGGGTGGGAATGTGTCCCAGAACGTTGCCCCAGCCCAGGAGAGTGGGACAAACATCCTCTCCTGTTCCTCTGGGGCAGTGGCCCAACTAAAAGGGGGAGATATGCCTCTCTCCCCAAACTCTGGTGCCCAGAAGCCAGAGGCACAATTGCCCCAGGGAGATCCCCCTTATAGACTGGCTCTTGACCCTGAGCCACTGGCCCCAGACCCAGAAGGATTTGACTTCAGCACTGCCTGGAGATGGGCCCAGGAGAGGCCACCTGTTTTGATGTTTGTCAGGACAAACAGGCATCAGTTCCCCTGGCCCAGGTTTAAGGACACAGGAACTGGCATTTTCTTCACTGGCCCAGGACAAGGGCCCTGTACACCGCTACCGGGCCCAGACAAAGGTCTCATGTTTTCCCCTGGCCCAGGACAAAAAGACTGCTTCACCCTCTGGCCCAGGATTAAGGACAAAGGGACTTGCAATTGTTTCCCTGGCCCAGGACCAGGGCCTTGTTTCCCCCTACCTGGCCCAGACAAAGGGCTCATGTTTTCCCCTGGCCCAGAACAGAAAGACTACTTTAACCACTGGCACAGGACAAGGGGCCCCTCAGTAGAAACTGGCCTAGGACCAAGGCCTTCGGACTAGTGCACTGTCCAGACAAGTGCCTCACCACCTCCATGCCCTCCTACAGCTCCAAGCCAGCGTTTACTACCGCACCCGCTGGCTTGGAACCAAAAGGGGGAGAAATGTAACGGATCCTACCCGTTACTGGGAGCTCTTGTCTGGGCATGGCATTTATTCACCCCTGGGCCCAAGGATTATGGATATTGGACACTCCTTTGTGCCCTGGCATACGATCTCTCAAGCCCTTATCCTGGACTAAGAGACTTTGGCTAGCCTTATGTGGATAGGCAGCTGTACCAGAGGAAAGAACAATTCAAGGCTTGGGTGCTGCAAACTCTTCTGACCTGCAAAAGGTTAATCATTTGAGTTTGAGCATATTTACTTTCAATATGTATTGTAGTCCCCCAAGCCTTTTGCTTAATTACTCAAGTCATTGTATTGAGCACTGTCTTGTGGCCCCCTGCTGTGTGATTAATCCAATCATGTCTGCCCTATTATGTTTCCCTGAATCATTTGTTGTTGGTTCTTGGACCCTTTGTGGTGACTGAATTATCCCTGTGACTACTCCATTGTATTCTGCCCTACCATTTGCTGTGTCCTATTGATGAACTGTGATTGAATTAAGTCTCCTGTACTGTGCTCCAAGTTAGTGTGGTTTGAAACTGTATAAATATGTGTGGTTTGGTTCAATAAAGAGAGTTCTGTTTTGGAGTGAACAAGGAGTCCTGGAGTCTTGTATTGCTTATGGTCTAAAGTGTCCACTCTGATACCCATCTGCGCCAAGTATCCTGAATCGCCGACCGCCTGCTGCCAGCTTCCTGCGTCCCAACTTCATATGCTGTCAGGCGGCGACGTGGACTCTTCCCTGCTTCCCTGCTTCCAGTGATCCTGTGACTGATTCCAGTGACCGTCCATACTCCAACCGGTGCACCTGACGGCGCTTATCTGCGTCGAGAAGGAGAGACCCAGGAACGACGGCGGAAGGTGACGCGGTCCCTTCTCAGCTTCCGTTACAAGCATCTACACAGACTGAGTGAGCTGCAGTGGTGAGAAAAAAATGTGTGAACTCCAATAATAATTAAAGAAATTCCATAACTGTACCATGATAATTACCATTAATTAAAATCAGTCATTTTCCAAATATCCAATAGGGTTGATAGTAACCAAGAAAAGGAGGGGGAAAGTGCAAAAATTGACCATCTAAGTGTAGTAGTGAAAATTGACAATGTCAGAAAAAAGTAACAGAAATTATGTAAACAACACTAATTAATCAAACAATAATATTTAATATATGACCATATAATAAATATGTGGTACTAGGCTAGCTATGACCACAAAATAAAATCATGCAACATATATTTATAAACAATGGATGAAATACATTTGGACATGAATTGAATAAATAATAATGAACCAATGAAAAAATACGTAATCCTCAGAAACACTATGTTACGCTTTTACTGACACTCAGACCAGGTTGTAACGTAAAACACAGTTTATTGAAATAAAAATGAACAACACTGCCCCTAGAGGCTAGTAACGGTAAGGACAGGCAATATGAACAGAGGATGGAGTAAATACAAACAGTAGTGCATAGAGGGTTAAGTGGAGCAACTGGTAAGGCTCAGACTAGATTGGCCAACGCCCAGGAGATATATAGCAGTCTATGGTAATAGTCTTTAAATGTAGTTCAGGAACTCAGGAGAAGCGCTGTAACACTCTTGAAGTATAAGCAGGATGAGCCCCTGTTGCTCTAAGCTGAGCCCGTACCACCACAGTGGGCTTATGAGGATTGCCACTGCCAACCTGATGTAACCAGAATAGAAATCGCACTGAATGAGTATCGAGTAACCCTGCGTCTGCCACGGAAATATGCCAGCCCTTGGGAGGCCACAGTAGAACGGAATTGCCCAAGCTATGAAGAGCCGATGCACAGAGTAGTGCAGTTGGGATAAAGCACTTTGAGCGAATGAGGTACTGCCCAGACACCCACAAGGTGCCAACCAGAATCCTTGATGCAAGAGCGGATGGACTACCAGTGACAACCAGCGTGATCACGATGCTCACCGGGCATCGAACAAGCAGAGCTCTGCAAGGACTGGTATAGCGTAAAGCGGAGGCTCAAAAGTGTAAAGGCTCAGAGAATCACCGGAGCTTGGCAATGTATCAAAATGGCATGTAATCGGAGACTACCGGCAGTGCAAGGGTTAATCTGGTACATTTGAAAAGAGCAATGCTCAAAGAGAACAAGGCAGGCAACCTCGGCTACAGCGTAATGAGCGAGGAAACTGAGAACAGTCAGAATGTCGCCAACGCGACCGGAGTACACAGGAGCAGCAACTGGACAGGAGCAGAAGCCGGAACCGGATGACTGAGTCGCAGGAACACCACCGGAGAGTGGAACAATCACGGAGCAGGATCAGGAGCCAGAACCGGGTCGGATCACGGAGCGGAGTCGTCAGCCAGTGCCGGGTCGGATCACGATGCAGGGTCGTCAGCCAGAGCCGGGTCAGATCACGGTGCAGGGTCGTCAGCCAGAGCTGGGTCAGATCACGGTGCAGGGTCGTCAGCCAGAGCCGGGTCAGATCACGAAGCAGGAACAGAAGGAGAGTCAGACTAGCCGGGTCGGTACACAGGAGACACTGGAGATCAATAACTAGGCGCAGCAACACAACACCACGAAAGGGCAATTGACAAGTGCCCAAGCCTCAGCATATAAAGGCACATCCTGGGCGGGCCAATCAGACTCCTCCAATGCAAATGTATACATACAGAGATTGACAGGGAATCACGTGAACCGTGATAGTACCCCCCTCTCAAAGACCCCCTCCCCTGCCAGAGGGTCTAGGTTTAAGGGGATATTTAGAGTGAAAGTTGCGCATCAGTTGTGGAGCATGAAGATCCTTATGATCAACCCAAGACCGCTCCTCAGGCCCGTAACCTTTCCAGTGGACCAAATATTGCAACTTGCCTCTAAATCTCCTGGAGTCAATTATGCTCTGAATTTCGTACTCCTCTTGGCCTTGTACATTCACCGGCCCAGGAACCACCGGAGTGGTAGTATAACGGTTGCACACCAAGGGCTTAAGAAGGGACACATGAAACACATTATGAATACGCATAGCCCTGGGGAGCTCCAATGCGTATGCCACGGGGTTGACCTTGCAAATGATCTTAAAGGGCCCAATGAACCGGGGAGCCAGTTTGTTTGAAGGTACTTGTAGGTTAAGATTCCTGGAGGAGAGCCATACCCTGTCCCCAACCTGGTAGGAGACCGCTGGTAGCCGTCTGCGATTAGCATGCCGCTGATGTCTCAGGAAGGACTGACTGAGGGACCGTTGTACCTGTGCCCAAGTGGAACGGAGCTGCTCCATGTGCTCATCCAGAGCTGGAATCTGTTGGGACTGAAATGAGTCTGGGAGTAGGCAGGGTTGGAACCCATAATTAACTAGGAACGGAGAACTCCCAGACGATGAATTAACCGCACAGTTCCTGGCGAACTCCGCCCATGGCAACAGGTCGGACCAGTTATCATGATGATCAGTCACAAAGCAGCGCAAATACTGCTCAAGTCCATGATTGGCACGCTCAGCGGCCCCATTGGTCTGGGGATGGTAGGCAGAGGAAAATGACAATTGAATGCCCATCTGGCCACAGAATGCCCTCCAGAATCTAGACACAAACTGGCTTCCCCGACCAGACACTATCCCACTAGGAACCCCGTGCAAGCGGAATACCTCCCTGGCGAAAATTACTGCCAATTCCTGGGCCAATGGGAGACCAGAGAGGGGCACGAAATGAGCCATTTTGGAGAACCTATCTACCACCATCAGAATGAAAGTGTAGCCTTTAGACAAAGGCAGCTCTCCCAAGAAATCGATAGATATATGGGACCAGGGACGGTCGCCATTGGGTACTGGCTGGAGTAACCCCACGGGGAGATGTCTGGGAGTTTTAGCACGGGCACAGGTAGCACAGGCAGCGGTAAATGCGAAGCAATCTGCTCTCAGGGAGGGCCACCAGAATGTTCGTGCCAATGACCAAACCAACTGATCCCTGCCAATGTGCCCGGCCGCCTTAGATGAGTGATAGGTCTCGAGTAACTGGGTGCGAAATGGTTCATCCACAAAACATCTGCCAACTGGGGTTTCAGGAGGTGCCCGTGCTTGTGAAGCCATGATTTGCTCCCCCAGTGGTGAAGTGATGTTGGTACGAATAGTGGCCAGGATCTTATCTGGCTGAATTATAGGCACTGGCGCTTCATCCCTCTCAATGTCTGTGCAGAATTGTCTGGAAAGCGCATCTGCTCTAATATTTTTGGACCCCGGCAAGTAGGAGACTATGAAATTAAATCTTGACAAGAAGAGAGCCCAACGAGCCTGGCGAGAAGACAGCCTTTTCGCCTCAGACAAGTAAATTAGATTTTTATGGTCAGTGAGAATTAAGACAGGGGTCCTAGTGCCTTCCAGGAGATGTCGCCATTCTTTCAAAGCCAAGATGATAGCCAACAATTCCCTATCACCAATTTCATAATGGCTTTGGGCACTAGACAGTTTTTTGGAAAAAAATCCGCATGGTCTCAGGTTACCTCCCTCCCTGGGTCGTTGGGAGAGAACTGCCCCTACCCCAACCTCGGAGGCATCAACTTCCAGGGTAAAAGGCAGAGTAGAATTAGGATGGCACAGAATAGGGGCAGATGCGAATGCCTGCTTGAGGGTAACGAAGGCCTATTCAGCTGCCTCAGACCATTGAGAGGGATTTGCGCCCTTATGCGTTAAGTCAGAGAGAGGTTTAGTAATCGTAGAAAAGTTCTGAATGAATTTTCTGTAATAGTTGGCAAAGCCCAGGAATCTTTAAATAGCTTTTAACCCCTTGGGTCGTGGCCATTTAAGGACTGCAGCCAACTTCTCTTGATCCATAGCTATGCCATCTTTAGAAATAACGAAACCCAAAAAGGGTACTTGAGAACAGTGAAATTCACATTTTTCGAGTTTACAGAACAATTTGTTCTTACGCAAACGAAGCAATACCTCAGAAACATCCTGTATATGCTGGGTTAAGTTAGCTGAGTGGATCAAAATATCGTCCAGATATACCACTACACAGGACTGTAACATATCGCGGAAGATGTCGTTGATGAACTCTTGGAATACGGCAGGTGCATTACATAATCCGAATGGCATGACTAGGTATTCGTAGTGCCCTGACCTTGTATTGAAGGCTGTCTTCCACTCATCACCGGCCTTGATCCTTATTAAATTGTAGGCAGCTCGTAAATCGAGTTTAGTGAAAATAGAGGAGCCTTTCAACCTATGCCGGAGAGGATGATTTGCGAATAATCCCTCTTTTGAGAGCATCCTCAATGTATTCCTCCATTGCCTTAGTCTCATCACATGACAATGGGTACGTCCTACCCCTCGGTGGAACCACTCCCTGGGGCAAATCAATAGCGCAGTCACATAGCCGATGCTGCGGCAGAGCGCTAGCTTCCCCTTTACTGAAAACGTCGCTGAACTGGACGAGATAGACAATGATTAGTGCAGTATTCTGACCATGCTTTGACTTCACATGTCTGCCAGTCAAACTGGGGATTGTGCACTGTCAACCAAGGGAACCCCAGAATGACCGCATGATGGGGTGAACGAATAATCTGGAAACAAACCTCCTCCTTATGGAGGGCCCCCACAGTCATAGTAAGGAGAGTAGTCTCCATTGTGATGAGTGCTGGTTCAAGAGGTCTGCCATCTATAGCCTCAATGGCTAGCGGAGTGTCTCTTTCAGACAGAGAAATATTATGTCTTTCAGCAAATGCCTGGTCCATGAAATAGCCAGCAGCACCAGAATCTACCAGGGCTAGTGCTTCCACAACCTGGTCGCCTAGAAGAAAACTCACAGGTATAGTGGGTTTCAAGGAGCAAGGATCTGAGGACGACTGTACAACACCTAGGGCCTGTCCCCCAAGGTACCCTAGGTGCGTGCGTTTCCCAGCCTCACCGGACAGGTGCGCAACAAATGCCCACTTTTGCCGCAATACAGGCATAATCCTTGTCTTTTACGATACGCCCTCTCCTCCTTAGTCAGCCTAGTAAAACCAATCTGCATAGGTTCCCCAGTATCAGGTACACGGACCGGAGGAATGGGAGGAGAGGGTGGGTTAAACAATCTCTCATGCCCATGGATTTTGGAAGTTGCCCTCTTAGTCAAGCACCTCTCGCGCATACGACTCAATGAGTATCACATATTCAATGTACTCATCCAGATCGGTGGGTACCTCCCTGGCAGCAATCTCGTCTTTGATAGCATCCGAAAGCCCTTGGGCAAATGCTGCCAGGAGTGCCTCATTATTCCATGCCACCTCTGCAGCTAGAATCCGAAATTCTATAGCATATTCGGCTGCAGTCTGTTCGCCCATCTGCATTGACAACAGTTTTTTGGCCGCGGACGTAGCTCGCCCAGGTACCTCAAAGACTCTACGGAACTGTTTAACAAATTCTTTAAAGCACAAAGTGCAAGGTTTAGCCTGTTCCCATAACGGATTTGCCCATGCCAGGGCTTTGCCAGTTAACAGGGATACCATGAACCCCACCTTGCTACGGTCACTCGGAAAGGCATGAGGTGTAAGTTCGAGGAAGATCTCTAGCTGATTAAGGAAACCCCTGCACAGTGTGGGTTCACCATCATATCTTACTGGTAACGGCGCCGCCGCCGTTAGACTTCTCTGCGGGACCAAGCATTGACCAGAACTATTATCCGGTGTCATAACTGGGGGGACCACCGGATTTTGATTCGGCTTATCAAGATGTACCGTTCGTTCAAGCAAGGCCTGCATGGCCAATGCCAACTGATCTAAGCGTTGCTCGTGAACATCCATCCTCCAGTGGAGGTTCTGTGTATTACCGTCACTCTTCCCGTCAGAGGTCATGGCCCTTTCGTACTGTTACAGTTTTACTGACACTCAGACCAGGTTGTAACGTAAAACACAGTTTATTGAAATAAAAATGAACAACACTGCCCCTAGAGGCTAGTAACGGTAAGGACAGGCAATATGAACAGAGGATGGAATAAATACAAACAGTAGTGCATAGAGGGTTAAGTGGAGCAACTGGTAAGGCTCAGACTAGATTGGCCAACGCCCAGGAGATATATAGCAGTCTATGGTAATAGTCTTTAAATGTAGTTCAGGAACTCAGGAGAAGCGCTGTAACACTCTTGAAGTATAAGCAGGATGAGCCCCTGTTGCTCTAAGCTGAGCCCGTACCACCACAGTGGGCTTATGAGGATTGCCACTGCCAACCTGATGTAACCAGAATAGAAATCGCACTGAATGAGTATCGAGTAACCCTGCGTCTGCCACGGAAATATGCCAGCCCTTGGGAGGCCACAGTAGAACGGAATTGCCCAAGCTATGAAGAGCCGATGCACAGAGTAGTGCAGTTGGGATAAAGCACTTTGAGCGAATGAGGTACTGCCCAGACACCCACAAGGTGTCAACCAGAATCCTTGATGCAAGAGCGAATGGACTACCAGTGACAACCAGCGTGATCACGATGCTCACCGGGCATTGAACAAGCGGAGCTCTGCAAGGACTGGTATAGCGTAAAGCGGAGGCTCAAAAGTGTAAAGGCTCAGAGAATCACCGGAGCTTGGCAATGTATCAAAATGGCATGTAATCGGAGACTACCGGCAGTGCAAAGGTTAATCTGGTACATTTGAAAAGAGCAATGCTCAACGAGAACAAGGCAGGCAACCTCGGCTACAGCGTAATGAGCGAGGAAACTGAGAACAGTCAGAATGTCGCCAACGCGACCGGAGTACACAGGAGCAGCAACCGGACAGGAGCAGAAGCCGGAACCGGATGACTGAGTCGCAGGAACACCACCGGAGAGTGGAACAATCATGGAGCAGGATCAGGAGCCAGAACCGGGTCGGATCACGGAGCGGAGTCGTCAGCCAGTGCCGGGTCGGATCACGATGCAGGGTCGTCAGCCAGAGCCGGGTCAGATCACGGTGCAGGGTCGTCAGCCAGAGCTGGGTCAGATCACGGTGCAGGGTCGTCAGCCAGAGCCGGGTCAGATCACGAAGCAGGAACAGAAGGAGAGTCAGACTAGCCGAGACGGTACACAGGAGACACTGGAGATCAATAACTAGGCGCAGCAACACAACACCACGAAAGGGCAATTGACAAGTGCCCAAGCCTCAGCATATAAAGGCACATCCTGGGCGGGCCAATCAGACTCCTCCAATGCAAATGTATACATACAGAGATTGACAGGGAATCACGGGAACCATGATACACTATAGGGGAAGTGTCTGGGAAAAACTGTCCGATATCTTGTAGCAGCAATAAGCGAGATATAAGCATATTACAGTCTGACAGAACTGCACAATCTTATAAGTTCTCAAACAATAGAAATAGATGGCCCCTTACTTGGTATCCACCATTTGAATGCCTTGAATGACAACTTGATGAACAATACTGGTATCACAGTTGTTGTTCCCCGCCGGCGTGTCCTGCCGGATACGGTGTTCAATTGCAGATCGGTATACTTGGCGTCACTATGTGCCAGAACCATTTCAGAGTGTTGTTGACTTCTATTGAGGATTACTCGTAACTTTCTCATCACATAGATAGTTAATGCTGCTCAAGGCTTGATCGGATTTCCACTTTGATCCAAGACAGGAACACTGTAGGGAATCTAATTGTTCAACACGTTTCAGCGTTCAAATCATGCCTTCTTCTGGAGCGTAAAGGGTGCCAGGCTGATGCTAACCAAATTTACTTGATGATTAGCCAATCAGAAAATTGATATGTATAAAACTAGTCAATTTATACCTATAACAAAATCGTCAAAGTGTATAGAATTTATAGCTGAAGTTACTCCTCTATCCACATAATTAAACACTCGAACCTTTGATATTATGTATATGTTATGTGATCTAAAATGAAAATAGTGAATTACAGTAAATAATCAAATTGTGACTTCCCATGGAAATTAAACAATGGATTAGATAACTGAAAATAAAAATGATGGAATAGAATCTTGTAAAAATAAGATAAACATCAAACTCATATAGTTGAATTTAATCAACAAGTTAAGATAATATCTGTTTCTAAAAGGTGGAAAGAGAAGATCATTATAATCCCACGGGTAGGAGTACCTCCCTTAAACTTGATATATATAATGATCTGTTGTGCGGTTACTTCCGGACTGAAAATGACAGGAATCCCATAGATAGCTTAAAATGAAATAAGCAGTAAGACTAATAAAGACACAATGTACATGGATAATAGGGTTGAACCAGACATATAGTAAAATACAATAAAATATAATATCATATATTGTGTTCCTGGAGTGTCAGGTAAAACCAAAACCAAAAGAGTGTGGAACTATATATCTCTCCAACATCATACTAGATAAAAAGTGAAACAATTGTGTCGATCATATATATATATATATATTGCTTATTATAATACATGCCAGAAGATAATGATACTGGTTGCTAGGGCTAAAAATGTTTGAAAACCATAGCACCAAGTATATTTATTGTTCTGGTAATTAAATTAAAATAAAATTAATTCCATGTGATTCCATAATGGAAGCGATGAAGTGTATAAGAATAGGCTCCTTTAGTTCCAATATGAGATTGTCAACTATAGGTCATCTACTTAGATCAATGTATGTATTCATGGAATGTGAAATTATGAACAATATGAAATTAGATGGCAATAATAATCAAAAGCACCAAATATTGAGTTCCATGTTTAGTCCTTTTGGAGACAGTGTTTGTAATTGGAAAATCCAATACAATTCTTGTTTAGAAAGGAGACAATGTCTATTTTTTTGTGGATGAATTTGTTCCAAGATGGTGAACTTAAGAACACTTGGATAATTGTTATGATGAAGACTAAAATGATGTGGGATAGAATGATTTCTTGAACCTTGAATAATGTTTATTCTGTGTTGCAGAAACCTCTCTTTGGCTTGTATAATGGTCCTTCCAACATATTGAAGATGACATTCAAGTACATATATGACATAGTGTTACAGTTGCAAAATTATTTGATGGGATATGACATCCTTGTTGTGCAGCTAATTATTGCAGTTGTTCCATGTTGTATAAAACTACAAGTAATACATGATGTATGCCCACATTTGTAGTTTCCCACTAATTTCTCACCTGTAAATATTTTGTTATATACTGAGGGTCCTATCTGTTTCCTAGGAACCCTTAAATTGCTGGGAGCTTGTCTATTCTTCAAATTGGTGCTTTTCTTAAATATAATTTAAGGTTTATTTGGTATAATGTCCACCAAAACTTTATCTCCTTTTAGGATGGACCAATTATTTGCTAGTATTCTTTGTAGTTTAGGTCCTGCAGCATTGTATTGGATGATGAATGGTACTGTAGTTAGCTTAGTTTGTTTGTGAACTTTGATCTCTTGTTGTAATTACTGAGGTCTGGGAATTTTATTCACTTTTTCCATTGCATTTTTAAGGATTCCTTCACTATATTTCCTTTTCTCTAGATCTGTTCTGCATTTCTGCTGCCTGTTCTTGAAAGGTATCTTCACTGGTGCAATTTCTTTTAATTAGTTATAGTTGTCCATATGGAATACTATGTAGCCAGTTTGGATGGTGGCTGCTTGTAGCATCTATATAACTGTTAGCATCAACAGATTTATAGTGTGTCTTTGTAATGATTTGTGAATGTTCCACACTTAGACGAAGATTCAAAAAGACAATTTTACACTTGTATTTTTAAAGGAAGAGCTAGATTGTACATTGACAAATATCAATTCCTAATTTTCTGTCCTTTCAATATGTCAGAGCAGTTGACTTGTCTCAATAGACATAGTAGATGCAATGAACTTCAAGTTCGATATTTAGGTGGGGAACAGTCGCCCACCTCTAATGACCAAGAACCAGTTATAGATCATTCAACAGATATAAAAAAACAATTCTTCAAAAATGTTTTTATAAATGTCCACAATTGTTTGGAGAACTTGTGAAGGATATAGATAAACACTCATTAATAATAGCTTATGTTTAAAATACTTACTGTCCAACAGGCTCTGGGATGAATTGTTTCCATATATAATTTGTTTATGTTTTCCAATCATGCCAATTAATTGATCCAAAATGAACACATCAGTTAGATATTTATTAGCACTCACTGTGATCTGAAATAAGAACATGGATTTGTAATTGGTATCTTGTATTAATATAAATACTTACTGTGGATAATTCTAGTTTACCTAGCTAAATATGTGTTTATCGTTCAAGGATCGACTGGACAGCTGAAGTATTGTGATTCTGGGGCAAACCAACAGTACCATAACAGACAATTGAAAATTACCAATCACTTAAAAGGGACTTTCAGACCCTAGAATTCTAGAAAGCTCTCCAATGCACTAACATTCAACAGTTTAAAGGTCCCATTTAAAACAATATGATTTGATTTGTCCCTTATGGCACAGTTGATATTGCAGAATTGCACTTTTCCAGTTTTCTGCAAAAGTCCCAAGGGCCATGATTATTAATCCAAACTGGAGTTATTATGGAGTAAACCAACTGTATTGTAGGGGATAAATAAAAAATCCTGTTAATTTAAATTGGGCTTTTAGCCCAGTGACTGATAGAGAGCTCTCCAATGCATTGTGGAGAAATGCATTGGAGACCTCTCCTCTCTAGCATACAAGGGGTTAAAAAGCTTTAGTCTAGTAAATATGCATTTCAGAATTTTCATTTGTCCCCTTTGGTGCAGTTGGTTTACTCCAGAATAACTCCAGTTTGCTTTTATAAATATGGGCAAAAGAACTCTATGTACAAAAGAAAAGAAGAGCAGCTCTGGAGCAAACCCAATTCACCATATTGGATGAATAAACATTGCCAAATCCCTGTTGAGTTAAATTGAACTTTTTAACCCATTGGAAGCTAGAGAGGTCTCCGGCGCATGGAAAGTCCCTTTCAAATCAAATGGAATAAAATAATACTGCACACATACAAGTTTAGATCCATATGTAAATTATGCAGTCTGCATCACATATCTATTAATTCACCGATTATATATACCTTTTTGTGTTGCCTCACATTTCATTTTTATTTATAATACAAGTTCCAGTCGCCCTTTGGCGTTCAGAGAAAAAGTCCACATATTTTATCATCATATATGTGTGGCTTTTAACCTCTATTTTTGGAACAACAGTAAATCAATAGAGCTGTTAAGTAAGTCACAAGCCTGGAGTGACGCTTGCTATTCCAGTGCAGGCATGTTATACTGAGAGGCAGGCGAAGCCTCTACTACTTGTGAGTAGACCACTTATAAGGTGAAGGGATATTTTATTACTGACATTTGAAATACTACGCTTAGAGGATTCTTCGGTGTTTTCTCTGTTTCAGTGTTTTCGCTGTTTTCTCTTCTTTGCATCACATATCTGTCTTCATGGTAAAACAGTTTGCACCACAGACAAGTTTGGATCCAGATAGGTTTCCAGTACATTTAGAGAGTTTTTCATTCCAAGGCCTCATCAATTAACTAGGAGCCACCACTTACTATGAGAGGTTTCAACTTCATTAGATGAAGATTTTTTTACAGTAAGGTCTGTTAAATTGTGGAGTGTCCTGCCCAAGGATGTGTTAATGGCAGATACGATAGATACATTTAAAATAAGAAAAGATTAGATGCATTTCCAGGAGATGGACCATGCAGGGTTATACTTTGTATTAGTAGGTAAAACAGGAAGTTCTGGTAAACAGACTGACACCAAATTTAGAGTCGAAAGGCTTAAATATCTTCTTATTTAATTTTCTGGGTTATAAAGAGACAACATGTGAATTTAATAATTAATTTACATAACTTCTCATTTCATTTTCTGGGTTATAAAAAGACAACATTTGAATTTAATGGATGTATTGTAATTTTTCAATCTAATTTACTCTATAAATTTACTATATAAATATGTAACATTTCTAGTTGGTACCTGTAACTCAAGACTTAAGGTTTCACATGTTCAGTGGCAGTCAGAGAATTACATATACATTCTAGTCTTGTTCCCATGGAATACCTTGTTCTTCATTTGAGGACTCCAAGTATATAAGCAATCCAGTTTTAAAACCACTGCTTTTAAGGGAACATACTTTTGTGTCTAGTACACATATTTTAGTCACTGTATAGCAGTGAATGTAGTGTTTTCAAGTGGGCCTATATGACACATTTTCATCCTTGTCTACATATATGCTTAGTCTCCTTGAATGACTCATACGTAACACTTTGTGATGTAATTTTGTACTTTTACAACATTTATGTCTTGGCCACATTTCTTTTTTAGTGAAGTATATCCAATTACTTCTTTTATGGCATATAAAACAGGTTTATGCTATATTGACTGTTCCATCTCTGTTTGAGCTACCATGCATTTTAATGAAGATGAAAGTTCAAGAGTATTTGACTATAAATACATTTAAATTCAGCTTACTCATTTTGACTGCTCATTCATAAATTAACTCATTTGCTCCCTTGTCACTTTAATATTTAGCATATTTTAAATTAAATATGTTAAATATTTTATGGACACACACACACACACACACACACACACACATTAGCTCTTACCTGTCTCTGATGCTGTTCAGACGCTTGATTTTCATAATCATTAAGAACTGTGGTTACTGTGTTTTTCACCTCTTTATAAATAACACTTTGAAGAAGATTTCCAAATACACTGTCAAACTCAATATCTTCCTTTGCTTCCTCAATCTGAAAGAATCAATACGTATTATTGTTTCTACGTTTACATGAGTGTGTCCAAACCAAATACAAGAGTGAGTATATCTATGTATGAATATTGCCTCTAGGGTGACACATTTCAGTGAAAATGTTGCAGTAATATTGAACCAGAGGTATGAGAAATGTAACTAATTGTACTACAGTGCTTTCGCAATTTCTTAGTATACATTGATCTTTTTTTATTAAACCAGAAATAGCATGAAGCAATTTAGTAGCCTGCTCACAGCAGAAGATTCTCAACAAAAAAAAAAATATAATTTGATTGGTGATCCCATACATTTAAGGGCTTAGTCACATGATGAACATTAGCTCAACAATGTGTCAGAAATAATGCCCTACAATCAGGCTTATCACAAGGACAATTATCACCTCATGTGAATGCAGTTTTTTGGCAGCATCTACATCATCCCTGCATATAAAGCAAATGTATGGAAGATTTAGCAGGCCAAAAGGGGTATGTATTAATATGAATCCACTCCATCAGATGCTCTGGAAATGATTTATTTGTCCTAAGTCTGCCTAACATCAATTTACTATATATAAATATTTATGCCAAAGATTCTCCCCTTGATGCACCTGCAGCGCAGTGTAAGACTTCTCTGGATGTTCCTTTCCTCTGGTCCTTGTTTTTTAATGCCATGTATTAAACAAATAACTTTACATAACTTTAGTCTATATCCCTGTGCATGCTGGCAGAAAAATTGTTCTATTTTCCTAAACATGCATGAAGGTTGCACTTTAGTGTTTGTTCACATTAAAGTCTTCACAACTGTTGAGTGAGTTCATTGGTATATAAGTGGTCATGTATTCTAGGGCATAACCTGAAGTGCAGGACTGAAGGATAACTAAAGCAGGTCTGCACTGACAAATGTGTACATTCCAACCCTAATCTATATGATGAGCTATGTGGCTGCCATGCAGACCATTGAAACAGGACATTGAAGACTGAGATGCAATATAGATGCAATATAGATCTTAACAATTTAAAGACCACAATGTACTGCACACCTCTTTGATCTTTAAAGGGTTGAACCCTTGAGTGTCAGTGAAATGAACAATGTGTCAAAGACCCACTCCAAGGACAATCACAGGATTAGTATTATTAAGTGTGAGATGCATACCAATTATTATGTTATTTTGTCAATAACAATTTGGAAATGCAAGCCATTTCGTTTGTTACTCATTCATGTCTTATGTGGTGTTAATTCAACAAGAATGTGTTTAATTTTATTAAGTATTCAAGAATATGTCCCATTGTTTTATTCATTTTGGTAAAGTACTGTATATCACTGACACCTGAAAATAAACATATATAGAACAAAATTTATTCGAAATAGTATTACATTACTATTATCTTCAACTTCTAATGTGAATATTTACTTTTACCCCTTGAATGCTAAATACAGCTCCAAAGCATTGTGAACGTAGGAGACAATAATGAAGACTTGGGGAGTCTTGGCCTCTCCAAATGCCATACCATAGCAACAGATTTTAATGGTGAAAGTCATCCTATAAAAACAACATTATTAGCCTCCACAACCACAACAGTCAACCTACTCCAATGAATGTGAGCAAGGCATTGGAGATTTCACTAGTATCTGTCCAGTGTATTCTAAAACTTAACATTTTTAAGTCAGGCATATCAAATATGCAGTCCCAGCTCAAAAAACCTATGGCCTTGTTTTGCTTCATATTTCAAAACGTAATGCGGCCCCTCTTCTTGTGATGTTATCCAAATGGCAGCAAGTGCTGGTTCCGGCAGAAAAATAGTCTAAAAAAAATTAGATATGAATCACTGTTCAAAGATGTTGATGTGTTGTTCCTTGTTCCTACTTTTTTGCCTTTGCATTTCAACATATTGATTTATGAGCTTATAGCCAATTGTAAGATGTGAGAAGCATGTAACGTGAGTTTTAACCCACTGTGTGCCAGAGGGGTACTCAGTGTATCATGAACGGCCCTCTGCCACTTAAAGAGTTAATTCAATTGGTCACTGCTGCAATTTGTTTTTGATCATTGCAACAATCCTCTGATATGTATGAGAGGGGCTATTTCACAATGCATTCCTGCCACTGCAGCAGAGGCAACCTCGGCATAGACATTTTTAACCCTTGAAATGTCTTTTATTTATTAACAAAGCAAATGCCTTACACTTTTTTTAAACTGGAATGCCAGCATATTATTTTTAACAGATATGCCAGACTGCATTTAACCCTTAGCGTGCCAGCACAATGTCCATCAGGTGGAGATCCCTCTCCTGAGTTCAGGACAGGTTAAGGAAAAAGGAATGCACAACAATCTCCTGATTGATGTGAAACTCAGAGACAACTCTACGATAAAACTCATCAGTAGTATGAAGGACTGCCTTATCCGAGAGAAACACCAGTAAAGGAGGTTTGCAAGACAGAGCTTGCAACTCAGCTACCCTTCAAACAGGGAAAATTGCCAAGAAAAAAATCCATCTTCAGTGCCAGGTGATGCAAGGAGTTGAGCATTAGAGGCTCAAAGGGAGGCCTCTGAAGAATGCTCAAGAATAGACTGAGATCCCACGGAAGAGTGGGGTCCTGAAAGGAAGTGAAGGCATGAGCCACCCCATGTAGAAAATGCTTCAGATCCAGGAGGACAGGGATTTGTCTCTGAAAAAGAACAGAGAGGGCTGGGATATGAACCTTGAGGGAACTCAGGTTGAGACCCTTGATGACTCTATCCTGAAGAAAATACAGCACCATGGAAAGGTCAAAGACCTGTGGGGACATATCCTTGCCTTCTCACCACTGGTGGAAAATGGACCAGACCCTATGATATGCCTTTGAAGAAACCATATTCCATGCCTGTATCATGGCGGAGATGACATAATTTGAAAATCCTTTCCTCTTCAGAATAGTGGCCTCATGAGCCATGCCATCAAGACCAGTCTCTCCACATCCTCATACCATAAGGGGCCCTGGAGCAACAGATCTGGTCTGGGAGGCAGGCGAATGAGATCCTAAATGGGCAGGCTGTCCAGGTCCACAAACCTTGCCCTCCTGGGCCAGAATGGAGGCATTAGGATAATAATCACCTTTTCATTCTGATCTTCTGGATCACCCTGGGGATGAAAATAATCTGGGGAAAATATAGGACAGGTAAAAACCCCATGAGATGGATATTGCATCCATTAAGCTGGTGAGAGGGTCCATCTTGCGAGCATAGAAAGTTGGAACCTTCCAGTTGTCCCTGATCACCATGAAGTCTATCACTGGGACCCTACGGTGTTGAACTACCAGGTAGAAGACCTCTGGATGGTGTTCCCAGTTTCAAGGATCTACATTTGGATGCTTGAGAAAGTCTGCCATTAAGTTTTCCAACTCAACCCCATGGTACCATATTGCACGTAAGAGAAAACATAATTATAACTAAAAATAAATAACATTTTGAGTGTTAGTGCAGTGTGTAACACATTGCAAAGTATTGAATACCCCTCTGGCATTCAAAGGATTAATCTACCTTTTGTAGATTAATCTTGGGAGATTTTAATTATCCAGATATCAACTGGAAAAATGAGACTTGTCAGAGTGCTAAGGGTAGCAGGTTTGTGAGCATACTTCGTGAAAGCTACATGTCACAAATGGTGGAAATGCCAACTAGAAATAACAATATATTGGACCCAGTGATAACACAGAAATTGTATCCAATATTAAGGTAAGTGAACATTTGGGAAACAGTGATCACAATATTGTTACATTTGAGATCAGTCTGGCAAAGCAAAACTCTTAATTTTAAAAAAGCTAACGTCAAATTGTTAAGGGCTTCAATGCAACACATAGACTGGGATACATTATTTAAAGACAAAAATACTGAGGATAAATGGTCAGAATTCAAATTTAGGTTGTGGAAATGTACCCAACAGTATATGCCAATGGGGAACAAATGCAAAAGAAGCAAGTCACAGCCAATGTGGTTAACTACACATGTAAAGAAGGAAATGGCAAAGAAAAAAAAAGCATTCAAACTATTTAAGTCTCAAGGAACTGAACATTCTTTCTTAAAATACAGAGAGTGCAACAAAGATTGCAAAAAGGCAATTAGGGTAGCAAAAATAGGAAATTAAACTCAAATTGCAAGGGAAAGCAAGACCAATCCCAAAACGTTTTTCAAATATATAAATAGCAAAAAACTTAAGAGGGAGTGTATTAGACCTTTCAAAAATGAGATGGGTGAGTTGATTAGTGAGAATAAGGAAAAGGCCGATGTTCTAAAGACTTTCTTTGCATCAGTTTATACAAGGGAGCAAAGAATGGTAGAAGAGCCTCAACAAGTAACTAATAAAGCAATAGAATTATCAGATATTGGGTTAACTCAAGAAGATGTCATGGGTAGACTGAACAAAATTAAGACTGATAAAGCACCGGGTCCTGATGGTCTACATCCAGTGGTTCTTAAGGAACTTAATGCATTGCTAACACAACCCCTATATTTACTCTTTAAAGATTCTCTCACCACAGGCTCAGTGCCACAAGATTGGTGAAGAGCCAGTGTAGTGCTTCTATTTAAGAAGGGAACTAAAACAGAACCTGGAAATTGTAGACCTGTGAGTTTGACATCTGTAGTGGGAAAACTGCTAGAAGGGATAATAAGGGACTATAGTCAGGATTACAACACAAAAAATAAGATAACTAGCAGGAATCAACATGGATTTATGAAGAATAGATCATGCCAAACTAACCTTTTCAGCTTCTATGAGGAAGTAAGCAGCAACCTTGATAATGGTAAGGCGGTTGATGTAGTTTATCTAGACTTTGCAAAGACATTTGATACAGTGCCACACAGAAGGTTGGTGTATAAAATAAGGAAATAGGTGCTAGAAGATGACCTTTGCAATTGGATACAAAACTGGTTAAAGGATAGGGAACAGTGTGTGGTTGTAAAAGGGCAATTCTCCAATACAGTTAAAGTGGGCAGTGGAGTACCTCAGGGTTCAGTATTATGTCTGCTCATGTTTAACATGTTTATAAATGACCTAGAAATAGACATAGAAAGCAAAATATCAATATTTGCAGATGACACTAAATTATGCAGGGTAATTAATACAGAACAGGATAATTGCTTTCTACAGAGAGATTTATATAAAATGGAAGATTCAGCAAACAAATGAAATATGACGTTTAATGTGGGGAAGTGTAAAGTCATGCATTTGGGAGGAAATAATCCCAAGGCTACTTATGAACTTAATGGAATAATTTTAGGGGACTCGTTGCTAGAGAAAGACCTGGGTATCCTTGTCAGCTACATCTTGGAAACAGTGACCAGTGTCAAACAGCAGTAGCAAAGGCAAACAAAATCCTGTCTTGCATAAAAAGAGGTATTGAAGCAAAAGTGGATAACATTACTTTGTCATTATACAAATCATTGGTAAGACCTCACCTTGAATATGCAGTGCAGTTTTGGGCAACAGTTCTGAAAAAGGATATACTAGAACCAGAGTGGGTACAGCGAAGAGCAACAAATTAATTAAGGGAATGGAGGAATTGACGTATGAGAAATGACTAGACAAACTTGGTTTATTTACTCTAGAGAAAAGACGACTCAGTGGAGACCTTATCACATTGTACAAATATATGAGAGGTCAATACAAGGATCTCTGTGGCAAGCTATTTATTCCAAGGTCTGATAAGGTGACCAGGAGACACCCCTTGAGATTAGAGGAAAGGAGGTTTAGACTTCAGCAGAGCAATGGGTTTTTTACAGTAAGGTCTGTTAAATTGTGGAATTCTTTGCCCAAGACGGTGGTTATGGCAGATACAATAGATACATTCAAGAGAAGATTAGATACATTTCTTTCAAAAGGGAACATACAGGGTTACACTGTTTATTAGTAGGCAGTAGTGATGAGCGAGCATGCTCGGCCGAAGCTCGGTTCGGCTCGAGCATCGCTCTGCTCGGCACATGGCGGTACTCGTACGAGTACCGCATCTGCTCGCCCGCCATGTTCGGGTCTCCTCCCCGCACGTTTCGCGGCTGCTGCGCAGCCAATAAACGTGCAGGGAGGCTCTGACATCAGTGTAATGCCAGCAGCCATGTTGGCTGCTGGCATTACACTGATTGGCTGGCCAGAACCCGTGATCGGGTGCTGTATAGCACCTGACCAGCGAGTTCGGCTCAGTCTTAGCCAGGGAGAGATGAGGATAGGAAGGGAAAGTCAGTGTAGGGAGAAGAAAAGCGATTGTGAAAAAAAAAAGACCCAAAAGTCCTTTTTAGGACTACTGTGTGTGGGGGCAGCAGTTTATTTTGTGTGGGGGGGCAGAGATATAAAAAAAAAAACTTCACATATTCTGTTCACTGTGCCTAGCCTCAGATTAGCAGCACATTCTGTTTAGTGTGCAAAGTTGCAGATTAGAGCACATTCTGTTCAGTGTGCAAAGTTGCAGATTAGCAGCACATTCTTTTTAGTGTGCAAAGTTGCAGATTACAGCACATTCTGTTCAGTGTGCAAAGTTGCAGATTAGCAGCACATTCTTTTTAGTGTGCAAAGTTTCAGATTAGGAGAACATTCTGTTAAGTGTTCAAACTGTAAAATATCAAAGTCACATATTCCATTCACTGTGCGTAGCCGCAGTTAAGAAGAACATTCTGTTTACTGTGCAAAGTTTCAGATTAGGAGAACATTCTGTTAAGTGTTCAAACTGTAAAATATCAAAGTCACATATTCCATTCACTGTGCGTAGCCACAGTTAATAAGAACATTCTGTTTACTGTGCAAAGTTTCAGATTAGGAGAATATTCTGTTAAGTGTTCAAAAAAGTATAAAATATCAAAGTCACATATTCCATTCACTGTGCGTAGCCGCAGTTAAGAAGAACATTCTGTTTACTGTGCAAAGTTTCAGATTAGGAGAACATTCTGTTAAGTGTTCAAACTGTAAAATATCAAAGTCACATATTCCATTCACTGTGCGTAGCCGCAGTTAAGAAGAACATTCTGTTTACTGTGCAAAGTTTCAGATTAGGAGAACATTCTGTTAAGTGTTCAAACTGTAAAATATCAAAGTCACATATTCCATTCACTGTGCGTAGCCGCAGTTAATAAGAACATTCTGTTTACTGTGCAAAGTTTCAGATTAGGAGAACATTCTGTTAAGTGTTCAAAAAAGTATAAAATATCAAAGTCACATATTCCATTCACTGTGCGTAGCCGCAGTTAAGAAGAACATTCTGTTTACTGTCCAAAGTTTCAGATTAGGAGAACATTCTGTTAAGTGTTCAAACTGTAAAATATCAAAGTCACATATTCCATTCACTGTGCGTAGCCGCAGTTAATAAGAACATTCTGTTTACTGTGCAAAGTTTCAGATTAGGAGAACATTCTGTTAAGTGTTCAAAAAAGTATAAAATATCAAAGTCACATATTCCATTCACTGTGCGTAGCCGCAGTTAAGAAGAACATTCTGTTTACTGTCCAAAGTTTCAGATTAGGAGAACATTCTGTTAAGTGTTCAAACTGTAAAATATCAAAGTCACATATTCCATTCACTGTGCGTAGCCGCAGTTAATAAGAACATTCTGTTTACTGTGCAAAGTTTCAGATTAGGAGAACATTCTGTTAAGTGTTCAAAAAAGTATAAAATATCAAAGTCACATATTCCATTCACTGTGCGTAGCCGCAGTTAAGAAGAACATTCTGTTTACTGTGCAAAGTTTCAGATTAGGAGAACATTCTGTTAACTGTGCAAACTGTAAAATATCAAAGTCACATATTCCATTCACTGTGCTTAGCCGCAGTTAAGAAGAACATTCTGTTTACTGTGCAAAGTTTCAGATTAGGAGAACATTCTGTTAAGTGTTCAAACTGTAAAATATCAAAGTCACATATTCCATTCACTGTGCGTAGCCGCAGTTAAGAAGAACATTTTGTTTACTGTGCAAAGTGGCATATTAGGAGAACATTCTGTTAACTGTGCAAACTGTAAAATATCAAAGTCACATATTCCATTCACTGTGCGTAGCCGCAGTTAAGAAGAACATTCTGTTTACTGTGCAAAGTTGCATATTAGGAGAACATTCTGTTAACTGTGCAAACTGTAAAATATCAAAGTCACATATTCCATTCACTGTGCGTAGCCGCAGTTAAGAAGAACATTCTGTTTACTGTGCAAAGTTGCATATTAGGAGAACATTCTGTTAACTGTGCAAACTGTAAAATATCAAAGTCACATATTCCATTCACTGTGCGTAGCCGCAGTTAAGAAGAACATTCTGTTTACTGTGCAAAGTTGCATATTAGGATAACATTCTGTTAACTGTGCAAACTGTAAAATATCAAAGTCACATATTCCATTCACTGTGCGTAGCCGCAGTTAATAAGAACATTCTGTTTACTGTGCAAAGTTTCAGATTAGGAGAACATTCTGTTAAGTGTTCAAAAAAGTATAAAATATCAAAGTCACATATTCCATTCACTGTGCGTAGCCGCAGTTAAGAAGAACATTCTGTTTACTGTGCAAAGTTTAAGATTAGGAGAACATTCTGTTAAGTGTTCAAACTGTAAAATATCAAAGTCACATATTCCATTCACTGTGCGTAGCCGCAGTTAATAAGAATATTCTGTTTACTGTGCAAACTGTAAAATATCAAAGTCACATATTCCATTCACTGTGTGTAGCCGCAGTTAAGAAGAACATTCTGTTTACTGTGCAAAGTTGCATATTAGGAGAACATTCTGTTAACTGTGCAAACTGTAAAATATCAAAGTCACATATTCCATTCACTGTGCGTAGCCGCAGTTAAGAAGAACATTCTATTTACTGTGCAAAATTGCATATTAGGAGAACATTCTGTTAACTGTGCAAACTGTAAAATATCAAAGTCACATATTCCATTCACTGTGCGTAGCCGCAGTTAAGAAGAACATTCTGTTTACTGTGCAAAGTTGCAGATTTGTAGCACATATTCCGTGTAATATGAAGAAGGCGGGTAAAAAGGGACGGGGAAGTGGACGTGATCCTGATAGTTCAGGGCGCGGGTCAGGACGCGTAGAAACTGTGCCTGGTGCCAGAGCAGAAGACAGAAAGACATCCACCATACCTAGCTTCATGTCTCAGTTTACAGGGCGTCGCAGGACATCACTCTCGAGGTCCGACCACTGCGAACAGGTGGTCGGTTGGATGTCAGCTGATACTGCTTCCAGTCGGTTAAGCACCACCCTGTCTTCCACCAAGTCCACTCTCAGTAGCCAAGAGTCTGGTCAACATAATCCTCACCCTGATCATCCTTCCTCCCACCATAGAGGATCTGGTCAAAGAAGTGATCCCACACTGGGATATAGTGAGGAGCTCGTCTCATCACCAATCCTTCATTTGAACCTCTCTCCAAGCACGCTTGCAGAGGAACATGACATCTTGTGCCCTGATTCACAACCTCTAGAGGGTACCCAATCACAAGAAGATGACAGAGGTGAACGGCATTTAAGGTCAAAGGAAGTGGATGATGATGATGATGAGACACAGTTGCCATTAAATCAACCACTATTACTGTCTCAAGACCTTGATGAGGAGGATGATATACAGTTGTCAATGACTGAGTATGTGGTGGGATCAAGACATGAGGAGGATGATCAGAGTGAGGAAGTGGAGGAGGACTTGGTGGACGATGAGGTGACTGACCCCACCTGGGAAGGTGTAGAGCCGAGCGATGACAGCAGTCCTGAGGGTGAGCCATCTGCAGCACCGCAACAGGCTGGAAGAGGCAGTGGTGTGGCTACAGAAAGAAGGCGGACCGCACCAAACCGGCCCGCAAATGTTCCACGGAGCACCCCCTTGCGTAAATCTCCCTTGCCAAGGGGTAGGTGTTCCGCGGTATGGCGTTTTTTTAAGGAAAGTGCGGACGACAAAAGAATTGTAGTTTGCAACCTGTGCAACACCAGAATGAGCCGAGGCATGAACACTAGAAACCTCACCACCACCAGCATGATCCGACACATGGCATCCAAGCACCGTAATAAGTGGGAGGAACGCCCGGATCGCCAATCTGTGTCTGCAGGCCACACCACTGCCTCCTCTTCCCCTGTTTTCGGTGCCGGCCAATCGCCTGTCGAAGGCGCAGGCCCGCATACCTCCCGCCCTGCACCTGTACCATCTGAAGCACCATCAGCGACCACATCCACTTCCCTGTCCCAGCGCAGCGTCCAAATGTCGTTACCCCAGGCATTTGATCGCAAGCGAAAATACCCAGCCACCCACCCACAGGCCATAGCACTAACCTCACACCTTTCCAAATTACTGGCCATCTAAATGCTGCCATTTAGGCTTGTGGAGACTGAGTCCTTCCGCAGCCTGATGGCAGCAGCTGTCTCTCGGTACGCAGTCCCCAGCCGCCACTACTTTTCCCGGTGTGCCGTCCCCGCCTTACACCACCATGTGTCCCGTAACATCACCCGTGCCCTGACCAACGCAGTTACTGGGAAGGTCCACTTAACGACTGACACATGGACAAGTGCTTGTGGCCAGGGACGCTACATTTCCCTGACGGCACACTGGGTGAATGTCGTGGAGGCTGGGAGCGACTCGGACCCTGGGATGGCACTGGTGCTACCCACGCCGAGGATTGTGGGCCCTACCTCCATCAGGGTTTCCGCCAGCACCTACGTTATTGGCTCCTCCTCCTCCGTTTCCACCTCCGAATTCTCTGCGCGCAGCGCCACTCACCCATCAGCCGGTAGCTGGAAGCAGTGTAGCACTGCAGTGGGGAAGCGTCAACAGGCCGTGCTGAAGCTGATCTGCCTTGGGGACAAACAGCACACGGCCTCAGAGCTGTTGCAGGGGATTAGTCACCAGACCGAGCAGTGGCTCTCGCCACTCAACCTGCAACCAGGCATGGTTGTGTGTGATAATGGGCGTAACTTGGTGGCGGCTTTGGAGCTCGGCAAGCTCACACACGTACCATGCCTAGCGCATGTATTTAATTTAGTGGTTCAGCGATTTCTAAAAACCTACCCCAATTTGCATGATCTCTTGACCAAGGTGCGCCGCGTGTGTGCACATTTCCGTAAGTCATCTACAGCTTCAGCCGGCCTGTTGAAGCTGCAGCAGCGCTTACAATTGCCAGCTCACCGGCTGCTGTGTGACGTGAGCACGCTCTGGAACTCCACCTTCCACATGTTGGCCCGGCTTTGTGAGCAGCAGAGGGCAGTAGTGGAGTACCAGCTGTTACACGGTCGTCGCCTCTCCGTTCAACTTCCTGTAATCAGAAGTGAGGAGTGGGAATGGATGTCAGACCTCTGTGAGGTTTTACGCAATTTTGAGGAATCGACACAGATGGTGAGCGGCGATAACGCTATTATCAGTGTAACCATCCCACTTCTGTGTCTACTGAAACGCTCGCTGCTCACAATTAAAACCGATGCTTTGCATGTGGAAGAGGTGGAAATGCGGGAGGAAGAGCTTACACAAGGTGATAGCCAGAGCACCCTCACTTCGTCTTCTCAGCGACAATTGGAGGAGGAGGAGGAGGAGGAGGAGGAAGACACGGTTGCCTCCGCTACAGAGGGTAGCCATGGAACTTTAGTTCCATCTCTTCAGCGTGGGTGGGCAGAAGAGGAGGAAGAGGATGAGGAGATTGAGAGTCATCCTCCTGTTGAGGACAGCGAAATCTTGCCTGTTAGGCTGCCTTTCCCGTGACCCACGCGTTACACGCATTTTAGACAACACGGATTACTGGGTGTTCACCCTTCTGGACCCCCGCTACAAAGAGAATTTCTCATCTCTCATTCCTCCGGTGGAGAAGACAAGCAAAAAGGTGCAATACCAGAAGGTTCTTGTCGAAAAATTGCTCCAAATTTTCCATCTGACAACACTGGCGGCAGAGTACGTGCTACCTTGGCCAACCGAGAAGGGGAGAAAAGGGGAGCACACAGCAGTTCCGACAAAGGCAGGGCAACACTCTCCAAGGCGTGGGACACCTTCATGACACCCCGCCAGCACCCTCACCCTGATGCGCAGCCTAGTGTCACAAGGAGGGAAAAGTTTTGGAAGATGGTGAAGGAGTACGTAGCAGATCGTGTCAGCGTCCTCAATGATCCCTCTGTGCCTTACAACTACTGGGTGTCCAAGCTGGACACGTGGTATGAACTGGCACTCTACGCCTTGGAGGTGCTGGCCTGCCCTGCCGCCAGCGTTCTGTCTGAGCGGGTATTTAGTGCTGCTGGTGGCATCATAACAGATAAGCGTATCCGCCTTTCCACCGAAAATGCTGATAGGTTGACACTTATAAAAATGAACAAGGCCTGGATTTCCCCTGACTTCTCCACTCCACTGGAGGAAAGCCCCGGGGGAACATAAACTCACTTTATATATGTTATTTACAATGATGGGAATACTCTGTATTCCCATTCACCCCTTCCACCCAAAAAACGGGTATATGGTTGACTCTCTTCCATATGCCCAGTGATATAATTTTTATATAGGGCCAGCTCACCAGCTAGCCCAGTGATATAATTTTTATATAGGGCCAGGTCACCAGCGGGCGCTGTTTGACAATTTTTGTATAGGTCAGCTCACCAGCGGGCCTTCTCATATAATGTTTTATTGGGTCAGCTCTCTAGCGGGCCCTCTCATATAATGTTTTATAGCGTCAGCTCACTAGCGGGCCTTCGCATATAATGTTTAGGATGGTCAGCTCCGCAGCAGACCCTCACCCATAATGTTTTAGATGGTCGGCTCAGCGCACGTTTCCCTCTTAATCATGGCCCCAGTTCAGAAAAATCGAGGACATTTTTGGGAGAATTTGCCTTTGCGCACGTTTCCCTCTTAATCATGGCCTCAGTTCAGAAAAATCAAGGAAATTTTTGGGAGAATTTGCCTCTGCGCACGTTTCCCTCTTAATCATGGCCTCAGTTCAGAAAAATCGAGGAAATTTTTGGGAGAATTTGCCTCTGCGCACGTTTCCCTCTTAATCATGACCTCAGTTCAGAAAAATCGAGGAAATTTTTTGGAGAATTTGCAGATGATATACAAGTAAATATACAGCAAATACTGTTTGGTAACAATTTTTCGCCTAAAGTCGTTTTTATCTTCCTTTTTGTGTGTTTTACGGTCAGTCTGTAAAAATGGCGTACTACGGGCAAAAGATCGTTCCCAGCAGCGATGTTGGAGTCCAAGATGCATCCAGACATCCTCCCTATGCTGTCCCTGAACCATTTCTGTGGTGTTTCCATCATTTTCTGCCCTTTTCCTATGGACCAGGCACCCTCCCCTCATCAGAGCAGGGGGTGCCTGGTGTAATGCTCGAGTCCTCCCATTGACTTCAATGGGGCTCGGGTGCTCGGCCGAGCACTCGAGCCTCCGGGGGCGCTCGGTCAGAGCACCCGATCACCCGAGCATTGGGGTGCTCGCTCATCACTAGTAGGCAGATCAGGAAGGTCTGAAAAAGACTAACTTATTTGGAAGCAGGATAGCTATACAGTTCTCATGTCACTAGGGTATGAGGCAAAGGTTGAATTTGATGGACTTGTGTCTTTATTCAACCTAATTTACTGTTACTATGTTACTATGTCATTACACTAATCTACAGCCCATTCCCCCTCCCCACACTTTAACAATAACACACTTAACTTGACGTTGGAGATACAGCAGTGTCTTTTTCACCCTGGTTCTTATATATATATATATATATATATATATATATATATATATATATATATATATATACTAATATTCCTTTGCCACCACCTACCCGCCTATAATAAAATTAACACCCCTCTCACCCCGCTGGTCCTGCTTGGACTGTTGCCAAACAAGTGTGAGGTAAATACAGAGACTGGCTTTTATATGGCCAGTGAAAATTTGTGTTCAATCTGGTTCTCACACCTTCATTGGCTGGGATATGGGCTTACCCATAGCAAATTCCTTGCCCTGAAGTATCCTCACCTCCCAGCCAAACAACATCTAGCTGGAGGGGTCATCATACCTTCAGCTATTCAATGATTGTATCACGGTGTCCGTGTTATCGCTGGAGACATTGTGACTCTCTGCTACTTCCTGATTCCTTTTATTGGCTATTGTGGTTTTGCTCCACCCAGTGCTAGCCCTTAATACTGAGCCTTGTCACTACTGCAGTGCCCTTTCGTGGTGTTCCTGTCGCTAGTGCTTATTTCAGACTTTTTGTGTGAATCCCGTGTATGACCTGGACTGCTTGACTACTCTGCCTGATCACATTCCTGCTCTGTGTACCGACCCGGATTGGCTGATGTTCCTGCTCTGTGTACCGACCGGGCCTGGCTGACATTCCTGCTCTGTGAACCGATTTGGCCAATTTCCCACTCCATCCGGTGGTCCAGTTGGAGTACGTGCGTCCAGTGCTTGTACTGTCTTCTGACAGTCCTTGGTTGCCTTGTTTTGTCTGCTCCTGAAGTCCTACTTATTGTTAACCTAGTCTTGCATACTCTGCTCCGGCAGTCCTGCTTACTGTGACCCAGTCTCCGGTTATTGTACCTCGTGATCCGTTCACTGCGGTGGGTGAGATCAATCAGGATGCACCACGGTACGCTTGATCTGTTCCTTGCCTTACCCGAGGTGGTTGGTTCCCTGGGCACCTCGGTTGTCCCCATGGCCTTGCAGTCATATTCAGATCTGAGCGTTTCGTTTAACCCCTTGGAGTTGGTGCGGTTGCACGTTGGGTCACAGTGTATTGCAGGTTTCATTGGTGTTACTCCTTGCTATACAGTACCAGTCACCCTTGACTGTTCTGGCAGTCTGTCGTTTCCAGGGCCTTCGTATACCTCCGTGTGGCCTTTGCCATTCTGTGTCACTCTCTGCGGAGAGAGTGTCCTGTGGGCCTCAGTCCTATCAGGGCCTGTCCATACCTCCTGGCCTGATAGCACCCGTCTCTCCACTGTCTCTTCAAGGATTCACACAAACTGTAACCTGACCTGTGGCATTGTTGTACCTTTGTGTTTCACTGGACCCGTGTGGGTTACTAAGTCTACCTGTAACCTGACCTGTGTCAGTATTATTTCTGTCTGTATATACTGGACCCATGTGGGTTATGCTAATTTCTGCATTTTCAATAAAACTGTGTTTTTACCCAACCAATTTGAAGAGATATTGGCCATATAAAAGCCAATCTCTGTTCATAGTTCCCTTACATTGGCTCTGGCAATGTCCCAAGCAGGACCAGTGGGGGAGGTTAATTTTCTTATAGGTGGTGGCAGAGGTGGCGACAGAGGGGTATTAGTTTTTTTTTTTCATTTATGAAGAAGTTGTGGACCAGGGCAAAGAAGACAACACTGAGCCTCCAACATCAAGGTTAGTGTGTTATAGCTATAGGCAAGTTTTAGGACCATGAAAGTATTTTATTATTAATGAAATATATGTTTAAAAAAAGAAAATACAGTATATATTCATATATATATTTCTGTACTTCATAAATACTGTACATAAATATAAAGCTATGTATTTACTCACTATTGATGGTAAATCTGTTTCAATTACACTAGTAAGCAGTTCATCTGTAAAATTGTGCATTGCAGCCCTCAGAAGATGATCATCCACAAGTTCCTTGATTGTATTTCTGATTACATGGGCAGACAGGTCTCCCAAGACTTCTACTAGCAGTTCATCCATCATTGACTTTGAAAGGGTTTCACTATTGGTTAATAAAAATATATGAAAAAAGAGCCGTGGACCTTACATATAAACACAAAGCGTAGCAATTTTGAGGTATACCATTTGCACCATATGGGGATAAAAATGTCCACACATCTAAATGGGACTTTTCACAACTTGAATGCTAGCAAGGTCTTCAACACATTCCTTTGTAATCCATTACTGACCTCCCCAGCATTCAAGGGGATAAAAGCCACATTTAGTCATCCAGCTAATATAATATAATTGACAATTTGGACAGTTCTGAAAATGCTTGAGATTTTTAGAATATAATTAATAGTGTATAACCAGCAACTCCACAAAACCCCTACAGGCTAGAGATGTCTCTGATGTATCATAAAGAAATGCACCGGAGACATCCCCAGAGACATCCAATGGTTAAACTTGTCCAGGACAGACTGGATGGAATAGAAATACAAATAAAATAAAATAAATATACTAGTACATCTATAATAGTCATGCAATCATTACCCATGTCTTCAAGGCTCTACCAAAACCTCTTTACAAGAACAAGGTGAGTGTTTCTCTAATGCGATGCAGGACTCTATAACCCACTATTTTTAGCTAAAATGCTATAGCTATCCTTTTACAACCTTCCATGAAGGTTCCATGATTCACTGTGGAGAAGGCTCAGTTGTATATATCCACAATGGAATTCAGTAGGAGTTCCATTATGTTAATGTTGCTAATGGATAGAATGGTAAATTCCTCTTATAATGGACCAAATATACTTTAAGAAAGTGAAAAAGGAGCAGTAATCATGTCATCTATATTTTCTCAGTACCAGCACACTTGAGTTTGGAACAGCAGCTCTATTTATTGTATTATAGTGGAAGATGGATAGCTCCTATATTAAACATACGTTCTACTCATTGTGCTAAGATAGAAGCTGGACAGCTTCTATAATATAATAATATCAAGAATAATTTATGGTGATCAGTACTGGGATATGCTGTACCATTGTATCTTCCAGGACCGTTTAGTTCTAACTTGACTTGATTTATAAATCTGTCCTATACACTTCCTCTTTGCCAGATTATTGCACCTTAAACTAGTGACCTAGATTTATCATGTTAACAATCTCTAATGACCAAAACCTTCTAAGTAACAATCTTAACCATATGTCAATAATTTATAACCCCCAACAACCAAGCAAAACCCTACAACACCAATAAACCTAACAAATCCAACAACTCTAGCATCTCTAACACTAAACCCTTATAACCTTATCAGTTCTAGAAGATGTATTAACGTAGTTCTGAGCTAAACAATATTCTATATGCTAAGGTCTTTAAGTTGTAAATTCCTCTCTTTTGCTTGTGCCAAGGGGAGGGCAGTGGGGGGAGTACAAGACAAAAAGTAATGCACAGAGACTCCCCTCTACAACAGTGAATACAAATAAAATAATCTCTACAGTATGCCAAATAAAATGGAATAGAATCAGATAGAGTCTTCAGTATCTTCCTCAGATATGCAGCTTCTTCAAAAGTGTCCATAGTATACACCAATAAAGAGTTAACACAAGATCTGAGAGAAGCATCTGCATGTACCAATTCCTATCAAGGGTTCAGTACTTACAAGAAGTAAGAATCATAATCAGCCCATTAGTAGACAATCCACACAACAGCTGGTAGGCCTCCTTGTGTCAGTCAGTGCCTTATATGAGCTTAGTTAACATACCCTAGGTCCAGAATACAATACAGAAAGGACAAGGTTGGAAAAACATCCTCTACAGCTAACACTGCTAGATGACACTGCCCCTTTAAGATAGTCAAAAACTGACTCACCAGAAAGGCCCAATGTTAGGCGCCTTGCAAACACAATACTCATATGCCTCCATGGATGGATAAAGATATACCAGCAATAGAATGCGATGGATAATAAAATATTTATTATAATATTTATAATTAGTAAAATACCACTTCTCAAAATGTTTCATAAAAACCTTCTTACTTTGTCAAGGGACTTACAATGGAACACAACACTTATAATTATAGTTATTACCACATACCATAAACTCAGCAATCCAGTCTCCATGTTCCTCTTCTTCCTCCTGCATCAGCTGTTCTGCCTCATGCTTCCAGACTGTGGATGCCTTTCAAGCCTTGTTTCAATATTGCCTAGTTACAGGCTACAAAAACTTTGGTGTTGTATCAGATAGAAATGGACAGGGCACCAGGGCACATCCTCCGCTTGCATGCAGTTCTAGGTAATATTGAAAGAGGCTTGAATGGCATCCACAGACAGGAAGAATGAGGCACACAAGCCGTTGCAGGAGGAGGAACAAAATGGAGACTGGATTGCTGAGTTTATGGTATGTGGTAATATCTATAAATCTAAGTGTTATGCTCCATTGTACGTCCATTGGTGAAGTAAGAAGGTTCTTATGAAACATGTTGGGAAGTGGTATTTTACCAATTATAAATATTATAATAAATATTTTATTATCTATCACTTTCTATTGCTGGTATATGCTTATTCATCCATGGATAGATAAGAGTGTTGTGTTTGTAAGGTGCCTAACATCGGGTCTTTCTAGTGCCTTTTTTTGTCTACCTTAAAGGGGCAGTGTCATTTACCAGTGTTACCCTTAGAGGGTGGTTTTCTGCCCTTGTCCTTTCTGTATTCTATTTAGGACCGAGGGTCTGTTCACCAAGCTCACTTAAGGCACCAACTGACACAAGGAGTAATACCAGCTGTTGTGTGGATTGTCTACTGATGAGCTCTTTCTGATTATTACTTTTTGTAACTTGACACACTAGATTGGAATTGGTACATGCAGATGCTTCTTTCAGATCTTTTGCACTCTTGTGTCTTCACTTTTGCAGTGGTGGAGTGTTTGGTTGTTAAGGGTAAATATGTTACTCTGTTCTTTTTTCTCTCCCAATATACTAATAATGAGCAGAGGAAATTAATTAAATATTTGTATTAATTTATTATTACCCCCAACACACACACTCAAACACACATAAATTAAACTAATTAGGCCGATAGACCCCATATTCATTATTAACCTTCCAATACATGAAAAAAAATAATATAGGGTCCTAATAAAAAATTTTAAATTAATTTGGAATGGATCACAAAAATGTGAGTGGGAGTGATGGAGTAGTGTTGAGGAAGGAGACAGGAGAAAACATCTGGGTGGGTGTGGCAGAGTGGGCCAGAAAAAGGAGATAGGAGTGAGGAGCCTGGCAGAGGGAAGCATGGAAACAGAGAACACAGCCTGTGGAATGAATATGCAGTAGCAGGGTAAGTATCAATTGGGAGCATAGGGAGAGAGGAGGAGGAGGCAGTGGGCAGCATGGGAATCATCTAGCAGTCCTGACAACCACTAAACAGACTGTGATAAGACATTTGTTATAAGAAAAATGCTGACCAGCTGCATCCACATCTCTCATATGACTGCCCGTCAGAACTGTTGCCAGAAACAGCAATGCAGTTCAGACAAATCTATTCACTGTCAACACCTGAACAAAAAGTACTCCATGAATATATCTTCAAGGGTTTAATTATCCCTCCATTTCCTCTGATCTGACACCTGTATTCCTTGTGGAAAAGAAATATGGAACAATTCAATCGTATATTCACTACAAAGATTTAAATGCAATTACAGTCCAAATCTTCTCTTAAATCTGGAAATATTGGAGTGGCTGAGAACAGCCAAGATTTTCACTAAGCTGGTTCTTCAAAGATCATACAATATATCCATATTTCACCAGGGGTGAGTGAAAAACTGCTTTCAGGACCAGATATTGATATTATGAATAGCTGCTATAATTCCTTTTTGGCTTTGCAGTGCTCCATAAATTTTTCAACTATGCCGTCTGTGACCTACAGGATCAATTTAAAGTGACATTCTTTGATATCATACAAATGTTCTCCAATAATTTGCATCCAGTTCATGGGTTATATCATCTCTTCAGAAGTTTTAAGTATAGTGCCAAGCAATATCCAGGCTTTTATGAACTGACCATGCCAAAATGAGATGAATATACAAAGTTTTGTGGGACCTGAAAATTTCTTCTGCTGTTTCATGAAAATGCATCTACTATATAATAACCCAGATTAAATAGGCAACATCATTTTCTCTTTTCTGCTGAAGATAAAGGACTCTTTCCCACCTTAAGTCTTTGTTTACACAGATACAATATTGATTAATTACCAAGGATCCTAAGCTGGACACATCATTAGGAGCTGTTTTAACTTCTTTAATGCTCAAGAGGTTGCCAATGCTATACGTCACCACAAAGTTTTAGAGAAAGTTTATTTGCCCACTTTAGTGCAGCTGGTTTGCTCCAGAATTGCTCCTCTTTTCATTTGTACACCAGCTTCAATATGTGTAAAATATTGGTAAAATAAATCACCTTGCTACTATTATACAAGCAAGGCAGCTTATACTTGCTGCTTAAGCATTCATGCTACCCAGCAGTGAAATTGTTTCAAAGCAGCTCTTTGTTGTGCAAAGACAATATGAATAGTTAAACACAGTATAGAAAGCTCACTTACACTTTGCAGCTTAGTGACCATGCCTTATGCAGTAAGAATGCCATTGGTTTTCTCCTGCATTCTACCTCTTTAGCTTCCTGAATAAGACCCAATTCCCTCTAGCAATTCACAATATCTTAAAAAGCTCCTACTAAAAATTGTCCACAACAGGATTTGATCTTGCAATTTGCCAGATAATAATGTGTTAGCCTTTACATTTATTAAATAGAATTGTTAAAAGGTCACATTCCTATTTTAAAACACAAGTATGTAAGAAATTCTGAGACTGTATCTATTAGACTAATCCTGCCCAGAAAGAGTTGTACAATTACAAAATGGTAATATCCCCCAGGCACAAAAAATGCTAGCTAACCCTAGCTAACCTTTCAGCTTTGCATGGACTTCAACACTGAGAACAAGGAGTCAACAGGGGAGATGCAGTAAAGGTCGATGCTGTGGCAATATGATTTTGTCGATGTGTTCAAAGCACTTTGACATTTCAATGCAGATATACATCTCCATATTCACTAAAATTTAGGGATGCAAGGGGAGGGGAGGAGAAGGTCCCCATTAGCATACAAGGTTATAGAAATGCTGTCGATGTGGAAGAGATGCCCTCTGCTGCAACACTTGGTCGGTAGGGGAGTGGACTGGATTCTTTCAGCACCACAAACAACATCACTCCATTAACCCATTGAGTGGCATTGGAATGTGCATTGTGCACCCATATGGCACTCAAAGGGTTAAAAAACTACACCAAACAGTATATAATCATCCCTCAGCTCTGTATCATATTTTATACATGTTGTGCACTCCCAAGAGAACAAGGCTGGGGGTCAGGCACTGTCCATGGGAATTTGTGGCTACCTGCTGCACGCCATCTTTGTTCCCTTGTCCACTGGTAGCCACAGAACCCCATGTGAGCTTTTTGACCCCCAGACTTTTTCTCTTACCCACTGGTAGCCACAGGCCCCCATGTGCACTGTCTGACACCCTCAGCCTTTTCCCCAAGGCTGAGGGTGTCAATCAGTGTATGTTGGGCTAACACATAATGGTGATGTTCCCCATGCTGCCCCACAATATAGAAATCTAACATTCTGCCCCACAAATGTAAAAATTCGACATGCTGCCCCCCCAGTAAAATCCAACATTGTGTACCCTAATGTAGTAGCCCAACATGCTGCCCCCAATTAGATCTGCAATTCTGCACCATAATGTAGAAATCTGACATGCTGCCCCCCCCTCCAATAAAATCTGAAATTCTTCACCATAATGTAGAAATCTGACATGCTGCCCCCCCCCCAGTAAACTCCAACATGCTGCCCTCCCCTTATAGAAGGGTAATGCGTTGCTTACCCCTCTAGCACTCAAAGGGTTAATACCCAACATATGCTGCCCCATAAATCTTATATAGTTAAAAAAATGCATAGTACAGGTCCATTTTTTATTAAATAAAATCAAATCTAGAGGGGGCATCAGGACCCCTCCTGATGTCTCCCTGGCATTAATCATCTATCTAATAGAATAGTTGATCAATGCGGTGGCCAGGAAGGTTATCACTCCCATCCAATACTACCTTCATTCTATGAATGACTGGGTAGAGTAGGAGGATGTGGGTCTTGAGGATCCTTCTACTCAAGCCTGTCTATCATAGAATGATGGCTTGACTAGGAGGTACTATTGGAAGGCAGTGATAGCCTTTCTGGCCACCGCATTGATGCCAACTGTGAGGTCTGACTTTATTTAATAAAAATGGACCTGTACTATGTATTTTTTAAAACTATATAAGCTTTTTGGTGCAGCATATGTTGGGTAATAACTATTTGAGTATGTATGGCTTTGCAATGAATTGCATACCCCTCTGGCACTGAAAGGGTTAAGCATGTGGGGACGCCATATCTCAGATTTTACTGGGATGGCAGCATTTTGGAGTTTCCTGGGAAAGCAGCATTTTGGATTACTAAATTATGGTGTAGAATGTCTGAGTTTACAGGGGAGGGGCAGTATGTTGAATTTCTACATTATGGTTCAGAGAGTTGGATTTTACAGGGGGGGTAGCATGATGAATTTTTACATTGTAGGGCAGAATGTTGGATTTCTACATTTTGGGGCAACATGGAGAACATCACCACATAGCCCCACATACACTGCCTAACACCCCAGCCTTGCTCCCTTGCCTAGGTATTGCCCATGGGGATGTTTGTCTACTAGTAGGCAAGGGAACAAGACTGATGGAGTCAGACAGTGTACATGGGGATCTGTTGGGGCCACACCGTGTGCATGAGGTTCTGTGGGTACCAGTAGGCAAAGGAACAACGCTGGGGGCAGCTGTTAGCCACAAATCCCATGGATGCTGTCTGACCCTTGCCTTGTTCACTTGGGAGTGTACAAAATGTATAAAATATGATACAGAGCTGAAGGATGATTATGCACTGTTTGGTGTACTTTTTAACCCCGTGAGTGCCATGGGGTGACCAATGCACATCCCTATGGCACTCAAAGGGTTAAGGGAGTGACACTGTTTGTGGAGCTGAAAGGATCCTATTCAATCCCCTACTGACCAAGTGGTGTAACAGAGACACCTCTTTCATACTTTAGGGTTGTCTACTGCTGATGATGTGTGATGGAGAGCATCCCTTCCATATAGACAGCAGTTCACAATCCTCCCTGTTTATGATTGATTGAGGGCTGTTACTGCATAGGAAAGTACAGGGAGATTCCTCCCAAGTTCACCCCATCAGGTAGGCGAAGTTGAGGCTGTGAACTCAGACAGCAGAGGCTGCTATCAGAGTATGGTGAATGTGATGAAGTGCAACATTAACAAATAAACCCCCCCTTGAATACATATCCTGCATTTCCATATGGAAATGAGTCATTAGTCTTCATTTCCATATGGAAATACGCCATTGTTGACTTGATGAGTGAAAATTCATAAAACTGTCAAAAGTATGCAGGATTGATGTTGATGTGGGCAGAATTTGGTTGGACTGATGGGGATATGATATCAAAGACACGTTAATGCATACTGTTGATGTGCCTTCGACACTGCTGAGACAAAACATCAACCTTATGAGCCCTCTTTGACCTTTAGTGACTTTCTCCTTGATTATCCTTCCATCTTAGGGAGATACCCAAAAGGTTTTCAAAACAAACAGACAGAAGCAATATTTCCTGTTATGCAACTAGTCACTGATAAGAAGAATCCTATTTTATCTGTCTAGCACCATTAGAGAGGAGAAATGTCCATGTATACAATAGATTATCCCCACCCAAAAAAGTGATCTGGTTTCAAAATGACAGACAGCCCATTCTGCATTGTAAATACCAGTTAACCCAAGACAGACATTTTGGCCTTGTTTGGATTAACTTTTACTCTTAGCAATGCACCTTAAGAGTTTTCAAATAACATGGCAACATGCAAAGTTTAAATTTCCACCTACATTTAAGACTAATCCTGCACAAAAAGGCAGCCTAGTTCAAAAACCATGAGCAATTCCCCTCTGAACAGAAAATGCCAATTAACAACAGTCAAACAAAAATAACAGAAAAGCACACAGATGGCTGAATGTGGAATCCAGTGGAATTGCTTGTAGACACTTATTTTGCTTGCATGGACTTGCTTGCTCTCAGTGTTTAGAGAAACAAACAGAAGAAACAGAAGAAAATATTACCTGTTCTGAAGCTGGTCACCACTCAAAAGCATCATTTTTTTAATCTCTCTCCATCCATTATAGAGATGACATATCACCATATTGTACATGTTAGACTCATTCTGCCCAACAATACAGTCCACTTCCAAAATGACAGGCAATTCCCCTCTGAAGGGAAACACCAGGTAACCAAAGACATCATTTTGGCCTCACTAATGAGGTGCAGCTGCTTTCTGTAGGTCCTGAGAAACAGGGGTTCACACCTGGATGACCCTTAACTTATAGTTAAACAACCTAATAGTGTTCAAAAATCATGCCAAAGTATGTGAGAAGCAACCATTGTCTGTTTGTAGCTAGTATCTGTCAAAAGCATCATATTTTTGCTCTCTAGTGCAATTAATGAAGCAAAATGTCCACACACATTGGAATAATCACAAGCAAAAAGGTAGTCTAGTTTAAAAGGACAGGTAAGTCTGCCCTGCATATGAGATACCACCCCAAAAAAAAACAAACATATGTTGTGGTCTTGTCAGGACCTCAGTGAATTACCATAGGTTTCCCTAGGCACTGAGAGCAAGAGGTCCATGTCTGGATTGCCATTCACTCTTAAGGAGAAAACCTAAAAGTAAAAAAGCAAAACAACATGCCAAAGTTTGTGAGAGACTCTGGGAATAAATATAAACAAATATTGCCTGCTGTGCAGTTAGTCACACATTAGAAACATCCTGTTTAATACCTCTTGCTCTATTACAGAGAAGAAATTTCCACATACATTTTAGACTAACCCTGCCCAAAAAGGCAGTCCAGTTCAAAATGACTCTGCACGGGAAATACCAACTATCCAGAGTTGTGCATTTTGGCATTGTTGGTGAGGTGAAGCTCCTTTCCCTAGGCACTGAGATCAAGGGCTTCAGGATGACCCTTCAATTTTATGTAAACACCCTAAGAGTTTTATAAAACATATTAAAGTATGTGAGAAACTCTGAGAACAAACAGCAGCAAATATTGCCTCTTCTGCAGCTACTCACACTCAGAAGCATTATTTTGTATCCCTCTCCTTCCGTTACAGAGAAGACATTTCCACAAATGTACATATTAGACTAATCCTGCCAAAAAAGGCAGTCCAGTTCCAAAATCACAGGAAGTCCCCTTGAAGGGAAACACCTGAGCTAACCCAAAATGTTGTTTTAGCCTCATCTATGTGGTGCATCTGCTTCTCTTGGCAATGAGAGCAAGGGGTTCGCATCTGGATGATCCTTCACTTTTAGGTAAACAACTTAAGAATGTTGAAAAATCACGCCAAAGTATGTGAGAGGCTCTAAGCATGAACAAAATCAACCATTGCCTGTTTTGTAGCTAGTCAATATCAAAAGCAAGCTCTGAGGAAACATTGATTTGTAGGACATAGTTTTGTAGGACCAAGTCCTGAGGAAACTATATATGTGCCCTACTGGCCTAGTGACAGTAGGTCATGTTATGGTGACCAGTGTCATTGTGGCAATAGTTGGCCAATAATATTCTCCCCCTGCCCCTCCTCCAAAATCGTGAGTGTGTTGTTAGAATATATATTTTTCCCTTGAGAGCATGAAGGAGTTGTTCCTCTCATCAGCAACTTCAATGTGAACAGTGTGTGTGGGAAATAGGAGAAGGAACAGGAACAATGGACACATCTGCACTAACATCAAGTAACTGGCACAACTGAGATCAAACACCTTGATGCTTAGGTCTGCAATGTAAAATAAATAATCCCCCAGAAACCAAGTACTGCTGCTGTCACTATGCCCCTTGTCTGCTCCCTGTTAAAGACACGTGATGACTTGCAGTCATAATAATAATGATGACCCTTCCCTGCCACCAGCTTAGCGTATTCTATGGGATGGAATCTCCACAGATGCCGCTTGATGCCCTGGTTGTAATTATCCTCCACCACATTACCATGTGTGGTCAGCGCACAACACAGTGTACAATGGTTGGACACAAACTTTCACACACTGACAGCTACAGAATGGCTATCAGCTGGTGTGGGAGGTAACGCTGGCAGAGGTGGATTGCCAGAAGATGTTGCTACATCTTCACGCACACAGACCCTAGCATCACAAAGTGATGGCAATCCCGGTGTTTAGCTCACCTTTATATTTTCAGGCTCTGGCTAGGTTTCACTATTATGCCTCCTGTTTGATTTACTCCTTGCCTCTTGTTGCCTTTAGGGAGAGACAGGGGGTACAGCAACAGTGGTGACAGATTTCTTTGGTAGGGGTTTCACTGTAACATGCTTCACATAAATGTCATGATGTCTGTATTTCAAGTTGCGCTTCAAGTTGCATCAGTGTGCATCTGTTTCTTATAATATTTTTATTAACGCTTTTTGTGCTGAAAGGATTAATAGGCATTTCTTTTATCAGGCAGCTTTATATTTGCTTAATGAGACACATGAGGGCAAACATCTATACTTCTGTATGCTGGCAATAACTTGGCTGCTGTGGGTTGGGTTGAAGCACCGTTTAAAGGGGCGACATGAGAATCTCGCGCTATTATTCAGGAACAGATTCTTACGTCGCCCTTGTCATCACAGAGACTTGTTCAATGTGGCTTATAGCCACACGCTGTTTACAATGCAGTATTTTAAAAGGGTAACCTGTTCATATGTGTTATGAGAGTGGTTGTGCCATGGTGTTTTCCCTCCTTTCCTCTTTTCAATAACTTTTCTCACAATTGGCTGGTTGTGATGTTGCCTGCTGCTTTAAATGAGGTGTTTAACCTTCTGAATGCTGAAGAGGTCCCCAATACATTATTTGCTTAAAACATGCATACAGGGTACACATTAAACTTCCCAACTGAATGAATTATACAGTTAGAAATTGACCACCAAAAATGTATTATGCGTCTGGTTTTGCTAACAATGAAAGGTGGCAGCCCTAACCTATAGGGTTGTGGTTTTGACATCTAGATGAGAAGTAACAGAGGCCAATGAGCTAAATCTGTCAACCAGGAACTATGAGAAGGGAGACTAAGGAGATAAATCTGTCATTCAGAACCTCTTGAGTATGAAAAAGCATAAGCTTATCTGCTGGATATGGATGTTTAAAAATATTCTATCAACCCATGATCAGCTACCAGAAGCTTTTCTGTACTGGATGAATAGAACAAAGACTAATTGTCCTTTATTTAAACCTCTTTTTCAGTATCACATTTTTCAACATCAACAAAGGCAAGAGAAATCTCCCTAGGACAAATTAAGTACTGTACATTTATGCCACTGCTATAAATAAATGCTTTTGGAAGAAGACCGGCACTTGCTCATTATCAGATTCAACAGCTTGGTTTCTGTTAGTGATTTTTTTCCCTACAAATATCCATGTTGCCTCAAGAAAAAATAATAGCCTGCAGCATCCCTGTATTAACAAGATAGATTTCCTGCCTGCTAGCTATACACGTAGATGTGTGGGCAGCAGTGGATTAACAAGAAATAGGTTAAGTTCAGTGCTATTCTCAGTAAGGGTGACTTCACCATACCGAGTTACTCATACTAAATAAGCCATGTGTCATGCTGAAAGACATTATTAGCATTGAATAAATAAAATTTAATAAAAATCTCAACTTAACCCCTTGTCAGCTAAAAACTGATTAAGAACAATTTAGGTTCCTGACTTGCCATTGCTTACCATTTTTAATAAATATGTGGTGAATATATAATATATTGTTTTATTATGTTATCCTCACATGCCTATGACTGTATTTTATTAAATATATTTTACTTACTGGATGCTAGAGATGCACTTCTATTTCCATATAAATTATCTTTAAAAAGTAATCACAATCATTTCACTCTCTCTCTTTACTGGGAAGTGTGCCTTGTACTCACTGTGAATGTCTTTCACTTGGTCCTTTGTCATAAGGTTTCTGTGAATTCCACCAAGCCTGTAAAATGCATCAGATACAACTTACAAATACATAAAAAGGTGGGAATAAATAGGGAAGGGGGGAAAAGTAATTTTTCCCACAGTGAGAATTTTCACAGAAAAACTGCATTTTTTCAGCAAAACATTCCTGTAGCTTGATCAGTGGCATAACAAAAAAAATAATGAAAACTTTGTTTAGGGCTGCAGGTACATAAAGGGCCTACTGGTAGTCAAAGAATCACACCTATGCTTTCTGACACTTCAGCCTTGTTCCATTGTCACTCATAGCTTCAGAACCACACATACACTGCTAGCACACTAGACATTTTTCACTGCCTACTTGTAGTCACACATCCCCATATACATGATCTAACCCACCAGCCTTGTTCCACTGGTAGTCACAGATCCTCATATAAACTGTCTAACTCCCCAGCCTGGTTGCATTGTCAGAGGGTAATCACAGATCCCCAGATACACAATTTAAAACCCCAAACCTGATTCCACTGCCCACTGCGAGTCTCCTATCCCCACATATACTGTCTTCCCCTTCCCACTGCCCACTACTTACAGACAATTTTTCCATGTATAGTGCAGGTACAGCCTACACATTCTGGATATCCTGAATCTGGCAGCCCCCCTAACCCCTTCACACACACCAAATTCACTACGGGGACCTCTGCTATGTCACTGATCTTGATAATGCCTAAAATGTGGAATGTTTTTCCTAACCACCTGAAATTTTCTGCAGGAACTTTTCCAGTTTCAGATGAGGATGGGGTGATGGATGTTGAGACTCAGAAGTGTGTTTCTGTAGCTAACAGTGCACAAGGAAATTGCTAGGAGTCGGAGGTCAGCTTCTGTGGCTAACTTTTAACATAGAATGATAGCCTCTTTCACAGAGATGTCTGCTAGTATACTGTCCTACAGTTCTCCATAGTCTGAGACAATAGGCTAAAAATACATACACACAGACAGGCCTTCCAGTAATGGACTGTGGTCCGTTATACTTCTCCCCCTTTTCAGTACCAAGGCAGCGGCATCTTTGATGACCAATGGCTTAGGGAAGTCTGCTTGAAGTCTGCTAGGGAAGTTTGGGCTGGATAACATGAGACCCTTGTCCTAGGCCAGGAACAACATGGTAGCCCCTTGTCCTGGGTCAGAAAAAAACCTGATAGCCCCTTGTTCTGGGCTAGAAAATAAAGTGATAGCCCCTTGTCCTGGGCTAGGAAAAGTAGGTTAGCCCCTTGTCCTGGGCTAATAGAACCAGGGTAGCCCCTTGTCCTGGGCCATGATCAACGTGGTAGCCCCTTGTCCTGGGCCAGAAAACAACTGGTAGCCCCTTGTCCTGGTCTAGGAAAAAAAGTGATAGCCCCTTGCCCTGGGCTAGGAAATGCATAAGCCCTTTCTGGGCATATGGGGTTTTAGCCCATTGTCTCAGACTATGGAGAACTGTGAGACAGTATACTAGCAGACATCTCTGCCAAAGAGGCTACCATTCTATGCTAAAAGTTATGGGCATGGTTAATAGTATAATACATGCTGGACCCCTGGTTGCATTGTGGGCCTACAACCTTACCCTGAAGGGGTTAAACTGTTGGACATCTGCTAAACCAGCCAAATGGTAGATGGGTCACCCCCTCTGTGCCAAGAGTTGATTAAGGTTTGCACTTGACTAATCTCATCACTGCTGATGTCTTCTGTGTGATGGATTAGCCTGGGGTCCTGATTGCTGTTTCTAGTGTTCTGTTATGATTTGATCAATCCCACTGTATTGCCCTATTGTTTTGTGTTTACATTCTGTTGGTCTATTTTTGTGTATTTTGTGTATTAATGTACTCATGTCTGCCCTATTGTGTTTCCAGCAGTTGCAGTGGATGTTTCCAGATTGGGTTTCAGTGTTACAGAGTTCCAGCCAGTTATCCTGTTTCATTGGGCAGGCTACCAGCTTGTAGCCACATCCAGGAGGGAGAGAAGCAGAACGATGGCTAAGGGCAACCCGGCGTCCTTAGCACCCGTTACAACACTGAACTAGCACAGCACACCAAACAAGAGCTAAAGGGGCTAAAAAAAATATTCAACAATAACTGGCAGTAGAGAACTGCAAAATCAAGATCTTTAAACAGGTGGCAAGACTGCTGGAAGGACCTTCCTGCCAAAGTTGGCCTCAACCAAGGTCAAGACATTGACTCTGTAGTGTTTGGTGAAAGTATGCAAGGAGGACTGAGTCGCAACCTTGCACAGCTGCTCATTCAAGCCATGGTTCTTGTAGGCCAAAGAAGCACCAACAGATCTGGTGGAATACGCTGTGATCTTAAAGGGAATTGGCTACTTCCTGATCTCATATGCTTTTGTGTATAGTAGCCTTAATCAAAGAGGCAATGGTTACCTTGGATGCAGCCTTAACTGCCCTATAACCCTCAGGGATAACAAAAAGAAAATCAGCTTTACGTAAAACCTTAGTTTGATGTGCATAAAACATAAGGAAACGAACAACATCCAACAGGTGGAGATCCCTCTCCTGACCAGACAAAGAGTCAGGACAAAAAAGAAGGTACAACAATCTCTTGATTGATGTGAAACCCTGACACTACCTTAAAGAAACTCCTGAGACGTATGAAGGACCACCTTGTCCTGATGAAACACCAGGATAGAGGGCTTGCAAGACAGAGCTTGTAGCTCAGCTACCCTTCAAACAAGGACAACTATCAAGAGAAAAGCCACCTTCAGAGTCAACTGACACAAACAAATGGATACTGGAGGGGTTCAAAAGGAGGCCTCTGAAGAACACACAAGACTAGACTGAGATCCCATGGAAGTATGGGATCCTTAAAAGAGGGATAAGTGTGCGCCACCCCCTGTAGAAAAGTCTTCATGGTAGAGATGACAGCTATTAGCCTCAAAAAAGAACAGAGAGGGCTGAGATCTTAACTTTGTAGGCACTCATGCTTACTGAGACCTTTGTTGACTCCATCCTGAATGGAGGACAGCACCATAGGGAGGGACATATTCTTCTCTGCATATCACCAGTGAAAAACAGACCATACCCTATGGTATGCCTTAGAGGAAACCTGCTTCCAAGCCTGAATCATGGTGGAAAATACATTGTTGGAAAATCCTTTCCTTTTCAGAACGTTGACCTCAAGAACCATGCTGTGACGGCCAGAATCTCCAGATCCTCATAATATAAAGGGCTCTGGAGCAACAGATCCGGTCTGGGCAGCAGGTGAATCAGGTCCTGAATGGACAGGCTGACCAGATCTGCAGACCTGGGCCAAAATGGAGTGATAAGGGTAGCCATTGCTCTATCCAGTTTGATCTTCCAGATCACCCTGGGGATGAAAGGAATTGGGAGAAACACATGCATAACCTTACAATTATTTACATCAAATGTCATCTGCCGCTTTTCTCCTCATTCACTCAGTTTATCTAAATCCTTCTTCGGAGAAAAACATACAGCTCTGTATGTATTTCTTTACACAGTTTAGCGTCATCAGCACTTTCAACTCTCACTTCTAGATCATTAATAAACAAATTAAAAATCATTGGGCCCAGGACTGAACCCTGGGGCACCCCACTTACAGCTATAGACCAACTTGAAATTATTCAATTTACAACAACTCTCTGCCATCTATCACTTAACCAGCTGGCAATACATGTACAGATATCAGATCCCAAATCAAAGTCTTTTAATGTATGTAACCTATAGTAACCTGCTGTGAGACACTGTATCAAAGGCTTTTAAAAAATCCAATTCTCAAAATTACTACTTACCCTTTCGTAAAATGCAAGTAAATTAGTCTGACATGATCTATTCTTCATAAAACCATGTTGACTCGTACTAATAATATTGTTTGTCTTCACATAGTTCTGAATACTGTCAGATGGAGTCACCAATGAAGGTACTCCCTGGAGACAGGATCATCTGACTAGAGACATGATCTGGATTCCTACACCATGTCCTGAGGATGTCCCTCTGAAGTTCCCTTGTGTGAAACAGTGAGTAGAGGACTGCTTTCAGAGCAGACACCAAGCAAACCAGGACACTCATGTATCCCTTGATCATGGCTGACTACTACTCCAATGGCTGAGACACATCATGAAAAAAAAATCTGAATCTTCTCCTCTGTGAGAAAAATGTATTGAAGGGGTCAACCCACCTTCCCAGGAACATCAAAAGGATGGGAATGGAGAAGACTTCTTGAGATTGAGAATCCAACCATGAGGCACAAGAATGTGGGTCCACTCTTGGATATGATGAGCCAAGAGCTTTTCTGAAGGAGCCTTGAGTAGGAAGTCAGAGAAATGCCATTGACATGGATGTGCATGGCCAAGTCTGCCATGAACTTTGTGAAGATTCTGGGTGCTGAAGCTAGGTCAAATGGCAGAGTCATGAACTGGTAGTGATTGAAGCCGAACGTACAACACAGGTAGCAATGGTTTTCCTGGTGGATCAAGATGTGTAGGTACATGTCCTTAAAATTCACACATGCCAGGCACCCTCTGGCACATTGCTGCTATGAAAGAATGAAAAGGTTCCAACTTGAAGAGCACAGCACATGTACTGAACACATGTACTGGTTGAGACCTTTGAGGTCCAGAATAACACAGCAGCCACTGTCCTTCTTGTGAACCATACAAAACAAAATGGTCAAACAGAGAAGATGCTCAGGAATCTTAAAAAAGGAGGAGATGGTCTCCTACAGGCAATGACAGACCAGGATTCTGTGATTCTCCAGAGGTAGGTTTGAAGCTGATCGCTTGAGCTGCAAGGTTTGTTGGGCTTTCTGGCAGGACTTCCGTATCACAGTCTCCCTTTGAGGCCTAGGCGAGCCTGTGCTCTTACCTCTGTATGGCCGCTGGCCAGCATGGCCTCCGGCCATTTCCTCATTGCTATAGTCATGTTTCAGGCACTGGCATGGAAGCCTGTTTATGGGCCTATTCTGTTGGGCCTAATTGGGTCCTGCCTCCTTCTGCTGCTTTATACACCTCATTGAGGCTAGGTCTTGTTGCCCTTTCGTGGTGTTCCTGTGCACATCTAGTTTGTTCCTCTAACCTTTGCTTGGCTTATGTTGTCTCCTGGTGTTCGATCCTTGGCTTGTCTGACTACTCGCTCCAGTTGTGACCTTGGCTGTGGCTGACTTCCTGATCAGTGTATGACTCTGGCTTGTCCGACTACCAGCTCCATGCTGACGTTTGTTGTGGCTGACTACCTGATCCAGTTCCTGACCGTGGCTTGTCTGACTTACGCTCTGTTTCTGCCTCACTCCTGTCTGACTACCACTAGGCCAATCCAGGACACGCTCCTTTACCTCATAGCTCAGCCACCAAATGGTCGCTTGCAGGTTGCCTCTGCTTGGTGCTTTCTATTTGCCTTCGGGCAGCTAATGCAACTTAGTCTCACTCCTGGGCATTCGCCTCTTATGCTTTCCTGTTTCCTGGCTTAGCACTTGCGGTGCTACCTACAGTCTGTGCCTCCTAGTTGCCTTCGGTAAGATAGAGTGCAGCTTATCTCGCTCCTTGCCTCAGTAGTGCGCTCCTATCTGGCTGCATCTATCTAAGCACCTACTCTGCTGCCTCGAGTGGTGCTACCAGTTACGCTATTGGTATCGGTGGTCTATTCACCCAGAGTATTCACTTGGAAGCCCAGTTTGTTATTAGGAACAGTTGGTAAGGGGGGTGAGGGAAGCCCCTAAATCCTTCATCTTGTATTTCTCCATGTGCCCCTTAGTGTTGGGCATGTCCTTGAGTGTGTGTCTGAATCTAACAAAATTAGATTAAATGTCCCCAGAATAAAGCTAGAACCCAGATATACCCCAAAATGGACTTATCTGGTATACAAAAGGTTAAACTGGAAAAGATGAGCAAGTAAGGTTAGCATCTGAGTAGGATAAGCAAGAGAGAGGTAAGATGGCAACCAGTAAGATATTCGGACGAAAGCCTAGGAAACAGGTCATTATGGGAACTGTATTCTTCTGACTTGCTTGTTGCCTAGCAATGTCTATCAGTCTTGCTGTGGGCCATGGCTTACTCCTTGGACACTCAGGAAGTGAATGGATGATTGCACATGCATTTACAAGAAGATAGAGCCCTCTCTGACTATTACAGCCCAAACTGTTGCAGAGATATGTCCCATAGAGGTTTCTCCCATGGAAGTAAATGGAGAAAAAATAGATGCAGTTCTTAAAGAAGCATCTACACAAAAATTGATCCAAATTCAAAAATAAAGGAAAAGCCCTAAACCTCCAGTACCTTGGTGATTTAAAAAAAAATGTCCAAGTAGTGGGGAAGCAGATAAGCACCACAAAGCACCCGATATTCTGCCTTATACACCACAGAATGGAAAGGGTTAGCTAGCAGAAACATACAGCAGCTATCTGCACTTCAAGACTCTCCTGAGAGAGATAGAGTCAAGGCCGGATTTGCCATAGGGCAGAGTAGGCATCTGCCTACAGGCGCACCCCACAGAGGGGCGCCTGTCATTGAAATAAAAAAAAAATTATAAATTTTTGTTCCTAGCGCTGTGTGCTGTGCACAGTAACAAACCACCCACTGCATTGTAGCTGCTGTTGCTCCCTCGTTGGCTCTAATGCAGAGTGCTGGGAGATGAAATCATCTCCCAGCGCTCTGTATTCCTAAAGAGACCGCGCGGGAGCAACAGCAGCTACAGAAGGAGGCACAGACATCTGCCGCTGGACCACCAGGGAGGTAGGAAACGTATGAGGGAGGCAAAGTTGGGGCAAAGTGAAGATGATGTGGGCAATATGGAGCTGATAGCAATGTGAGGGCAATTTGGAGCTGATATAGTGGCAATGTGGAGATGATGGGGGTAATGTGAGGGCAAGCTGGACCTGATGGGGCAATGTGGTGATGATGGGGGCAATGTGGAGCTGATGGCAATGTGAGGGCAAGTTGGAGCTGATATAGTGGCAATGTGGAGATGATGGGGGTAATGTGAGGGCAAGCTGGACCTGATGGGGCAATGTGGTGATGATGGGGGCAATGTGGAACTGATGGCAATGTGAGGGCAAGTTGGAGCTGATATAGTGGCAATGTGGAGATGATGGGGGTAATGTGAAGGCAAGCTGGAGCTGATGGGGCAATGTGGTTATGATGGGGGCAATGTGAGGGCAAGTTGGAGCTGATATAGTGGCAATGTGGAGATGATGGGGTAATGTGAGGGCAAACTGGAGCTGATGGGGCAATGTGGAGATAATGGGGGCAAGTTGTAGATGATGGGGCAATGTGGAGATGATGGGGGCAAGTTGGAGATGATGGGGGCAATGTGAAGGCAATATGGAGCTGATGGGGGATAAGTTGGAGTTGATGGCAATATGGAGCTGATGGGGGCAATGTGAGGGCTATATGGATAAGGGGGTAATGTGGAGATTTGGAGCATTGTGGAGGTGTCCAGTGGAGATGGCAAATGGGGGGCACTTCAGATTTATGTGCCTACAGGCCCCTGAGATGTAAATCCGGCCCTGGATGGAGTCATAAGCAGTGCCATATCATAGCATAGATAGATAGAGTGTTAAGGATAGCTAAGAATGAGACATACAGTGGCTCAAGGCACTTAAAGGTTTACTCAATGATCTTTTCTCTTCATGATACCACCATAGGAGAAGGGCAGAATCTCATAGAGAGTGAATAGCTGTACTTCATTGTTGAGGCGCAACAAGTCCAAAATGTCTGTGGGACTTTCTGTTTTTCTTGTTCAGAAACGGATTACCTGGTACTTTGTGGCTGGACTGTAATTTCTGGGCAGGGTCAGTATTATGTGCTGCCGAATATTTCCTCCCTTTATTCTACTATGGGGAAACAAGCTAGCACTCTGGGTAGGATATGGTGCTATAGAACACTTGTTTCTAGTGCAGCATCTCTGATCCCCCCCCCACACACACACATACTTTTTGTAGTTGGATAAATCCAGAATTGCTCCAGGTCTTTTAAACATATCAGCTTCAGTATTTGCAATTGCTTCCTCACTCAGTACAAGACGTACCTGTGTATACTTCTGACTTAAATTCTCAATGACCACATCTGGAATAATTTCATCCAGTAGCACCTCAGTCACGAAGGAGTCTACAATATTCCAGGCAAAGTGTAGACTTGTTATGAAATATCTGATTGCTTCTTGTTCCTAGCAGAAAAAAACCATGATACATACAATTTTCAGTTCAGCAACAGTGCATACATAAAACTACCACATAGATGAAAGTGTTGGATTTACCTAGTTCTCACTCTGTGATGAATGAGCAAGTTACATGTATGATAAGGGCACTGATATATTTGCAGATGGAAATCCATGATTTATTTGTATATTAGCCAGATCTCCCTTTCATGCATTCCCTCTATGTGTCACCAAGTCAACCTAACCCATATATATTTTTAATTTAGTCAGACATATACTTGCTTGGGTGAGTTAAAGGGATAGTCATGTTTCACGAAAAAAGCCACTCCAATTAATCTTCAGAGTATAGGCCATGGAGAGTGTTATTTCAATATTGTCCGAGTTGTAGTTCAAGAATAATTGAATGATAAAGTATCCCCCTCCTGCCCCTTTTACTGATGTAACACTGCTTACCTCAGAGCAGCAAGACTGTCCAGATGGATCACAGAGGGAAAATCTTCATTGAGCATAAGAAAAACATGAAAAACCTGTCAAAGGGGCAGGGTTTTCCTTATGCTCACAGTAAGAAGATTGTCCCCTGCTCTGAGCTGTCTGGTCCCAGGACCAGATTGCACATCTGAGGGGAGGTGGCTTACATTAGGTAAAAGGGAGGGGAGGGGGATACTTTATCATTCATTTACTCTTGAATTACAACTCTGACAGTATTGAAATAACACTCGCCATGGCCCAAATAATATGAAGAGTAATTGGAGCTGCTGTTTTTGGTGAAACATTACTATCCCTTTAAAGGGATAGTAATGTCAGAAAAAAAGTATTAACTATATGGTATATACAATTAAAAGAGAGTACTTGCACTAATTCATATCTCTCAAACCATTATAGTTTGAGAGATATAGGAAAATAAAGTTCTCCGGTCCCTCCCCTTTCTGCTTGACGAGCTGTAAAGCTGTCAGAAGCAGATTCTGGTCGCTAGACTAGATGTGGCTCTTCAGCAGTGCCGATATAACAATATCTAAAGATAAATACTTAATTTGGAACGGTCTACAAAGTGTGCCTGGCTTGCAAGCACACTTTGTAGACCGTTCCAATGAAGTATTTATTTCTAAATAGTGTGATCTCAGCTCTGCTGAAGAGCCTCTGTCTGGTCAAATGACTGGAATCTTCAGCTGTCAGCTAGATGGCAGAGTTGAGTAAAACAGCCAGGAAAAGGTAACTTTAGCAAGTTATATCTCTCAAACCATAAATGTTTGAGAGATAAGACTTACATTGATGTTAATCTTTTTTTAATGTCTACAATATTAAATCAACTTAAAATTAACCATTACTATCCCTTTAAGTTTCTCAGTTTTTTAAGCGCTCACTGAATAACACCAGCATCCTTTGGGAATATTCACTAGTTAAGCTTTTGTTATACTACAGTTCCAATCATCCTCAGCCAACCAACAGCCTTAGTCTAACAGCAGCCAGTGTCTTACAGACTGTCCACCCGAACTCTAAGATACAGCATGCCTGGTGATCATCAGGGCAATGTTTGATTTCTTCCTCCCAAGCCAATTCAATAAAACATGAATATTTGCAAAATTATTAAAAACTACCTACATATTGCACTTCAGGTCATATACAGAGTGTTATGACTGCTTTTATCTCACAGATTTTTGTTGAAGTTTATGGGGACATTTTTAACTAAATCCAGTGAGAAAGTTAACAAATGCAATGTAATCCAGGGCAATGCTAGCTACAATATTAGTAGATGCATATGTTAGGTATGGGATTGTAATACCTTTATTTATGCATGATGTTGTGCAGATTCTCAGTGCATGCAAATTAAGCTCCACTCCAAGTGGAAACTGTAGGTAATATCAAAGTTGGCAGGGTAGATTGGCAGTTGCTTTCCTAAGTAGGGCACATACAGAATCAGACTCAGTGCTCTGAAGGGGCTTGTGTGCTATAAGAGCTCTCCTTCAAAATAAAAGCACTTGAGAACAGTGGCATAACTAGTCATTGGAGAGCCCCAGCACAAACTTTTTTTGGGCACCCTAACACATAAATATTTTTACAATGGCAAAAGTAGGACTTGTTGGGCCCTGGGACCAATGGGCTTACTTGGATGCTGGGTCCCTCACAACTGCACACTCTGAACCACCTGTAGTAGGGTTGCTCAGCAGACATTGAACCTGCGGGTCCCTTAGGAAAGTAGATTAGCCTGTTTTGCCTGCCCCTTGTAATGTCAACAGCCTTCTCAGTAGAGACATGACATAGTTCACATACAGTTTTACAACAGAAAATGTTGAGATCCAGCTGTGATTTTCTAAAAAGTACGATACCAAATTATCTCATTCTGTAATGGTGTATTTTCATGCTGTGAACATTCAAAAGTTGAATGCTGTGCCAGTTTGAAGAACTCCCTGAGAAAAAAACAAATGGGTCATTGACCTTGAATGCCCTTGCAGAAAATCAGTCCTGTACAGGTTATTATTTAGAATAAAGTATTAACAATGTATGCATCTAATAGAATTTGGACTAATGCGATGTATGAGCAATTTTGAGTAAAGTTTTCAAGCACACATGAGACTAATGTACTTAGAAAAGAGAATTTTCTCTTTCATATAACTTGCAACACAAGAACCATGAAGATATACCAAAGCTATCATACCAAGATTCAGAAGACAGAGGCTTAATGGGAGCCTTCTGAAGTAACACCAGAACAAAGTTCAAATCCTATATGTGAGTAGAGTTCTGAAAGACTTGGTCAACATGAGCCACCCCTTGCACAAAGGTCTGCACATCTGCAAATAAGAGGATATGCTTCTGAAAAAGTAGAGATAGAACAGAAATCTAGGAAAAAGGCCAAGATAATCAGAAGATGAAAAGGATACACCACTAAGGTACACCTTGCATGATGATGTCCTTCAATATAATGACAATGACAGAATCAGAGAAAAATGTCTTTCTCCTTGTGCTGGTTTCAAAAGTCTAGTTGTCAAAGCCAACTTCTCCAGCTCTGGGTGACATAAAGGACCCTGAGTCAAAAGGTTTGAAAGAAGAGGAAGTCAAAATTGCTCTGCTAAGGACAGATTGAGAAGATCCAAGACCAGAATCACATGAGACCATTCCATCCTGACTTTTCTCAATACCCTGGGAATCAGAGGGAATAGAGGAAACACATATGTCAGGGGAAACTGCCATGGAATGACCATCACATTCACAACAAGAGAGAGAAGGGGTCCCTGGATCTGGAGCAAAACAAGCGAACCCTGTGGTTCAACCAAGAGGGTATTAGAGCCACAGTTAAAGGACCCCACAGACAGATTATGGAGTCAAGCGATATCTAGTTGGGCTCCTATTTCCTGGGGTCTATACAATAACAACTGAGAAAGCCTACCACAACTTTGTCTACCCCTGGAATTTGAAAGGCATAGAGAGAGCCAGCATGTGAGTCTCCACCCAAATGAGAATCACTTGAACTTCTGACCATGCATCTGCACCCCTTGTCCCTCCTTTGTGGTTGATGTAGGCCACTTCTATCACATTGTTGCTCTGAATCAGTACCAGTAAACCCTTGAGGGACTGATACCAATAGAGCAGATTTAGATGAATCACCCAGAACTCCAGCAAACTGATGAGCAGAAGACTTTCCAACTTGGTCAAAAGGTCTGAGAAGCCAAGGTGGCCCTACAGCCTGTCAGGCTGGTATCTGTCATGGCTATCACCCAGTTCAGATTGACAAATGGCCATCACAACAACAGATAGGACATCTGGAGACAGCAATTAAAATCTGACTTCATCCAGTTATATAGATAAGACACTGGAGAAATTACACGGTTGTCGGGACTAATTCTTGAAACTCTGCAGCTGCAGTTCCCTAGTGTGGAACTGGAGAAAGGGGACCCCCCAAGGCAGAGGCCAGATACGTTAGAACATTTAGGTTCTCCTAAACCACTGCAGATGGAAGAAGCAAGGCCTGAGATGCCTGTAGAGACAATGATTGAATCATTTGTAGAAAAAAGGAAAGACATTCACAGTACTAAAACACCATAATACACACACACACACATATATATATATAATATACATTTTCATTATGCGTTGAGTTTTTCATTTTAACTTACCTGTAAATACCCAGTGCATAATGGAAAGGTGTATTATACAGGTGCCATGCAGTGTAGAGCAGTGGGTGGGGAAGACTTCTATATAAATGTACATGTTGGAAATGTTCCAGTTTATGATGTTCTCAACCATTAACTGCAAGTAATCCCTGTTGAAGGCAGGTCAGTCCAGCCATGAAGACAAGATAGATTTAGCTTTTAATACAAATCTTTTTCTTAAAAATAATGATCGCAATATGTATTGTGAGTTGTGGGAACAGATGATGGACATTTTGGCCACAAAGTGAGTTTGTGTTACCAATGCTCATTGTGGAATATCCTGGTCAAGGTATAGATTTCTGACAGCAGGATGATGTATGTGCAGGCTGAAACTCCTTTTGGCATGAACACAGAGTTTACTGGACACAATAGAATAAGTTCCTGATCAGATATTTATAAGCAATGTAGTACTTACCAATCTGGGCTTTATTTTCTCACTCTGTTCTTTCTTTACTAACACGTTTTCATAGAAAACAGGATCTTCTTTATGTTTTTCTTTCCTATTAATTATATGAAACAAAAACAAAAAGCATTTAACATAGGCAGTCCATCTGAGAAAACTATTTTGCCTACTAATCCTATATTATAATTCGCTAAGTATGTTTGTCAGAAGCCATCATGCACAGTAGAGACGGCTGCGCACACTGCAGTCATGTGCAGTACAGACTGCCCGCTGCCATGGCTGATACAGAGCAGGGCACTCAGAATTCAGACTGGAGTCCTCTCTGCGCACCAAGGTGTGCAGAGAGGACTCCGGTCTGAATTCGGAGCTCCCCACTCCGTATCAGCCACAGTGCAGGGAGTCTGTGCTGCACATGACTGCAGCGCTGCCAGTTTTGGCCTGTGTACACGGGCTTTAAAACTAGTTAATAATAAACCATTAGCTATACATTGGGGGGGGGGCATTATGAATCCACAAGCTTATTTTCTCAGCTTTGAAATCATGCAGTTCCACTTTCAGGGATTTACTCATTGCCCAATTAAAAAGCAGCTGATAGAGCCTCAGCTATAGCTCTCAATAAAAACAATAGACCCATAGTGAGTGAGTTACATGGGCCACTACTACAATCACAAGGAGATCCATGGCTTTCACACCCAATAGCTGAACAAGCCTTTTCTTTAAGAGACCATCAGCTAAGGTCTGAAATGACTTCCTTCAAATTATTTTTTTAGTCATGGGTATTTGCCTGTGCTCAATTATATATATATATATATATATATATATATATATATAGTTGCATATATGGTTACATTGTTGCTAGTTAAATTGTGAAGTACACTAGTAGTGGTCACACAGCATGCTTTTGACAATGTATTGATGAAACAGTCATCAGGATTTGCTTTTTGTTTCCTCTTTTTGCCAGAAAGAGCAACTCTTAGCCTTCAAAGATTTTTCATTAATGTGATGCTATTCATATGCCTCTGTAAGTTTTAGAGCATTTTAAGAGCTACTTATGTTTTTTTGTGGCTAATGAATACTAGTTAGTGTACTGAACAATGCAACTGGACTGTGAGTCTCTTTATGTTATTGGCAACTTTATGTTACCACTTCATACTTGAATAGCCATGGTATTTTCATATCTTTTTACCTGCACTATCATTAAGACAATATAAGAGACTATTATTTTAATTAAACTTTGTGGCAAACCGGATTGTGCGCTGGTGTATTTTAAAGGGATAGTAATACTTTATTATTACTATACCTCATTTTGTAGGTATTTGCAAAATAAGTTAACAGCCCACAGGTTCATCTCTCAAACCTTTATGGTTTGAGAGATAACCAAAGGCAATGTTCCCCCTTCCCTCCCCCTTCCCTGAAGTCATCCAGTATAACTAGCAGAGTATAGTTAGATAATATGCTTTCAATAATAAAAGTATAACATACCATTAGCCTTGTCTCTCGATCACTTTGTTCATAAAATACACCACTTGTATCATCTATATAAAAGCTGATATATCAGTGCACTTTACACACCATTTCTCTTGGTGCGGCACACTGCACTATGTATCAGATATCTTATGGACATTTATGTTTATATAGAACACCACCTGCATAATATAACACATTTGAGCACTATATACTAGTCCTAAACAGATCTATAATTACTTTTAAAAATATAAAATTAGCAGGAAAAAAAACATTCTTAGTACAGTGAAAATTAGGCAGGAGATGTTCCATAAAAATACGCTAAGATTCCTAAACACTAGAAGCCCTTGATAAGTATAAACAAAATTTCTATGTAATTCCTCAAATGTCCTCGTACACAAAAAGGAAAGAAAAATCAGTATTTTAAAGGGATAGTAATGTTTCACAATAAAAGCAGCTCCAATTAATCTTCATAGTATTTGGGACATGGAGAGTGCTATTTCAATACTGTCAGAGTTGTAGTTCAAGAGTAACTGATAAAGTATCCCTTTCCCGACCCTTTGACTGATGTAACACTGCTCACATCTGAGCAACAAGACTATCTGGATGGATCGCAGAGAGGGGCAATCTTCAGTGAGCATAAGGAAAAACCTGAAAAATCTGTCAAGGGGAGCAGGGTTTTCCTTATGCTTACAGTAAGATGGTTGTCCCTTTCTGAGAGCTATCTAGTCAAGCGAATAGATTCCACATCTTAGGGGTGGTGGCTTACACTAGATAACAGGGGCAGAAGGGGATAATTTATCATTCAGTTACTCTTGAACTACAACTCTGAAAGTATTTAAAATACCACTATCCATGGCCCAAATACTATGAAGATATATTGGAACTGCTTTTTTGTGAAGCATTACTATCCCTTTAAAACACATAAGGTATTTAACAATTATGTACCCAGAACATAGATTTATTGATCACTTATTACCAGATTAATCATTATCATTGTCTACCTGTTATAACACAAAGCATTTTTGTACTGATCTTATATTTCTTTACTGAAATGTGTATTATTTAATTCACAAAGTTTGCTATTGGTATATCCTACTGAACCTGTGTAATGTCAGTGTAGAACTGAATAGCTTTGTATAAGTTATTATTGTCTCCACAACAATACTTTAAAGCAAACTGGTTCATTTGAATATGAAAGCAGTATATAGTTATAGGGCTTTCTTTTTTTTTAACTAATAAAGATTACTCTTTTTAAGTGGGAAAAACTAACTATACTCCATAGATATAAAGCACTGTACGAGTTTCTGTATATGGGACATTGGGTGTCCATGGATGAGGAATAATATACTGCAGTACCACTTCAAGCTAACCCATTTAATCTGCTCTGTCTTCTTTTCTTCATACATGATAACTCTAGTAACAATATAGAGTTCTGCTATTCACTGATGGCCTTGCATTAGGTGCATTGGAGCATAGGTGAAGCTACTAACGGGCCACAAGAATCCCCACTCTATGGAATATTATCTCTGATCTAAATCCATAATTTATTAGTACCCATTAGCCTGTTAGGTCATTTAAACCATTTTTTACTGTACTGGTTTTGCCTGTAAGCTTCTACAAGTGCTGTTTCCAGCTTGTTATGTGTATATTAACCCCTTCAGTGCCAGAGGTTTGGGCCATTTCCTGTACCCTGCAGGCCAGACACTTTTTCAGCATTTTTGCTATCCTTCTGTTTATGCTTGATTTCCACTGGAGATTTTTAGTTAAATATAGAAAACTATATTGTTTTATTCAGAACAAATTCCGCTTTCTTGTGGTACCTTACATGAAGAGAATTTTACATTGTGCAAAAAGCTATGATGTCATAATGACAAAAAAAAGTGAAAATTTACTCATTTTGCTAAAATCACATAATATGTATCAAAAATATTTAACTTGATTGAAAAAGTTTCAATTATTTGAAAAAGCCTGAGTCCCCCAAGTAAAAAAATACCAAATTTGTATAGTTTTACCTACGTCCATGGCAAGCGTAGAGCCCTAATCACCAGCAGCGCAAAAAGGCATTTTCTTACATTTCTGCCCCTTCAAATGTACTAAAATGTGTGAAAACCATGGCATTTCCAACTGTATTCATTAGCTAGTGCTCTTATAAGAAAAATGACACCCCATTGGTATGAGTTCACCTACCTCAGGGGGCGCTACAAGTACAAAACTACACCTATTGCAACCTCTAATTTTTATAACATTTTCTCAAACATTACTTGTCGGTACAAAAATGGTTATAACAATTACAGAAGTGAAGAAAGGGTACACAAACCATACCATTTTGAAAAGAAGACATCCCGCCACATCTAATGATGGGTGACTTGCCTTGTTACCCAAAGCCTAGTGTGCACAAATGCCTCCATAAGGTGGCGCTAATGAAAAAAAAGGCATTTTCTTACATTTCTGCCCCTTCAAAAGAAGTGAAATTTGTGAAAACCATGGCATTTCCAACTGTATTCATTAGCTAGTGCTATTAGAAGAAAAATGACACCCCTTTGGTATGAGTTTAACTACCTCAGGGGGCTCTAGAAGTTCAAAACGACACCTCCTACAGCCTCAAATTTTTCTAATATTTTCTCAAACATTACTTGTCTGTACACAAATGGTTATAACAACTACAGAAGTGAAGAAAGGGTACACAAACCATACCATTTTGAAAAGAAGACACCCTGCTGCATCTAATGATGGGTGGCTTGCCTTGTTACCCCAAGCCTGGAGTGCACAAATGCCTCCAGAAAGTGGCGCTAATGAAAAAAAAGGCATTTTCTTACATTTCTGCCCCTTCAAATGTACTGAAATTTGTGAAAACCATGGCATTTCCAACTGTATTCATTAGCTTGTGCTCTTATAAGAAAAATGACACCCCCATTGGTATGAGTTCACCTACCTCAGGGGGCGCTACAAGTACAAAACTACACCTATCGCAACCTCTAATTTTTATAAAATTTTCTCAAACATTACTTGTCGGTACAAAAATGGTTATAACAATTACAGAGGTGAAGAAAGGGTGCAACCTGCCGCATCTAATGAGGGGTCACTTGCCTTTTTACCCCAATACTGGTGTGCATAAATGTTTCCAGAAGGAGGCGATATAGGAAAAAAATTGCATTTTTTTAAATTTCTGCCCCTTCAAATGCATGGAGCTCTGTGAAAACCATGGAATTTTCAACTGCATTTGTTTGCTAGTGCTCTTAGGAGTCAAACAACACCCCACTGGTATGAGTTGAACTACCTTAGGGGGTGCTAGAAGTAGAAAACTACACCTACTACAAACTCTGATGTTTCTAACATTTTCTCAAACCTGACTTGCCTGTACGAAAATGGCTATAACACCTTCAGAATTGAAGAAAAGGTAGATAAACCATACCATTTTGGAAAGAAGACAACCTGCAGCATCTAATGGTCACTTGCCTTTTTACCCCTAAGTTAGTTGGCACAACTATTTCCAGAATGTGGTGCTACAGGAAAAAAAAAAAACATTTGTTTTACACACCAGTCACTTCAAAGATATTAAAATGGTTCAATGGCGTGGGATTTCCTAGGAGGACTTCTTGCCAGTGTAAGAAAAATGGTACCCCACTGCTGTGGGTTGACATACTAATTTACGCTACAGCAGAGTAGCTACCAGTGAAACAGGAATGGGAAAGCAAACAGTATATGTGTGATTTTATGGCTAACAGAAGAAAGAAGCTAGGGCATCAGCCGGTGTACGTGCGGACCTGTGACTACAAGTGTAACAAAGTGTGTGGGAGGGTGAGGGATTAGGCAGTGTATGTGGGTATGAGCAGAGGAGCAAGGATGGTGGTGATGGTGGGGCAGTGTCTGATAGTGTGTATGGGAGATCTGTGACTACCAGTGTGCACTGTATGTCCCCTCATACAAAGCACTGTGATGGACCCCTCCCTCCTGTGGCACGTGCATTTTTTGGGGCTTTCCCCCCAATATTTTTGTGTAGACCTCATTGGGGGCATCAGAACCCATACAATGAGGTCTAAATAAAAAATAAAGTGGAAAAAAATCCTTTGTGTGCACACAAAGGGTTAATTTTTTTATTGTTACTTTGTATTTAGATGGCCACAAAACAAGCTCTGATCACAAAGTAATGATAAAAAGTCCTGTGTGTGCCACAGGAAGGGGGCCTGCATTGAACCCCCCTCCCAGTGGCACACACAGGGTTTTAATTTTTTTTTTATTATATACCTCATTGAGGGGCATCAGGACCCCCTGATCCCTCCCCAATGAGGTCTTAGTAAAAAAATATATATATGTCCACAAAAGGAGTGACCCTGTGAGTGCCACAGGGGTCTCCAGCGCATTGCAAAGCAATGCATTGGATCCTTGTGGCACTCAGAGGGTTAATTTTTTTATCATTACTTTGTAATCAGAGCTTGTTGGGGGGCCATAAGGACCAATCCTGATGGCCCCCCAACAATCTCTGGTAACAAAGGAATAGTAAAAGCCCTGTGTGTGCCACAGGAGGAGGGGTGCATTGGACCCCCCTGTGGCATACACAGGGTTAAATTTGCAATGTGCTTTGGACCCCTGCGGCACTCACAGGGTTACTTAGACTTTTTTTTTCTTGTTGTTTCAGACCTCATGGGGGACATCAGGAGATCAATCTGGCGACTGCAGGACAGCAAAAGCTGGTAAGGGAAAGGGGTAAGGGAAACTTCCCTAACGTCATCGGTGATCATGTCACCGATGATGTTAGGAGGTTTCCCCAAGTCCTGCCCACTCCTACCCGGAAGTTCGGGTAGGAGAGGGGAGGACGGAGAAACTCTGCTTCTCCGTTGGCGATATTGATCTCCCAGCACGACTGGCTGGGAGATCAATACCTGGGAGGACATGAGGAGTAATCCTCATTCCTCCCAAGAGTGCCAGGCTGCATTTCAGCTGAAATGTGGCCACTGCCAGCCAGTTATACCGGCTTATGCAGTGACCGCATTTTAGCTGTACATTGTACGAGCTTGGCACAGCAGGTACAGCTGTGCAAACTCATACAATGTACCCACCTGACACTCTAGGGGTTAATATGTGTCATTAACAGGTTAAATTCTGATAATCCCTTCTTGTAAGTATATTCAGCATAGCACAAGATGACACACTCATATATATTTCACTTCTAATGGGCTGTGACATTGTTCAGTGTAACAAGTCTCAGAGCATTTTCCAGTTCCTGTATATAAAGGAAACAACTACACAAAAGAATAAAATGTAATACTACAGGGTAGTCAATTGTAAGGCTCTTTACTATTTCCCTTACCCGGTATAATTCAGTACATACAGGTGATTATGTTGTTTTTAATTTTTATTTTGTCATTATTTTTTTAGTTTTATTAAAATTTTAAAATTTGCACATAATGAGAGATGCCCAAATAGAGAATTCTTTCTATTGAACAGTCTGTCCTATTACATATATTCAATAATCCAGTAGGAGCTCAACTTATAAATAACAATTAGGTTTTGATAACTCTCTTATTACCAGTTTAGTGTAATAATTTTCTTTAAGTGTATAAACTATCATCAACATCAGGTCAACCTTCCTTAAAGCTTATTGACTGGCAAAAGGTTGCAAAGAAAACCCCATACATCCTATATAATAATTTGCTAAAACGTGTGTAACGCCGCGTCATGTGCAGTAGACACTGCTGCACGTGCTGCAGACATACGAAGTAGAGACTGCCCGTGCCGCGGCTGATACAGAGCTGGACGCTCCTTTGGAGCGTCCAGCTCTGTATCAGCCGCGGCGTGGGCAGTCTCTACTGCACATGACTGCCCCACGACTGGGTGGCAGTGGCACTGGGCCCGTGTAACGGGCTCTTCAACAAGTAATAATAATATAATAATAATAATAACAATATAATAATAATAATAATTTGTGATTTTTTTATAGCACTTTTCTCCCTGTGAAACCCAAAGCACTTTACAAATATATAAACAGACATAAAAATTAAGAGATCCTGATTGTCAGATGAGCTGACTGAATGCCTTTTTTTTTTTAAAAAAAAGTCTGTAATGATGGTGCCTCTCTGACTGAGCACTGTAAAGAGTTCCAGAATGTGGGGGCAACGTGGCTGAATGCCCTGGAACCTGTGGTTGTCTTTATTCTGGGCACTGACAGGAGGGATCTGTTGGCTGACTGCAGTGAGCGAGATTGAATATAGGGTGTCAGGTCAGGAGACCTTTCAGGTAATGTGGGCCTTAATTTTAAAATATGCTTGCCATTTAATTGGAATCTAATGTAGGGAGTGGAGAACAGGTGTTATGTGACATGAGCGAGTTTGATTGGTCAATAGTTTGGCTGCTGCATTCTGTACTTATCACAGCGCCCGTGATCTGAGCGACATTCTGTCCATCTCTATTTTACTGCTGGCTGTGCTGTATTGCTCCTCCTAGTGACAGCCTTTTTATACCCTGAGCTGTCACTTGGCTAATGCCCCTTTCATGGTGTACCTGATACCTAGCGCTAGTTCTGTGATTCTGATACCAGTGTATGACCCCGGACTGCCTGACCACGCCATTAGTCTTCGTTCCTTATTCTGTGTACCGATTCGGATTGGCTGACGTTCCTGCTTCCTGTTCTGACCCGGCCTGGCTGACGTTCCTGCTCCGTGTACCGACCCGGCGAGATCGACGTTCCTGCTCCGTGTACCGACCCGGCGAGATTGATGTTCCTGTTTCCTGCTCCAATTCAGTTTGGCTACGTTCCTGTGCTGGTTGCCGAACCGGTATGGCGGTGGTTCCTGTTCTCAGCTTACTTGCTGGACTATCTCTGGCAGTTCCGTCTGCTTACCGTTGCATGGTTCCCTCAGAGTGTGTCTCACTTCTCCGGTACTCCGGTACCTTGACCGATCTTACCAGTTGGCTCAGAGTCTCAGTGTGTGCCAGTATCCTTTCACACCGTGCTGCATCTCTTGGTAGTGGTTGCCGTTATCCAGACCATTGCGATTATTAACCCCTTCAGGGGTGTTGCCTCGTATCCACTTGCTATACCAGTGTGGTTGCTTCCTATATTCTGGGCGTGCCATGTCTGTAGATCAGTTGGGCGTTTCCGGTTGCCATCCATTTTATGTGATGCACATTAACCCTTGGGGGTATAGCAAGAGCATTGGTGTTGACCTCTCCGTTGGGCCTCCATTTGGCACAAGCTCTGACCAGCCTTTGTAGTCCACGGTGGGCGTCCACCATAGTGGAACCGTGCTAGTTACCTTTGCCTCCGTTACTCTTGGACCATTGTCGCCTCCTGTGGCATTAAGCGACATTGTACCGCAGATACTGCTAGCCACTCTGCCAGTGGCTCCACTGTAATATCGGACTCATACACCGTATCACTATGTACCTGACCTGTGTCAGTATTGTGTTGTATACCTTACTGGACCCGTGTGGGTAACCACTTGTAACCTGTCTTGTGTCAGTTGATGCGATATACTGGACCCGTGAGGGTTACATTATTTCTTGTGTGCTTCAATAAAACCGTGTTTTTTACCTAAACCTAACGTGTCTGAGTGTACTGAACCGTAACAGTACTGTCTGTAGGCAGTGGAGTTCTTTTACTGTGAGGCCCAAGTAAAGTGTATTACAGTAATCTAGACGAGATGACACAAATGCATAGAATAATGTTGGCATATCATCCGGTGGAATTAATTGTTGTATCCAGGCTATGTTTCTCAGATGAAAAAAAGCAGATTTTATTACAGAAGAAATCTGCTGTTTAAATGACAGTCCAGAGTCAATCAGCACTGCAAGATTTTGAACCTCTTTTGAACTAATAAGTTCAGAGCCTCCAAGTTCCAGGCCAGTTGGGTGATTATGAGAGATTCTTGTTGCCCGGGATCCTCTCACCAAGAGTAACTGTTTTATCAAGGTTCAGCTAGCATTTATCCACTCTATGAGGTTTGCTAAGCAACCGTTTATGAGGCATGTTTAGTATCTGGAGCAAAGGAGAAGTAGAGCTGTGTGTCATCTGCGTAGCAATGATATCTTAGGCCATGTCACCTGATAATGTCCCCCAGTGGTAGCAAGTAAATAGTGAAAAGCCTGGGAGACAAGACAGAACCTTGTGGAATGCCACAGCCTAAATCTGTTGGTGCCGATGAGCAATATCCTGATGTTACTCTCCTTGATCTGCCAGTGAGGAAAGGTTTAAATCAGTTAAGGACTCTGCCTCCTAGACCACAGATGTGCTGCAAACACTTCATTAAAATCCCATGGTCAATGGTGTCAAAAGCAGCTGAGAGATCCAGGAAGATTAGGATGGAGTAATCACCTTTGTCTCTCACCACAAGGAGATAATTTAGTACTTGGACTAGTGCTGTTTCCGTGCTGTGACGGCATCTGAAACCTGACTGGAAAGGATCAAAGATGTTAAAGCTTGATAGATGGGCCTCCAGTTGAGTTACCACTAATTTTTCAATAATTTTCCCCAGAAATGGAAGAGTGGATACTGTCTGTAATTTGCCATGAAGTCTGGGTCTAATGAAGATTTCTTTAGAGTAGTAGGGAGGGAAGTTTCCAGTTTTTAGTGAACACTGCACTATTTTTGTAAGGGCTGGCGTGAGTGTTTCAGTGCATGCGAATATAAGGCGAGTATAAGACGAGTTGGGGCAGGGTCTAAGTCACACATAGTGGAGCACAACTTTTGTATGGTTCTTTTAACTTCCTCTATATCCACATTTGTAAAAGTACACCAGAAAACTGGGGGAATCTTTCCTTCCACTGTAGTGGTTCTAGTGAGCAACTGGTTGACCTACTTTGATAGAGGCTCAGATTGAGGAAATCTTGTCTTTGAAGAAGATCGCAAATTCTTCACGCTTATCCTGAGAACAGTTGGTGGGTATAAAGGCAACAAGCAACCACCAAAGACACATTAGATGTCTCAGTATTTTTACTTCTCTTTATTTATGCATTAGTTTGCATGTATCAATTTATTATGGTACCTTGTTGACATAGTTTACATTGTGGGCCAGTATGAGCTCTCCCATACATATTTTCAGGGGTTTTTACTTTTGAGAGAGAAGTTTATTGAAAAATATGTAAGCAATACAAATTTTAAATATGATGAGGAAAAGACAACATAGTAATCCTCCTACTTAAAATTCAGAGCACTATCTGTAAGTACAAATCACCTAGCAGTAAGGTGAAAGTTAAGGTGCTATACACAAAAAAAGGTTGATGAGCTATAAAATTAGAGCTAAATGAGGGAAATTAGGGAAAGGGAAGCACTCTATGAGTATAAATTTAAGCAATGTGGGAGAGAATGAGATAGAAAAAAAAAAGTCAGAAAAGGGAACAAAGGGGGTTCTTACCATCGTCTCTCATCTCCGCCAACCCACAGTGGCAAATAGAAAATAAAAAAATAAGAAATTTGGTTTTGCAAAGCTGCATTTTTAGATTATTAGGATAATAAGTTTGAGGCGCTCAAGCCGGAGTGCCAAGGACAGAGGAAGGGATATGGCAATCAACTGAATGCAGAGAAACCCATTTGGACCAGATCCTAGAGAAGCAGGGCCCTTGGTCCAAGGAATGGGAATGCAACAATTGCATAGTAAGTAAAACCCTCATTGTGGATATCCACTGAGCAAGAGTTGGTTGTTCTCTTTTCTTCCAGTATAAGGGGATGAGGGATTTTGCTGCACTGAGAAGAAGTGGAAGGTTTTCTTTAGGGCATAGTATGATAGTAGGAGAAAAAATAAACATATCATGGGGTCTTATGGTAAAGAAATTTCCAACGTGGAGTTTATATGACAAATAACAGAGGTCCAAAAAACACGTAATGCTTGGACAGGACCACCAAATGTGCAACACTGTGCCCTGCTGTGCTAGGCATCTCCAGTTTTCTGGGGATTTTATGACATCTGCTAGTGCACAGCCTCTGGGATATTTTCAGGACTAACCGACACACTTTTATGATTGTATTAAAACTTTGAATGTATAGAAAATTGTCCCTTCCATTGAAGGGACTCAGCTCACCTCTATCTTCAACCTTAAATACTCATCTACTTATTCTCTAGGGGATATAACCCATTTAGTACTTTAAATCAGACTCAGCTCTATAAGCTGATTAGTTCCCTTTTTGATTTTTTGCAGACATGATTGCTCACAATTGCTATCTGAATATTGCTGATTTCTGCTCTTTCCCATGCCCCTCTTAATATTTTTCTCAATTTCTTGCCTTTCTACCCCTTTCTCCCGTTTCCTTTTTCACAATAATTTTTCATGAAATAATTTGCGACCCAACTTTATCTGAAGCATTTTTCAATAAACAACTTTATGCTAAATTGTCACACTTTACAGTTTGTAGTTTTATTACTTACAGCAATTTTCTAAATTATATTGCTGATTTAAATCTCTTTGAACTATCAGGGGCCCTTCACTCAGTTATGTATATTTATGCCTAAGTTTTATGCTATTTTATTCTTGTTCACATAATTCTGATTATACTCACATAATAGCTAGTTCTATAGACACACTCTTACAAAATGCAAAGGGCCTAAAACAAAAACTGGGAGGGGGGGGAGATTCACTAAGCAGTGATAAAGAGGTGATAAAGTGGAGATGACTTCTCCAGTTTATCACTTCTCCAATTCCTATTATATTCTATGGAGCCTATGTACTAAGACTTCTTCAACTTTGGAGATCTTACTGCATAGGCTCTATAGAAAAACATAGCAACTGGAGAAGTGATATCACTGGAGACATCATCTCCACTATATCACCTCTTTATCGTCAATTAGTTAATTTACCTGCCTTGTTTCCTCTGCCTTTTGTAAAAAACATATATTATAATTTACAAGAGGCTTTTTCCCCTCTCACACTCCTAAAATTGCCTAAAAATGCTCCTCAGATCAATTCAGGTAAAAACGGGGAAAAAAGACATAGCATTTACCAAGCTGGAATAACACAGAGACTGTTAAGGTAAAGGTAAATGTATCCTACTAATAGCCTCTTTTAATAACAATATATACACCATAACCAACCCATACCTACCTAACTGAGGTCAGAACCAATTTCTTGGCTATAATTTGTAGCATTTTTAACATGTTTCCAGACCGTACTTTAGATAAATCCTTCCCACAGAAACACAAGCCTGAAACTTCGCAAATAGCCATGTCTACCAAATGTGTCACTTTTCTGGCATAGTTCTAACTTTTTGGAACCCAGTTTACACTAAAATAGACCTAATTTTAGTAGATAGATCTATACACCAAATAATTACTAAGTCATATGTGGATGTAAACACATGGTCATACCGCACCCCAGTTGGGATATATACTGCTGACAACCTGACAGTAAATAGAAAAAGTACATTGAGGATTAATAATTTCTTATTAACAAAGGCTCTGTCTCTAGAAATATGCAAGAGGACTTAGAACATTATTTTTGATGGCAAGAACAAAAAACTATACCCCTATTACCACCATCTGATGCACTCATAAGGCTGTCAGTGGTCCCCTAGTAAAGATTTCTTCCAGACTAAAACAAAGAAAGTCCTATGTTCTAATAAATCTTAAAATTAGAATACTCAGTGTGGAAAAAAAACAATAAATCCAAACCATCCTGTGAAGTAACATACAGAATTGAGCAAACTAGGTCTAAAATTCATACACTTTTCTTTTAGAAATCTCAATATAATTTACAATGTATATAACAGAAACATTACACCAAAGGTAATACGTAAGATTGTTTAAAATGGTTAAAATTTCCTTTGTGAAAAACTTCAAGGGAACCCCTCTTTATACAACTCCAAAGATGTTACAGAGGAATTTGAATTCTACTGTAAGAAATCAAATTCTTAAAAATTATCCGACCTCATCTCACCCCTCAACTCCTGAAGTTGCTGCCTTTCCACAGAAATGAAATCTATTCTTTATCAGAGACAGACCTTGAAAAACTGAGCTTTCCTTTTAGCAAGCAGAACTACATAAAATGGTTAAAAAATGCTAATGCCTCACTTAGAGCATGTGCAGTGAAACTGAGTAATGTGCTCTTTTCTCTCCTCTTTGTTAGTAGATTTAAAGGAGCAGTTGAACAGAATGCCCTGTAATCAACAATACACTGCCCCACCAGAGTATAGGAGACAAGAAGCACAGCATCAGTAAATTGATCCCAGAGTCTATTTCAACTCAGAATCATATTAACAATCCCCTTTTTGTGTTTTCATACATTTTTAAAATATGGTTTTTTGAATTTTAACTTTTTAAAGTTAAGCCTTAGATGGGCTCTCAACTGTATTTAGCACACCCATTTGAATAAATACCTGTATTGCATATATTTTTTAAAATCAAAGGTTTATTGAAAAAAAAAATACATTTGTATTAGTAAATGAGGGTCCCTCCAGTGTCTTCTATATTCCTCCATGTTCCCAGCAGGGGGTGGAGAGATCAGTTGAGGAAGATACCTAGACTGTACAACTCACGCCTCAGCCAACCTCTGACTGGCTGAGAATGAAAAGAGTTGTAGTGTATTAAAAGAAGTATACAGAGTTCTCAGTTCTTTTTGCTATGTACACTGCCCAATTAAAGTCCTCATACTTTATTCTTGATCCCTGGTGTTGGTAGTTGTGGTGGTGGTGGTGGTTGTAGTGGGGGGGCTAATTATTGATTTATACCTGTAAGGTCTCCTTACCTCATCAGCTCTTATTTGCAGTTCCAGCTCAGCCCACAATATATTAACCCAGCAGCATATTTGTAGTAGAGTTTAGTTCCCAGCATTTTGTTTACTGAAACCGATGAATGGAGTAATGGGATTGGGGATAGAGAGGATCTTTATCATATAGCAAGTTAGGCACCATAATGAGCTGTTTGAGGGTCAAGTGTCAGTCAGATCTTTACTTAAAAGAATAGCTTTAGCACAAATACAGTACAGATTGCAACAAATCTAGGATATACCAGCCAGAGAACTGTTATGATTCCATTATCACCATCAACATTTTTTATTAATCTCTTAATATATTTTTTTGCATTGTGTGGTGAAAAGGGATTACATTTCAAAACTATTCCAACAGATAACTATTATAGCTTTATGGACATAAACCTTGATTCCATCTCTAGGTCCAGTGCTGATAGTTTAGCATCCTAGATATTCTGATTTCTACGTGTCCTACCCAACTCCATTTACAGAAGTGGTTTATCATAAGGTCACTATACTCATACTAACTAGGAAGCTACATTACCATGTGGGGACAAAAACTTTATTTTGACTTCCATCCTTCTATTCAGCAATGTGACATCAGTTTAGATGAGTAAACATGATTATTTCTATCTAGGTTCTGCAAATATAGATGGGGAAAATGTAGCATTTTTCTTTTGTTATAGGAAAAATAGAGCTATTCTATATTCCTTTTAATGTAACACCTGATAAATTTTAGACACCAACACTCTACCATTTGACTATCTGGAGAATCATCACGCAGCACTTTGGGGAAACTCAATACTTAACATCCAGGCTTGATCCTTTAATTTTGTAATAATTTCTGCATGGGGCATGAAATAGAAGAATGCAAAGCCTGGTACACAAACATTCAGGAAAACATTAGCTCGTAGGAGTCAGTAATCAGGCAAACAGGAATGTTCCATTGGGAGGATTTTATCAACTAACATCTCCATAGACTTCAAAGTGAATTTATTACATAAGAACAATGATAACACTTACCAGCTGCAATGCAGTCTAGGACACTTAAAGCTATGTAAAGATCAGGGGCTGGATTCTATTGCAGGTGATAAATGTTACCTCCTGTTTTATAAAAAAAAATCCAGTTGAAGTCTATGGGGAAAACTGGAGATAAAAGCAGAGATAAAATTAGCATCTGCAATAGTATCCCTCCCCTGGTGGAAGAAAAATATAGAAAAATGTAATTAAAATAATGTACCTGCCATACTGCTTTTTTAAGAGGGAATCAGGGAATTGTTGGTTTCCTTTTCTGAAGATAACCCTAGAGCTGGAAACATCTTTTGTGAGGCTGAAAAAAATAGTTATAGAATTATGAAATATACTGTTTTAGTATCAAGTAAACTTACTTATACGTAAGTGTGGATTATACGTATTGTATGGTGCCACACATAGATCTGACTGAAAGTATCCTGTCTCTCTATCTCCTTTTTAATCATGTGTTGATCCATTGATCAATATATAGATTCTATTACCAGCGCTAAAAAAAAACCTGGCGTTGTGTTATTTTATGTCAGGTTTTAGTATACTATTACCCAACTTGTGAAAATGAAATCAGCGGTAATTATACACATGGTCAGTCAAAAAAAAGCCCATAGGAAACAATTATAAACAACGCAAGTAGTATTCTATTACCCACACCCAGTATTAGCTCCTGTTTTTTGTTTACATTTTAAGTCAGGAATCCTGCTCCTTGGAGGTTGAGGTGTAGAAGTCAAAACGACGGTTTTAAAACCATTGTTGTTCAAACAAAAGCAGTGCAAAATACAGTATACATAATAGAAATTCGACATAGAGTGCCCCCTTCGACATAATAACCTCTCCCTTTAAAATTCAACTTACAGTGCTTTCGTTCTACAAATACTGTTCACATTCGACATTTTAAACCTTCCCCTTGAAAATTCAGCATACGGTGCTCTCATTACTTTTTTCTCCATTTGAAATTTGAAATTGTTCTTCTCCTATTTTTTAAGACACATGCCCTCATTGTATTTGTATTGTATAATTAACCCTATGAGTACCAGAGAGGTAGCAAGGCATTGCAAAGTGTTTGCTACCCCTCTGGTACTCAGGGGGTTAATAGGCAAGGTATGTGGATGCATACCTTGCCTGTATATTTGTATGAAATATTATTTATTTTTTTAATTTTAAAAAATTAATTGTAAGTCAAATTTCCAAGGGGGGGTTAATATTTCGAAGGGGGCACTCTGTCGGATTTTGATAATGTGGGGAACACATCTAACTATAAACTATCCTTCTCTTGTCAGACGTACGCCGATTTCCTTGGACTTTGAAATTTTACCTTTTTTTAGGTGGTAGTTAAATAGAAGCAGGCAGCACCAGTTTTGTTAATTCGTAGAAATGTTCTGTCTACTCCAGTTTTGTTTTACTGTGGTTCTGCAATAGAATACCTGCGTAACACATGTTTACAAAATACATGTTGCTTGTTTTTAATGTAGTGCCAGTTTTAGCATGGGTTATTGAATTGAGCCCTATTTGTTTTGAACTTCGTCCCTATAACATTCATATCAATGAGTCGGTAAGAGACTACTCCGGCTCATAATATAAGTTTATTAGTTGAGTCACCATCGGTATATTTCTTTTGGTCTTTGCTCTGTCTGTGATAGCAGACAAATGCAGACAGCAGCATCAACCTAGAAGCTTATTTATTTTACACTAGTGTGAATTTTGTGTGTATGTGTATATCAGAATGCTCTGAGGTATACCCCCCTTTTTCTCTTTTTACAGTTGCATTAAAATCGACTATCATAATTCTGCATAATTTTATTTGCTTAAAAGGTACCAAATGCTTTTAAGTATCTACAGGATCTGCCAACACAGCCTCCTGGGGAAAACATCCTTATTGCCTTGTTAAAATATTTGAATAAACATTGCCCACTGAGTTCTTTGCATTGGCCTTGAATATATGTTTAAATTATAATCATCATATTCACAATGTTAGAAACCTCTTCTCTCATGTAAACAAACTGAATTTGAATAGTGTCTTTTTATAAATGAAATCTTTCAAACACTTCAGCAGTTTTTGTTGCATGTCCATTCCAATAATGATTTTTAAAAAACTTTGGAAGACTAGAAGGTTGTTTAGTTGTATGGCAACTACTGTACATTTAAAATACTGAAAAATATTCTCGCATATTAGGACAACTATAAAAATAAGGCACCTATCACTTTCATGCAATTTTAGAAGAGTATGCATACAATAGAAAATGATGGAGAAAGTTTATGATTTGGGCCCCTGGCATTCAAGTTATTACATTTTAGAGTTGGCAATTAATATTATTAGATATTAAATCTGTTTTTGTGAAATATTCATCTCTTTATGACAATTCTACTGTACAGAAATGTAAAGATCTCCCCTTACCGTGGCAAGAAAGGCTTGAGGGTATTTCTATTCCTCTGTTTTCCTGAAACAGAATTTTCATAGGAGGTCATCTCAGTCATATTATCCCACTCCACTCGTGGCAATAGGCCATACTGTTGCCTCACACGGGTAAAACTGAAAAAACAAAAATGTTACATTTTTGGGCTTTTCCATCCATTTTAATAACGCCTAAAACATCCTGTTTAACTGTTTAAGGACCAGAGGGGTGTGCAAGGTATTGTTTTACAATGTGCTGCTTACTCATCTAGTCCTTAAAGGGGCAGTATACCCTAATTATATATATATATATATATATATATATATATATATATATATATACATAGTAGGGCTTTTACTATAAAGTAAAACAAGGTACTCCCAATACATGGAAATGTTTCTTTCAAAAGATATTAAAAAGATTCCTTGCAATTTTTTAGTTCTGCAGCCAGGTGGTGCTGTTGTTATTATAGTCTGTGAAAAGCTGAGTCTTGCAGACACATTATTATAATGGGCTCTATGGAAATATTCCATGACCATGTATGTATGTATATATCTCTATATAGCACCAAACATGTACACAGCACTTTACAGAAGTTGTAATAGTACTATACAAAATACAGAACCGGGTTAAGAGCATCAGGTTAAAGTGAAATCATTGCATTATTAGCGAGAGGAAAAGTGCAGCAAAGGGAATTATACATTGGGTCATCAGAATAATATGTAACATCCCTCTGTTTGAAGGGTAACAGTGTTTTTTGAGTAAAGCTGCTAAAATAGACACCAGCTATCCTTTCACTTACAATTAACTGCTTCTGACATGACCTCTTTAAATGGTTAACATAGTCTGCTTTTTGCCACTTGAATGACAGATAAGTCATATTGTGCAGTAAAATGTATGAATTAATAAATATGCGTAACAGTTATATTTGCATTTTTATACATAAAAATTTACACTATGAAATATGTTTGTCAAGCCAAAAGTGGAGCCAATTCTAGAGTAAAACAGAGGCACCATATTATCAAAGAAAACATTCTGTTACTTTCAGTTGGACCTTTTGTTGATACATAAGGAACAGCTGGTTTTCTCCAGAATTGCTCCATGTTTTCTTTGATGAAAGTTTGAGAGGCCTTCATCTCCCAATGTTTCCTTAATCCATTTCTCAAGGAACACCTCAGAATTATGCTTCTCTCTCCACTCAGAGATGACCAAGATAAGAACTTTGCCCCTTCTGGACCTATTTTCAAGGTTGCCACTTTTCCTCTATAACTCCTTAACTTGTTGGTGCAGGGATTCCATTAATTCGTTTAGAGGTAGTAGGGACTCTTCATCTGCAGATACCCTGCGTTTCATGTCTACCATAATTTCTTTCATAGTTAGTTGATCTGCACCTAGGAGATTGAGCTCTAAATGGATGGAGTCTATGATTCTATCTTGTAAAGACATGCTGACAGTTGGTTACAGCTGCCATGAATTTGATGAAGCATGAATCATATTTTTCTTCTTTCTCAGAAGAGTAAGCTGGGGATGATGTGGATCCACAACTTCTTCCTCCACCAACTGCTGACTGATGAATTTTGACCGAGAGCAGCTGTGCCTGGATGGCTGGATCATGGGTGCTAAAAGTCAGGTCTTCACATTTATTAGAATGACTTAGTAAATGTATGAAGTGCCTCTAGTTTCCATCCATTGGTTCACAGTCAGCACAGCAGGATCAAGGTGCAAACAGAGAGTATTACACCAAATAATCCCAGGTTATACTTCATTCATAGGTGTTCTGTATTTTAATTAGAGTAGTAGTTGTTGTTCAACCGATGTGTGGATGTATATGGAAATACTCAGTAAACTATACATTTAAGGCCCTTGAGTGAATGGCACAGCCAGATGAACCTAAGGCAGGGGCTGACTGGTTAATATGCGTATCATATATTACATTGGTTAAGTGAATATTTGTCTATATGATCCCACTGCAAAGACAAATCCCTGCAAACACATGTACAGGATCCATATGCAAGAGAAAATGCATATACATTTACAGTTGGTAAATTCTCTTACATAGGAGATCTGTGTAGACCTTGTTCTTGAGGATGATAGTAAAGATCAGTCACAAAATGAGAAGAGGACCAATTCTGGAGCAAACCACCTGCACATAGCAGAGAAATAAACATGCCCCTAATTCTCATTGTCTTAAATGGTGACGGATCTTGATGAATGCTAGAGACGTGTCCAGAACATTGCTCTGAAAGAAACCTCTCTAACACTCAAGGGAGGAGATTCACCTCTTTAGTAATAAAGTAGAGATGACTTATCCAGTTTATCACATCTCCATTTCCTATGTTATTCTATGGAGCCTATTCACTAAGATCTCCAAAACTGAAGAAATCTTAGTGCATAGGCTCCATAGAATAACATGGAAATTGGAAAAGTGATATCACTGGAGAAGTCATCTCCACTTCATTACCTCTTTATCACCTGTTAGTGAATCTCCCCCAATGGGAGAGATTCTCTAAGTGGTGACAGAGAGGTGATAAAGTATGTGGTTGTAAATGGAAAATGTGGTTATAAATGGAAAATTCTCCAATACAGTTAAAGTGGAGAGTGGAGTTCCTCGGGGTTCAGTATTAGGTCCTCTGCTTTTTAACATGTTTATAAATGACCTGGAAATAGATATAGAAAGCAAAATACAATATTTGCAGATGATACTAAATTATGCAAGGTCATTAATTCAGAACAGAATATTTTCTCTCTACAGAGGGACTTAGATGAATGTCAGATTGGGCAAATTAAGGGAATATGAAGTTTAATGTGGGGAAGTGTAAAGTCATGCATTTGGGAGGAAACAATCCCAAGACTACTTATGAACTTAATGGAATCATTTTAGGGGACTCATTGCTAGAGAAAGACCTGGGTATCATTGTCAACTGCATACTTGGAAACAGTGACCAGTGTCAAACAGCAGTAGCAAAGGCAAAAAAAATCCTGTCTTGCATAAAAAGAGGTATCAAAGAAAGAGTGGATAACATTATTTTGCCATTATACAAATCATTGGTAAGACCTCGCCTTGAGTATGCAGTGCAATTTTGGGCACTGGTTCTGAAAAAGGATATACTAGAACTAGAGAGGGTACAGTGAAGAGCAACACAATTAATTAAGGGAATGGAGGAATTGACGTATGAGGAATGACTAGACAAACTTGGTTTATTTACTCTAGAGAAAAGACAACTAAGAGGAGACCTTATAACATTGTACAAATATATGAGAGGTCCATACAAGGATCTCTGCGGTGAGCTATTTATTCCAAGGCCTGATCAGATGACCAGGGGACACCCCCTGAGATTAGAGGAAAGGAGGTTTAGACTTCAGCAGAGGAAGGGTTTTTTTACAGTAAGGTCTGTAAATTGTGGAATTCATTGCCTAAGGAGGTGGTTATGGCAGATAAAATGGATACATTTAAGAGAAGATTAGCTACATTTCTTTTGAAAGGGAACATACAGGGTTATACTATTTATCAGTAGGCAGATCAGGAAGGTCTGAAAAAGACTAACTTAATTGGTAGTAGGAAATCTATAAAATTCTCAGTTACTGGGGTATGAGGAGAAGGTTGAACTTGATGGACTTGTGTCTTTATTCAACCTAATTTACTATGTTATTAAGTGGTGATGACTTCTCCAGTGATATCACATCTCCAATTCCTATGTTATTCTATGGAGTCTTAACGGGGGAGATTCACTAAGTGGCGATAAAGAGATGATAAAGTAGAGATGACTTCTCCAGTCATATCACTTCTACAGTTCGTATGTTATACTATGGAGCCTAGGCACTAAGATTTGTTCCACTTTGGAGATCTTAGTGAATAGGCGCCATAGAATAACATAGGAACTGTGTGTGTGTATGCTTGTTTTGCTCCAGAATTGCTATTTTTTCTTTTGTGGATACGGCTCTGTTATTTGACTATTGTTTCTGTTCTTATTTTTTTTACATAAAAGATTAATTTAAACATACAGTAACTGTATTTATCTAATACTTATGTGATGCAAAATACAATTTTGCTACTATTTATTTTAATTCGTCTTTGCCACTTAGTTTTGATAATGATTCATTCAAGTTACTTTAGGTTAATAACATTCTTTGACTACTACAATAGGGGATATAATTATTCCACATAATGAAAACAATTCTGTATAATCTTGCATTACCTTTCCTGTAGAGCTGCCCATGATACTTCTGTTTTGCTTGATGCCATTAGCTAGTTACTAAAAGAAGAAAAAAACATAATTGTCTGATTTTCATCACAAGAAATAATTATTTTTCACTTTAAATAATTACTTGTCACTTTAAAGTTTGTTTTGTGTTATGAGCACACAAACAAAATATTTTTTTTTTGTAATGCTTTGAATGCCAGAGGGGTACACAATGCATTGCACACCCTTCTGGCACTCAAAGGGTTAAACAGGTTATGGTGAAAGAGTAATAGGTCCTATGGGATTTTTAATCTATAACTTGTACCTGTCACATTAATACAAGTTGAGTTTGGTTTACAGAGAATTAAAATCAACCTCTAGGTTGTGCTATCCATTTTCTGTAAAATAATGAGTTTTTCATAAATGAACCTTTCTGTTTGGTGGTACAGTGTGTCACAGTATGTTAATTTCCTCCACAGTATTCCAATTATTTCTGTTCAAGGCCAAACGTCTCTCACTGTGCTATTAGAAATGTTCCCAGAGTTTAGTCTCACAGCACACTGGAGTTAATGTATGAAAAAGATTCTGCAGTCAGGTACTGAAATTGATTTGCAGACAGTGCACCTTCCTAACACCAATTCACTAATCGATGAATGCCAACATTTCTCTTCATCACATTGTTATGTAGGGGTCAATGGGCAATCTATAGTCATCTGGGGCATTCCTATCCTCTATGCCTTTTTTACATATTTAACAAGGCATAGAAGAAACTATGGAAATTTACCCCATTTTCCCTGCATATGTTATGGGGGCAGGTGTAAGGCGCTTGCTTGCATTATAGATAGAAAGGCATGACCTTAATCACAGGAGTCAACTTATTGTTTACCATGAGTGGACTTGGTGATGTATTTATACAAGGAGATGATGGCAGTGATAAAATAAGGTGTGTTGATGGGTGATACAGGGGACATAACTTCCCCAGGTATCTCATGTCCCCAGTTTCCATGTTAGTCAATGAAACCAATGTACTAAGATTGCTCTAGTTTGACATATCTCAGTACATAGGCTCAATTGACATGCATACAAACAGGAAAAGTGATATCACTGGAGAAGTCAGCTTCATCCTTATCAACTCATTAACCCGCCTTACTGGATAACATGTTCTCCCTATTAGGTGTAATCAATTGACCACAATAGTGGCTTCTTCATATCTTCTATCCAAACATAACATTGAACCCAATGGTCAACCTAACATTTCAATGAGTGGGATGTTTGTTTCCCTATCAGAGTGTGAATCCCAGCCTATTTTGCAGGATGATCTATCTATCTTGCATGTTACTTAGCTAAGGAAAATAACTGTTTGGATAACCCCTTTAAACTACAACAATGGATGGAACTGAATATTGACATTGTGCAGCTGTTATGTTAATGGGTGGGTGTCAGTTTTTCAAGTTCAACTCACAGGTGGATTGTGAGTTGGATTTGGACATCATTGTGTGTGCTTTGCGTGCTAACCTATGTTACAATACTTTACAACCAAGTAAGTTGGGCAGGAGTTGTGTTCACTGCATTGCTTTGCAATGCATTGGAGACATATCAGCCACTTAACCTGTCAATAACCACAAACCTTCTCAGACAGGATTGAGATACAGAAGTACTTTTTTATTTTTGGGAAAATATAACAAATAGGCTTTTTAATTAATTTTTGACTGCCTTGTCACTGTTGGTATTTTTGGCTGTTGGTGCAGGGGTCTCACTGGAGGGGGAGGTGGTTGCAGTGGACCCCTCTGTTGATTGCTGCTCCCTTTCCATGTTCAGATTGTTCCTGTGATTCAGTTCCCTTAGTTCCACCAGCAGCTGCCCCATCATATCTGCCTTGCCATTTCTGTATTGGTGCAGCTCAGTGGTCAGCACAGTGTGCTGGGCTTCCAGGGCATGGAGGGTGGCTGTGTTCCTCAGTGAATCCTTTTGCAATCTGCTGATGTATCTGTTTGCACTCCAGGATTCCCTGAACTGCCTTCTCTGGATGACTAGGCACCCCCTCTCCATCCCCACTGGTGGAGGGGATGTGCCTGGTGTTGTTGGCCCTCCAACTTCCTCCTCCAGTTCCTCTTGTGAGGCCGTTGCTGCTGGTGGTGGGGTGGCTGCTGCTGGTGTTGAGGTGGCTGCTGCTGCTGGTGCTATGGATGGCTGATCCCTTGCCTGTGTCCCATCATATGTGGATCCTGAGGATGGCTGTGTCCCTACCACATCTAGTGAATCTGACCTTTCCTCAGATTTTTGGCCCTCCTGTTGTAAATGTGGTGGGAGTGCAAAGTGTTCATGTTGTTGAGGGTGCTGGTGCTCCCCAACCCAGATGCTCATAATTCAGTGGCCATGGGTCTTACCTTGGTCACTGGTAGCTGCTTCCCTCACACCTTGGGTCATACCTTTGCCCATGCTGGGGAGCTATTCAGGATAGTAGCTGTTGGTGTGGGACCATATGTCTCATATTGTGGTGTGGGCATTGAGCCTGGCATCCAGTGTCTTCCTGGTGGTGGTGGTGGTGGTGGTGGGGCCATGTATTAGTGTCCTGAGGTTGATGGAGGCAGACACTTGCTGTAGGGAGTGGGTGGCTGCCTGTAGTGGTGATGGTGATGGTAGAGATGGTGGTGATGGCAACCACCTGCTGGTCCCCTCTTCCTGCTCCACAAGGAGGAAGTCACTGGGGAGAACGTTATACTACTACTACTCCTCCTCACTGTCCTCGTGCTGTTCTGAAGGCCTGTATGCTGTTTGGGGACCTGACATGGTGTGATTAGTAATGTAAGCAATGACAAAATGGATGCAAGATGATGACATTGACATGTGAATCCTTGAGTGTCGTGATGGTATCCTGTGCATTGTGTGGTGCATTGGATACCACCCTGGCAATCAAGGATTGACAAACTTGACAGGATCCTGTACATGAGGCCTGTCTAAGTTTGATCCTCAGGGTCACCAAAACAGGACAGTAGTGAAGGATTTATGTGATTAAACACTCACACCCAGGTACTCATACAGGCCCTCAGAGACACACTTGATCACACTCAGCCTCCGTCACTCTTTGTCTTGCACTGATTCACACTGTCAAAATAAAAGATAAATATGTGTAGTGTGTTATAAACACAAAAAAGCTATGTGTGTGTGTTTGTGTTGTATGCATGTATGGAATATGTGCCAAGGTGTATTATGTGTCACTATGGTGTACTCCTACCTCAAGTGTCAGCTGCTCTCCCCCTCGAGCAATTCACTGTCCACTGCTCCTGGGTCCTGTGCTCTAAATTGCCAAAGCTCGAAACACAGGCAAGGTATCTCGGTTATTTTAGGGTATATATAGATATATTTGAATTTATGTGATACTTTGGTGTGCTGTGATTGACTGTGTGTCATGGTTTGACTGATCTGGTCTAACACTCGGCTTTGATTACTGCTGCCTTTCCTTCCCTGTGTCAGGCTGAGTCAGTGATGCTTAACAATCTGCCTTGACCTCTCAGTTTCCATGGTTACCCACCTGACTGTTATCAGCCAACTCCTTCCAGGATATTTAAAGCAGCTAGGCCGACTTCCTCCTTGCCCTTGTGTCTGCTTCTAGCTGCAAGTGCGTTCTCCTGAGTTCCTTTTATCCATGCGTGACCTGGCTTCCTCTGACATCCCTTCTGGCTCCTGATTCCTGGCTTTTCCTGACATTGCTGATCTCCGTATTCCAGACCCTGGCTTGTCTGAGTACCTGTCTTGGTTCCTGACCCTGGCTTATCTTTTGGTTTATGCTCCTGGATCATGATTTTGCTTTGTTTGCTTTGGTTATTTTAATAAAGATGTTTTGCATTTTACATTTTTGTGTCTGTCTGGTTCCTTGTCCCTAATACTGTGGGTTTGAACCTTTCTTGACAACAATCAAGGTGACTAGATAATTTCAACCATTATGTTTTTCCTTGGCTTTAGGCATATCTTATATTGATTATCAGCTGAATGGGACACACAGTGATGTGAATAAAGGTACAACGCAGGTTTTTATTTATTTATTTTTTGACAGCCACAATCTTTATTGTTCACATATAGCTGGATACATCAGAATATTGCATATATACAACTGATACAAAGTAGAAGTATAATCCTGTTTTAAATGTTGCTGCATGTAGATATTTGTAATAAATACTTATATTTTTTGGTAACATTTGGAGTGGTCTGATTGTGTATCCCTTTAACAGTTCACTTAATAGCAATGTGTTTTTACGTTGTTACCCTGATTCTGATTTTAGTTTTTGGGGGCAACAGACATTTATTATACATAATATACCGACCTGGTAATATTATATACATTAGCTTACAGTATATTTGTTAAACACATTGTAGCCTCCGATGCATCTTTGAGCAATGTGCCTCCATTTATGAATGGGAGACAATTAACCCTTTTATAGCAAGTCAATTTTACTTTGCAGTGGTTTGATTGCCTTTCTTTGTGTATGAGCAATGCTTTTTGGATAACATTGGAGGTTATTCTATGTATCCTTTGCATTTTATTCTGCTTAGTTAGGTTCAGTTGTTTGTGTACCTCCAGACGTTGTCTTGTTGTTTGCGGAGGAATGCATGGGCACTCCTCAGAGCAACTGGATTCCTTAGGGCATTTTTTGCCTGACTGGAGTGCAGGTGCTTTTCCTTCAAATATGTTAGAGACTGCTTTAAAATATTCACTGATAGCTGAACATTGGTGTCTATGGTGTAAGACTGTAATTATTTCTAGATAGTACTTGAGTATATATTGCCATTGTGTAACTCAGTTACTTTCTTTTCAAATGTGGAACTTTGTATTATTCATCACATGTAGGGTGATTATTTTATTTTGTACATGGGAATAGTTATTGTTAGATGTTATTATTAACTTTCAATCTCCCTTCATATGTCCTTTCTTTATTGGAAATTATATTGGTTTAATTAACCAGTGGGTATTAGCCTTACAATTTAATATATTCTAAAAGTGGTCGGATGTATTAATTCAATCATAAGGTGCTTGGATACATTCTGTTACTTATATAGCGTTTGCCTTTTATATTACATAAAGTGGTGGTGTTAGTGTATATCCTGAAGCTGTGTATTGCAAGCAGTTTATTTTTCTTTCTATGTTTTTTGCAGTGCATTTCTAGATATTCTTTATATATAATTGTAATATACGTCACCTCATTTTTGCAAGGTTGCTTCATTTAGTTTTTTATTTTCTAAGTATGAATGCCTTTCTGAATCTAAATTAATTCCCATTTACTTTATAGGTGCATAGAATGTTCATTGATGTCAGCTAACATTTTAGCAATGGTCTTGAATTAATTACCAACATAATAAATTATACTGTCACAAAAGAACATTTTGAGGCTGACAAAAAGGTGATTAATACTATCTATATTAGTGTGTTCAGCCACAGAGAATCTCATGTGTTGCATAAATAAGAGTAAGAACATAACTATTAGATAGACCCTTCCCATCAAGAGGGTCTTTCACAAATATGACACAAACTATGTAGAAAAATGGAATTACAAAAAAATGAACAGTAAACACTATCAGAAAATAGTATATAATAATGTACATATACGTATGTCTGTGACCACTGAGGCTCCTGGTATAAGCCTTAGTTTGAAAAGACAGATACATCATACTGTCCAACCAAATTGCAGGTGAACAATACTCTAGAACAGGTTAAACAATGTGTAAAGTTGTATACCAAAGCCAAAATAAAACAAAGGTAGATACATATTAAAGACAATTGCAGGTTTATACAATATTATTGGGTGAAGGAAACCCTCTCCAGAAACTAGGAGGGATGTCCTATGAAGTATAGGGATAATGTCAACTATATTGTCATTCAGATTTTAACTTGATTCCTTCACAATGATGAACATTGAGATGCCAGAACGTTATTTGGATGCCTCCAGCGAAACTTTGAGTTTGTCAGCATCTGCTTGGGAATTCATCCAGTAATGACCATAAGGTTAAGTAACCTTCACCCGAGCTGGATAGAGGAGGGAAAATTGTATGTGCCCTCATGTAACTCTTGCAGTACGGGGTAAATGCTTTCCACTTCAAGAAGATATTGACCAAAAATATGGAAAGATTAGCAGGAAAAACATCTTTATATTGGTGTTTCATTGTGAGATAAAGAGAAAGGATATTCATCTTGACGGTGATGTGTACCTCAAGAGTGTGAGCGGGGAAATATTGTCCGGGAGCTATGGAATTAAAAGAACTGGTCAGGTGTGGGAGTAAGATAGAGCTGAATTACAGTAATAAGTGACAGTGAAGCCATCTGGGCCCGGACTTTCCCCTATCGGGGTATTCTTCAGGGCTTTCTGAATTTCAGTGATGGTGATGGGTGATTCCAAATCATCTATAAACTGAGTAGAGAAGCTAGGAAGTCTTTGATATCAGAATGCCAGGACTGAGATTTTTACTGGTCCGGGTTGAGTGATATAAGGTAGACTGACTGATAAAATTCACGAAATACAGAGTCCATGGCAGAAAATTATTTAGTGAAATGCCTCAGGTATCTCTAATGGAGGAGACATAATTTGAATTTTGTTTAATCCTGACTAAGCGGGTTAAGTCTTTCCCACATTTATTCCATGCATGTAGGAGTGATATTTGATCCACTGATAAGACTTAAGTTGACGGCTCTTCAGTAAAGTGGAGAGTTACTTCCTGGCATTGACTAATTCTGAAAATGAGTCTGCTGATAGCAAAACTTTATGAAGTGATTCCATGCTATGGATCAGAAATATAAGTCTCTCTGCCTCTCTCCTGAAGACTTTCTGCTTTGGTGCTCCCAACTAGTGATGATCGAGCACCCCAATGCTCGGGTGTTCGGGTGCTCTGACCGAGCGCCCCGGAGGCTCGAGTGCTCGGCTGAGCACCCGAGCCCCATTGAAGTCAATGGGAGGACTCGAGCATTACACCAGGCACCCCCTGCTCTGATGAGGGGAGGGTGCCTGGTCCATAGGAAAAGGGCAGTAAATGATGGAAACACCACAGAAATGGTTCAGGGACAGCATAGGGAGGATGTCTGGATGCATCTTGGACTCCAACGTCGCTGCTGGGAACGATCTTTCGCCCGTAGTACGCCATTTTTACAGACTGACCGTAAAACACACAAAAAGGCAGATAAAAACGACTTTAGGCGAAAAATTGTTACCAAACAGTATTTGCTGTATATTTACTTGTATATCATCTGCAAATTATGCAAAAAATTTCATCGATTTTTCTGAACTGAGGCCATGATTAAGAGGGAAACGTGCGCAGAGGCAAATTCTCCCAAAAATTTCCTCGATTTTTCTGAACCGAGGCCATGATTAAGAGGGAAACGTGCGCAGAGGCAAATTCTCCCAAAAATTTCCTAGATTTTTCTGAACTGAGGCCATGATTAAGAGGGAAACGTGCGCAGAGGCAAATTCTCCCAAAAATTTCCTCGATTTTTCTGAACTGGGGCCATGATTAAGAGGGAAACGTGCGCTGAGCCGACCATCTAAAACATTATGGGTGAGGGTCTGCTGCGGAGCTGACCATCCTAAACATTATATGCGAAGGCCCGCTAGTGAGCTGACGCTATAAAACATTATATGAGAGGGCCCGCTAGAGAGCTGACCCAATAAAACATTATATGAGAAGGCCCGCTGGTGAGCTGACCTATACAAAAATTGTCAAACTGCGCCCGCTGGTGAGCTGGCCCTATATAAAAATTACATCACTGGGCCCGCTGGTGAGCTGGCCCTATATAAAAATTATATCACTGGGCATATGGAGGAGAGTCAACCATATACCCGTTATTTGGGTTGAAGGGGTGAATGGGAATACAGAGTATTCCCATCATTGTAAATAACATATATAAAGTGACTTTATGTTCCCCCGGGGCTTTCCTCCAGTGGAGTGGAGAAGTCAGGGGAAATCCAGGCCTTGTTCATTTTTATAAGTGTCAACCTATCAGCATTTTCGGTGGAAAGGCGGATACGCTTATCTGTTATGATGCCACCAGCAGCACTAAATACCCGCTCAGACAGAACGCTGGTGGCAGGGCAGGCCAGCACTTCCAAGGCGTAGAGTGCCAGTTCATACCACGTGTCCAGCTTGGACACCCAGTAGTTGTAAGGCACAGAGGGATCATTGAGGACGCTGACACGATCTGCTACGTACTCCTTCACCATCTTCCAAAACTTTTCCCTCCTTGTGACACTAGGCTGCGCATCAGGGTGAGGGTGCTGGCGGGGTGTCATGAAGGTGTCCCACGCCTTGGAGAGTGTTGCCCTGCCTTTGTCGGAATTGCTGTGTGCTCCCCTTTTCTCCCCTTCTCGGTTGGCCAAGGTAGCACGTACTCTGCCGCCAGCATTGTCAGATGGAAAATTTTGGAGCAATTTTTCGACAAGAACCTTCTGGTATTACACCATTTTGCTTGTCCTCTCCACCGGAGGAATGAGAGATGAGAAATTCTCTTTGTAGCGGGGGTCCAGAAGGGTGAACACCCAGTAATCCGTGTTGTCTAAAATGCGTATAACGCATGGGTCACGGGAAAGGCAGCCTAACATAAAGTCAGCCATGTGTGCCAGAGTACCAACAGGCAAGATTTCGCTGTCCTCACCAGGAGGATGACTCTCAATCTCCTCATCCTCTTCCTCCTCTTCTGCCCACCCACGCTGAAGAGATGGAAATAAAGTTCCATGGCTACCCTCTGTAGCGGAGGCAACCGTGTCTTCCTCCTCCTCCTCCTCCTCAGCCTCCTCCAATTGTCGCTGAGAAGACGAAGTGAGGGTGCTCTGGCTATCACCTTGTGTAAGCTCTTCCTCCCCCATTTCCACCTCTTCCACATGCAAAGCGTCGGTTTTAATTGTGAGCAGCGAGCGTTTCAGTAGGCACAGAAGTGGGATGGTTACACTGATAATAGCGTTATCGCCGCTCACCATCTGTGTCGATTCCTCAAAATTGCGTAAAACCTCACAGAGGTCTGACATCCATTCCCACTCCTCACTTCTGATTACAGGAAGTTGAACGGAGAGGCGACGACCGTGTAACAGCTGGTACTCCACTACTGCCCTCTGCTGCTCACAAAGCCGGGCCAACATGTGGAAGGTGGAGTTCCAGCACGTGCTCACGTCACACAGCAGCCGGTGAGCTGGCAATTGTAAGCGCTGCTGCAGCTTCAACAGGCCGGCTGAAGCTGTAGATGACTTACGGAAATGTGCACACACGCGGCGCACCTTGGTCAAGAGATCATGCAAATTGGGGTAGGTTTTTAGAAATCGCTGAACCACTAAATTAAATACATGCACTAGGCATGGTACGTGTGTGAGCTTGCCGAGCTCCAAAGCCGCCACCAAGTTACGCCCATTATCACACACAACCATGCCTGGTTGCAGGTTGAGTGGCGAGAGCCACTGCTCGGTCTGGTGACTAATCCCCTGCAACAGCTCTGAGGCCGTGTGCTGTTTGTCCCCAAGGCAGATCAGCTTCAGCACGGCCTGTTGACGCTTCCCCACTGCAGTGCTACACTGCTTCCAGCTACCGGCTGATTGGTGAGTGGCGCTGCGCGCAGAGAATTCGGAGGTGGAAACGGAGGAGGAGGAGCCAATAACGTAGGTGCTGGCGGAAACCCTGATGGAGGTAGGGCCCGCAATCCTCAGCGTGGGTAGCACCTGTGCCATCCCAGGGTCCGAGTCGCTCCCATCCTCCACGACATTCACCCAGTGTGCCGTCAGGGAAATGTAGCGTCCCTGGCCACAAGCACTTGTCCATGTGTCAGTCGTTAAGTGGACCTTCCCAGTAACTGCGTTGGTCAGGGCACGGGTGATGTTACGGGACACATGGTGGTGTAAGGCGGGGACGGCACACCGGGAAAAGTAGTGGCAGCTGGGGACTGCGTACCGAGGGACAGCTGCTTCCATCAGGCTGCGGAAGGACTCAGTCTCCACAAGCCTAAATGGCAGCATTTCGATGGCCAGTAATTTGGAAAGGTGTGAGGTTAGTGCTATGGCCTGTGGGTGGGTGGCTGGGTATTTTCGCTTGCGCTCAAATGCCTGGGGTAACGACATTTGGACGCTGTGCTGGGACAGGGAAGTGGATGTGGTCGCTGATGGTGCTTCAGATGGTACAGGTGCAGGGCGGGAGGTATGCGGGCCTGCGCCTTCGACAGGCGATTGGCCGGCACCGAAAACAGGGGAAGAAGAGGCAGTAGTGTGGCCTGCAGACACAGATGGGCGATCCGGGCGTTCCTCCCACTTATTACGGTGCTTGGATGCCATGTGTCGGATCATGCTGGTGGTGGTGAGGTTTCTAGTGTTCATGCCTCGGCTCATTCTGGTGTGGCACAGGTTGCAAACTACAATTCTTTTGTCGTCCGCACTTTCCTTAAAAAAACGCCATACCGCGGAACACCTAGCCCTTGGCAAGGGAGATTTACGCAAGGGGGTGCTCCGTGGAACATTTGCGGGCCGGTTTGGTGCGGTCCGCCTTCTTTCTGTAGCCACACCACTGCCTCTTCCAGCCTGTTGCGGTGCTGCAGATGGCTCACCCTCAGGACTGCTGTCATCGCTCGGCTCTACACCTTCCCAGGTGGGGTCAGTCACCTCATCGTCCACCATGTCCTCCTCCACTTCCTCACTCTGATCATCCTCCTCATGTCTTGATCCCACCACATACTCAGTCATTGACAACTGTATATCATCCTCCTCATCAAGGTCTTGAGACAGTAATAGTGGTTGATTTAATGGCAACTGTGTCTCATCATTATCCACTTCCTTTGACCTTAAATGCCGTTCACCTCTGTCATCTTCTTGTGATTGGGTACCCTCTAGAGGTTGTGAATCAGGGCACAAGATGTCATGTTCCTCTGCAAGCGTGCTTGGAGAGAGGTTCAAATGAAGGATTGGTGATGAGACGAGCTCCTCACTATATCCCAGTGTGGGATCACTTCTTTGACCAGATCCTCTATGGTGGGAGGAAGGATGATCAGGGTGAGGATTATGTTGACCAGACTCTTGGCTACTGAGAGTGGACTTGGTGGAAGACAGGGTGGTGCTTAACCGACTGGAAGCAGTATCAGCTGACATCCAACCGACCACCTGTTCGCAGTGGTCGGACCTCGAGAGTGATGTCCTGCGACGCCCTGTAAACTGAGACATGAAGCTAGGTATGGTGGATGTCTTTCTGTCTTGTGCTCTGGCACCAGGCACAGTTTCTACGCGTCCTGACCCGCGCCCTGAACTATCAGGATCACGTCCACTTCCCCGTCCCTTTTTACCCGCCTTCTTCATATTACACGGAATATGTGCTGCAAATCTGCAACTTTGCACAGTAAACAGAATGTTCTCCTAATATGCAACTTTGCACACTAAACAGAATGTGCTTCTTAACTGCGGCTCGGCACAGTGAATGGAATATGTGACTTTGATATTTTACAGTTTGCACAGTTAACAGAATGTTCTCCTAATATGCAACTTTGCACACTAAACAGAATGTGCTTCTTAACTGCGGCTCGGCACAGTGAATGGAATATGTGACTTTGATATTTTACAGTTTGCACACTAAACAGAATGTTCTGCTAATCTGAAACTTTGCACACTAAACAGAATGTGCTGCTAATCTGAAACTTTGCACACTAAAAAGAATGTGCTGCTAATCTGCAACTTTGCACACTGAACAGAATGTGCTCTAATCTGCAACTTTGCACACTAAAAAGAATGTGCTGCTAATCTGCAACTTTGCACACTGAACAGAATGTGCTCTAATCTGCAACTTTGCACACTAAACAGAATGTGCTGCTAATCTGCGGCTAGGCACAGTGAACAGAATATGTGAAGTTTTTTTTTTTTATATCTCTGCCCCCCCAAACAAAATAAACTGCTGCCCCCACACACAGTAGTCCTAAAAAGCACTTTTGGGTCTTTTTTTTTACAAATTCGCTTTTCTTCTCCCTACACTGACTTTCCCTTCCTATCCTCATCTCTCCCTGGCTAAGACTGAGCCGAACTCGCTGGTCAGGTGCTATACAGCACCCGATCACGGGTTCTGGCCAGCCAATCAGTGTAATGCCAGCAGCCAACATGGCTGCTGGCATTACACTGATGTCAGAGCCTCCCTGCACGTTTATTGGCTGCGCAGCAGCCGCAAAACGTGCGGGGAGGAGACCTGAACATGGCGGGCGAGCACATGCGGTACTCGTACGAGTACCGCCATGTACCGAGCAGAGCGATGCTCGAGCCGAACCGAGCTTCGGCCGAGCATGCTCGCTCATCACTACTCCCAACTTAATCAGTTCTCCAAGGATGAAACACTTGTGTGCTTCCCATACATTGGGGGCCGTGATCTTGGGGCTGATATTCAACCGGAAATATTCATCTAATGAGTTGGCAATACGTGCTCTGTCAGTTTCATCCTTCAGAAGGGCGTCATTTTGTTGCCAAGGAGGTCTGTCCAAACGTGGGTTTGCAAAGGAAAGATGAGCACATGAAGGGGCAAGGTCGGATATTGTCATAGTTTTGATGGAAGTATAAAATACATCATGTAAGAAGGATTGATTGGTCTAGGAGAAATTGGTCCAGGCGAGAGTAGGAGTTGTGGGGGGCAGAGAAATAGGTGTAGTCATGAGTGGTGGGGTTCAGTAGTCTCCAAGCATCCATGACATGTGATCTGGATAGCCTGGATAGTAGAGGAGAGTGGGTATTGAGAGAGTCCAGAAGTACTATCTAGAGAAGGGTGAAAGGTCATGTCTCCATCAAAGATAACTTGCCCATGTGAGGTCATCCAATAACGTGAGAACTTTCACCAAGAATTTCACAGTGCTGGATTTGGGGGTATATATATATTAGCTAGAGTCAAAGGGGTGTTATGAAGCTTGCCCTTAAGGAATAGGAATATGCACTCTGTGTCTGCCACTTTCCCTTCTTGTACCCAAGGGGTCTGTGCAATCACAGTATTGCTAGTCCACAGTGTTTGGAGTCCGCCGAGGCATACCAAGTCCTAGTGAAGGGAGAGGAGCAGAATATAGGCGAGTGTGAGGACATAAAATGAGTCTCCTGCAAAAGTAATATATTAGCATGTAGGTGAACAGCTTCACGGATGACTTGTGATCTTTTCTCAGTTATGTTCAATCCCCTATCATTTAGGGAGGTGAGAGACAGTGATGAAACAATTGACATAAGAACTAGTAATAATGAAGGTGAAGGTAAGCGAGATGGTGATCAAAGCACCAGTGGTCTCGCAGGGAGTGAGAAAAGGGGAGGGGAAGGAGGGATGGAGGGAGGAGGATTTGGGAAGAGTTGGAGGTAAACAATAAGAAGGTTATGGGGGAAGGTTGGGGAAAAGGTAAGGATGAACATTGCAATTGTGCTAATTGATAGGATGAGATGTAAGAACTCTAATAGAGAGGTATTGTGGTATATATAGGTAATGAAATTGTAATCTGTGATAATTTAGCCTTCAGGATCAGGATAAATAGTGGGGAAATGTAGGTACAAAGGGATCAGGCAGGGAAAGGGGTAGTAGGACAGGAGAAACAATGGAGAGATGATCTACCAGAGTCTCCTGGGTATAGGGCAGAAGTGGTTTCAATGTAAGCTGTGGATAGGCAAAGGGGCAAGTAACGGGGAGGCTAAGTATTGAGAGATGCAAAGGGGGTCGGCCATAGTCTCAGGGCCACTGGGATAGGTGGCACAGAACCAGGTATTACAGCGAAATGGGGATGCCATAATAGCGGAATACAATGGAGAAGTCATTTTTAACAGTCCAATCAAACCATCAGATATAAATAGCATTTATAATTACTTTAACTGCAAAGAGAAAACACATCTCACTGTTAGGACACCTAAGTCCAGGCAAAACCATGAAAGCAGTGGGGGGACACTAGATCAGCAAGAGCACGTCATAAAGGAAGAAGCAAGGGGGGTACTGAGATCCCCACTGGGACCGACCTGGAATTTAGGGTGTCCCGGTCAGAATCAAGTGTAACACGCGAGGCACGAGACACGGCAGAAGTCATTGGTAGTCAGCTCTGGAGTCGGCAGTCTAACCTCTAAACCCAGATCCCTCCCATCAATACAATGAGAGAGGGAATGTGAATACAGTAAGGGACATATCCAAGGGGGGTTATATATGGGGAAGATGGCGGTGGGAGTCGTCCATTCTGGCAATACACCAGGTAATAATACAAGGGTAGTTAACTATGACTATGTGGGAGATCATCTCAATCACCCCAGAGGACTTGAGATATCCAAATCTTCTCCAGCTTAGATTACCCCTGCAAGGCATGGACATGTAATCGCTCTAGTACAGAGACATCCACTACTAGAGGTCTCAGGGTCAGAGTGAAAGACAGTACATGCAACATTTATGGGACAGCGCCATCTTATTAATTAAAAGTATGGTAAAATGGGAATCATAACAAGTACGACAGGAAAGATGCAAGCTGCTATAATACAAGATTGCAAGGATTAGCGCTCCACAAGTAGGAGTAATAGTAAATTGGGGATGTTTCACGGTGAGACATGTTGAAGAAACTATTTGGAATAGCGAAATTGAGGTCGTAGGCAAAAAACATCAGTAATAATGTTTTCAACACCAAATAGAAGTCTCAGCTCCTCACTAGGTAGCTCAAAATATGGATGGGGCAGGCAGGTTTTGGGGGTCTACCAAATCGATCAGAGTAATCATCATAGGAGGAACAGGTGACGATTGACAGGATCCATAGTGGGATCTAAACAGAGCATAAGGTGCCTCAGGTTCAGACCAAGTACAGCACTCGGGGGGGGGGGGGGTGCGAGACACAGCAGAAGTCATTGTCAGATGGGATTGAAAACTAGTAATCTAACCGCCTATCTCACACTCCCCATGACAACACGATATGAAAGGGTACATACATATATAGTATGGGAATTTCCCAGGAGGGCATGGGGGTGGGGCTGGAAGGGAATTGCACAATCTGGTGTTGTATCTGGGAATTATGTGAGTATCATTAGCCACTAATAAATAGGGACATGTCACAGTGCCTCAAAAGCCCAAATTATCTGAAATTTCCCAACCCTAGTTCCCATAACAAGGCAAAGGCATGCAATCGCTACAGCCCAGGGGCTTCCAGCTACAGAGGCCCCAGGGCTGGAGCTAAGACACACATGTAACATGTTTCAAGCAATATCATTATAACAATTAAAAGCATAGCATAATGGTAAATATAACTAACAGAAGAGAGAAGATGCAGAATATTAAAGAACATGAAGGCAGAAGTAAGGATAATGTCCACCCAAGCTCCATGAGGCTTCACAGGCAACATGTACCTTCCATTATAGATACTTTGGCACATGAGCATAGGTGGTTTGTAAAGTCCAAAGAAAATACAGAACAGGAAGCACAAAGTTCAGTTTAAGTCATAATAATAACTGAGTGTAAGGATTCGGAACCCGGAGTGCCCAAAACCAAACAATTAGAGGGAAGAAGGTACAAGGCAATAACCCATACTTTGAGCGTAGTGAGTCATATGAGAGATTAGGGTATGACACATTAAAGTCATGGCCAGTACCATGCAGGAGGGATAAGGGAACCAGGGAGGGTAAGGGGTGAGGAAAAATGGATCTCAGGATCACTACCGGGTACCGGCATCCCAGCAGAACTAGGCTAAGAGTTAATTAACATATCTTAAAGTATACACATCGATCGTGTGAACAGAAGATATGAGTAGGTGTGACTCAGAAGACATCCTCCATAAGTGGCTGTAGTTGGCTTAATGGGGAACATGTATGTGCCAAACATATCAGTCCCAGTCGTTCAAAGGAGATCTTATGGAGGTATCAGTGGCATGTTTTGTTTTCTTCTCCTCTGGGCAGTCTGTTGCATCCCTGCGGTCTCTTCTGTCTTCAGGGAAAGATGAAGCTTGTGGGTCGGAAGGCATCATGGAAAGAACCGTCAGCGGGTGTAGGCCCAGGGGCTTTCAGAAGTCAGAGATTTCAGTGGATTCACGGATCACTTCTGAGGATCCATTATGAGTGAGTGATAAATGGAAGGGAAATACCCACCTGTATTTTATCCCCATGTTGCATAGATGATCTGTTAGCGAGTACAATATCCATCTTTTTTAAAGTGTGAGGGGAGAGAGATCATTATATAAGTGTATAAGACATCCCGCATATTTCATCTCTCGTAGATCAATACTGCAGGACATGATGCTATCTTTATCAGTATAGTTATGGAGGTAACAGATTATATCACAAGGTTTGGAGCCTGGTGGACCTCTGGGCCTGAGGGTCCGATGTGCTCAATCAAATTTTACCTGTTGTTCTGTAGGTTACCTCAATAAGTCAGCAAATAAACACTGTAAGGATGGGAAATCTTTGATCCCGATGTTACAGAAACTCATACTGTTCTCCAAGTGTAGTTTTGATATAATGTCCTCCTGCTGCAGCAGTGTTTGTTCCATATAATGCATTTGTGTCCAGGATGCCTATTTATCATCCTCCAATATGTTGGTTAAGCTGGGTCAGATCTTTTTTCAAGTCAGCGAATTCTGGTTTGACTGTTAGCTTGATTTCTGCCTTTATATCGGCCATAAAGGAGTGCATAGCCTCTTTAGTGAGGAATGAGGCCAGATCGTCACTGGTAAGGGATGTGGGCGTAGGTATGTCCGAGGGCATAGTCATGAGATGAGAATCAAGGACGTCAGAGGTGTCCAAAAGTACCAACGTCTTATCTAGATACTGACTGGCACTGAAGGCCTTAGGAGTAGACACTTGAGGCCCAAATGGTCTCCACTAGTGTTGAGCGAGCATGCTCGGCCGATGCTCGGATCGGCTCGAGCATCGCTCTGCTCGGCACATGGCGGTACTCGTACGAGTACCGCCATGTGCTCGCCCGGCACTTTCGGGTGGCGGGGATCTGTGCCGAAGGAGGCACAGATCTGAAGACGCTCCGCTGGACCACCAGGGACTGGAGGTAGGGGGCATTGCGGAGATGAAGGGGGCATTGCGGAGATGAAGGGGGCATAGCGGAGATGAAGGGGGACATTGTGGAAGAGGGGCATAGTGGAGATGAAGGGGGACATTGTGGAAGAGGGGCATAGAGGAGATGAAGGGGGACATTGTGGAAGACGGGCATAGCGGAGATGAAGGGGGACATTGTGGAAGAGGGGCATAGCAGAGATGAAGGGGGACATTGTGGAAGACGGGCATAGCGGAGATGAAGGGGGACATTGTGGAAGAGGGGCATAGAGGAGATGAAGGGGGACATTGTGGAAGAGGGGCATAGCGGAGATGAAGGGGGACATTGTGGAAGACGGGCATAGCGGAGATGAAGGGGGACATTGTGGAAGACGGGCATAGTGGAGATGAAGGGGGACATTGTGGAAGAGGGGCATAGAGGAGTTGAAGGGGGACATTGTGGAAGAGGGGCATAGCGGAGATGAAGGGGGACATTGTGGAAGACGGGCATAGCGGAGATGAAGGGGGACATTGTGGAAGAGGGGCATAGCGGAGATGAAGGGGGACATTGTGGAAGACGGGCATAGCGGAGATGAAGGGGGACATTGTGGAAGACGGGCATAGCAGAGATGAAGGGGGACATTGTGGAAGAGGGGCATAGAGGAGATGAAGGGGGACATTGTGGAAGAGGGGCATAGAGGAGATGAAGGGGGACATTGTGGAAGAGGGGCATAGCGGAGATGAAGGGGGACATTGTGGAAGACGGGCATAGCGGAGATGAAGGGGGACATTGTGGAAGAGGGGCATAGCGGAGATGAAGGGGGACATTGTGGAAGACGGGCATAGCGGAGATGAAGGGGGACATTGTGGAAGACGGGCATAGTGGAGATGAAGGGGGACATTGTGGAAGACGGGCATAGAGGAGATGAAGGGGGACATTGTGGAAGAGGGGCATAGCGGAGATGAAGGGGGACATTGTGGAAGAGGGGCATAGCGGAGATGAAGGGGGCATAGCGGAGATGAAGGGGGACATTGCGGAGATGAAGGGGGACATTGCGGAGATGAAGGGGGGCATTGACCAGGCACCCTCCCCTCATCAGAGCAGGGGGTGCCTGGTGTAATGCTCGTGTCGCCCCATTCAATTCAATGGGGCTCGGGTGCTCGGCCGAGCACTCGAGCCTCAGGGGGTGCTCGGTCAGAGCACCCGAGCACCCGAGCATCGGGGTGCTCGCTCAACACTAGTCTCCACGTGGCTGGAAGATAATCTGAAATTATTTTTGTTCCTGGCTGTTTGTTGGCCTTCCTCCATGACCCCTTCATCTACTGAGTCAATCATCAATGTAGACAGCGAGACAATTCTAGCACAACAGAGGGTGTTGAAGAGTAAAGTAATATGGGAGTCTCAGGAGCTCAAAGATTACACAGCCATCTTAGTTCGCTATTGGCTACGTACCCCAATGCAGGTTTTTAGGTTACATGGATTTATTGGGCCCACGCTCGTTAGCAATTCTTATAGACTAGGCTGTGAATACAATGTAAAACATATATTATTACTAGGTGTGAGTGAAAGGTCCCATCTTGCTCCAGCGAAAAAATCAGTGAAAACCACATGGTCGTCTGCTTTAAACAGCTATTAAAACTTTGCCCTTTTCAGCCACTGACAAAAATTCTTCTCTATTTTTTCAATGGCTAGAAAGTTTTTTGCCCCTTTATTATGTGTTTTTCACCTTTTTGCTATAAAAACGTATCGGTTTCCAGGAAGTAAAACACAATACAAGCAGCTACAGAGTGAGAGAGGTGCCAGGCTGCTATGCTGTGTGCTAATAGCAAAACTGAGGCAGGAAAGGCTCATAGTGACTGATATTACTATAAGCAAGTTTAAGAATAATAAAAGGAGGAGCTAGAAGGACCCTTTTGTGTAATTCTCAGGAGGGGGGCAGAAGATGATGCCAAGTGTGACAGCAGGGGACCCTAAGTCACACCTGTCATCCCCAATCAGTCCCACCACTAGTACTAATACTAATGGTAGGAGTGAAGGAGTCATCATATTACTAGTGAGGAAGAAAACTCAGCTGGGTCAACACTGAAATTGATGTGGTTGATGTTAGTAGTAGTAACAGTGATTGTGAAGAAGCTGGTATGACTAGTGTTAGTGGAGTGGTAGGGGAAGCAATGCAGAGCATCCAGAATAGCAGTCAAGTGAGCCCACAACATTCCCTTGACCCTGGAAATCCCCTTCCCCTCTCAGCATTGTCCAGCTGGAACATAATCCTGAAGAAGGCAGAACTGTTGCTTAGCAGCAATAATACCACCACCAGGAGCACAGATCAGCTGTCTGTGCCTGTTGCTAGTGCTACCAGTCTGCCTTCTTCTGGTCACCAAGATATGGCAAGGGTGACATTCGGGAACCCTCTGTCACATTCCTCTTCACCTCCTCCAATCACTGAGATGTTTGTAATAGAGCAGCAGAAGCAGCACAGAGGGACTGGTGGTGGAGGTCATGATGATGGTGGAGAAGTTGGGGTGGAAGAGACATTAATAGCCAACTTTTATAATGTTCAGAGTTTGAAAGTGCTCTAATTCCTGCTGCTGTTGAGTTGCAAAGCAGCAGGATGCTGAGGAGCAGGTTAGTGTGACACAGACCACCGGGGAAACAGTGGAAATGAGATCAACAAGTGATGTGGAACTAGGACAGGTTCCACTTGCCAGCAGCAGCAATACTCCTGGTCCTAGATGCAGTGCTGATTCTGAGGCAGTAGCAGCAACAGCAGCAACATCATCCTCCACCCCTGACAGTGAAGGGGAATGTGGAGGACAAGAATAAAGGGGCCATTCTTCTCCACCTGTTCCCTATCCCCTGAAGTCATGGGTGTGGGACTATTTTTTTCTTGGGGCAGCACAGTGCAGTCATCACCAACAGCAGCGAGCACAATTTTTGACAAGTCAGTGAGAAGGGGAAAGGAGGGAAAACACCTTGGCACAACCTCCCTGATATCACACATGAAACACAGACACCATGACATTTACAACAACATATTAAAGCCAAACACCCACCACAGAAATCAAGCACCACTGTTGCTGTACCCCCTGACTCTCCAGAAAGGCAACAAGAGGAAAGGTGGAGATCAAAGAGGAGGAATATGTAACAGAGTGACTTGGAATAAAGACACTGAGAAGTGCAGATACAGTAAGATAATAACTTTATTGAGAATCAGCATAAAATAAAGTAAGATAGCACTTCCCCAACCTTCACAGGAGCAGGTGTAAGGACAGTGTCGGAGCACTTCCCTAACCCTCGCAAGCCAGGTATGGAGGCAGCAATGGATCACCCGACTGTAAGGAGGCAAACACCACTCTGACTGAATATATGAATAAATGCTAGTAGCAAGGATGGTAGCAGGTACTAGTGTAGGGGAGCCCCTGTGAACAGAGGGAAAATCCCCTAGTACGTTAGGGTAGTTCAGTTCAGAGACAGATGTCCATAGAACGCTAGGATTAACCAAAAGGGAGCGGTGACATAGAATCCCAAGAACTCTCTACAGTAAATAACAGGCAACGGTGACAGCGAATCCCTAGGATGCTAGGGTAACCAAAAGGGGTGGGTGAAAGTTGTTACCGTGTTCCTGTGGGAAATTTCACAAAAACCTTGTTGTTATCCGCTTTTTTGCGGGAAAATCCGCTTTTAATTTTTCGCATTTTTCACCCATTGGCCAAAAATTTTCACCATTTTTTCAATGTCTAGAAAGTTTCCACCCATTGATTTACTTTGTTTTCGCACTTCCGCTATAAAATCGCGACTTTTTCTCTGAAGGCAGATACAATAGAAGCAGCTACAGAGCAAGATATACGTGCTGTGCTGTTCTTGTGATATTTTGCAAAAAGTGAAGCAGGAGAGGCTCATAGTGACTCACTATGAGCAGGGTGAAAAAATAATCAGTGGAGGAGCTGGAAGGACTATTATGTGTCCACTGAGTATGAGGAGGAAGGGAGCACTACTGTACCAATGCTGCCCACTCCCCCTAAATCACCCCAATGGCTCTTAGGGAATTTAAAGGAAAGGGAGGGAGAAAAGAGAATGGGAAGGAAGGGAGAAAAGAGAATGGGAAGGGAAGGAGAAAAGGGTAGTACGAGTGAGAGCAGGACAGGTCAGCTGCCTGTGCCTGCTGCAAGACGTGCTGCCCCTGCTGCCAGTGCCACCACTGCTGTACCTGCAGCCATTAGTGTTGTACCTGCTGTCAGATGTACTGCCACTAGTGTTGAACCTGCTGCCAGTGCTGAACCTTCTGCCAGGGCTAAATCTGCTGCCAATGCTGAACCTGTTGCCACCAATACTTTGCCTGCTGCTAGTGTTTCTTGTAGTTCTCAGGGGATGAAGGAGAAAATTATGCCATGTGTGACAGCAGGGGACCCTCTGTCACATTGCTCATCACCTCCTTCAAGCAGCAGTGAGATGTCTGGAATAGAGCAGCAGCACATAGGGACTAGTGGTGGTGGTGGTGTTGTTGGAGAAGCTGGGGTGGAAGAGACATTGATGGCCTTTTTAGCAGAAACTGAGAAGGAATGGGAGACAGGGATGAGAAAGAGCATCACCACCACTAGCAGTCAGCTTTTGAAATGAGGGAAAATTGCAACTGCTCTAACTTCTGCTGCTGCTGAGATTAAAGGGAAGCAGGGTGCTGAGGAGCAGGCTAGTGTGCCACAGACCACCATGGACACAGTGGGAATGGGGTCAACAAGCAATGCGGGACTAGGACAGGTTCCACTTGCCAGCAGTAGCAATACTACTCCTGATCCTAGTTGCAGTTCTAAATCTGAGGCAGTAGCAGCAACAGCAGCAACATTATCCGCTGTCACAGAAAGTGAAGGGGAATGTGGAGGACAAGAAGACAGAGGACATTCTTCTCCACCTGTTCCCTATCCCTCCCCCCAGAAGACATGGGTGTGGGACTATTATTCTCTTCCGGCAGGCACAGTGCAGTCATCATCAACAATGGTACAGTGCAAGATTAGTGAGAATGGGAAAGGGGGGAACACACCTTGGCACAACCGCCCTGATAACACACATGAAACACAGACACCATGACATTTACTCCAAACATGTTAAAGTCAAACACCCGTTACAAAAATCTAGCACCACTGTTACTGTACCCCCTGACTCTCCAGAAAGGTGGAGATCAAAGAGGAGGAAGAATAAAGAAACCAGACAGACACTGGAAGTTCCATGACGAGTGAAACAACTAGCTCACCATCAACATCACCTTCTTCCTCTAGGGTAACAAGTATATCTTCTGCCAATCCCCTCATTCATTGATACCTCCCCTGCCATATGATAGCCACTCTGTTAATGTTAGGATATGGCAGTTCATCTCTACCAATTGTACACTGTGTGGTGCACTGACCACACATGCCAGTGTGGTGGAGGAGAATCGATACCAGGTTATCAGGTGGCATCTGAGGAGATTCCATCCCGCAGAATATGCTAGGATTCTGGCAGTGAGGCTTCATCGTTACTATTAAACTGTCAGCATGTTGTCATGTGTCCTTAGCGGGGTCTGGACAAAGGGTACAGTGACAGCTGCAGTACTTGGTTTCGGGTGTCATGGTGTTTGGATACAGTTGTGCCCCCAGATGTTATTTACCACACACATTACAGTTGCTGATGGAAGCCACAGTTCCTGTTCTCAAGGGAAAAATATATATTCTAATAACAACATACCTATGATGATTTTGAAGGAGGGGCAGGTGGAGAAGATTTAATGATCAACTTGTTATTTTCTCCACATTTACTGGGGGCTACTTATTATTCTGCTACTGTCTCAGGCTCATCACTGGAGCCAGTTGTGGCAAATGGAACCTTCATCATCCATCTTCCATGTTACTGCTATTGTTGATCCCTTTCCCTTTCAGCTGCCTAATCATCCTGCTGCTTAAAAAACTCAGAAGCAGCATCAGTGTGATCAGCAGTTGCAACTCAGGAGGACATTTGACAGAAAAAACTAGTCCTACAAAAAATAAACAATTTTTTGGGGGGTTGTTTCTAACAAGCCTAAGTCCTACAAATCAATGTTTCCTTAGGGCTTGTGCCATACGAGCTTATGTCCTACAAATCAATGTTTCTCAGGGCTTGGGCCACTAATAAGTCTAAGTTTTACAAAGGCCTCTAACAACAAATCTAACAAATCATCCTCTACAAAATACTCTATCAAGTCAAGTATCAGTCCACCCCAGTGGCAGCTTATGTCGGGGGTTCCTGTCTCTGTCACTTTATATACAAATGTCTTGTTTTATTGTATTGAGTTATTTTTTTATTAACTGTCCCCCAATAGCAGTTAAGAAAGCCCCCCAAAACAAATTCCATGTTAAAATGATTCATTCATTCACCAACACAGGCACCCTCCTCAGACCATGTGTTATGGTTTTTATTTTATTTTATTTATGATTTTTTTTTTTATTAAGTGTCCCCAAATCCTAGTAAACAACTCCCCAAACACATTCCCTGTTCAACTGTTTCTTTCCCCATACCCCACCAACACAGGCACCCTAATGCCCCTTTTATATAATGCCTTGGGGAAATAAAATATTATTTGTAATGTGTTGTGTGTAACTTCTATGTTCCCACTGATTTTATTAGGTGAAAAAAGCAGAAAATCTGCACTTTTATCTGGAAATTTTTTGCCAAGCGGAAAATGCCATTTTTCACCGATTTCAGTTTGAGGCGGAAAATTTCACCCATCCCTAGTAACCAACAGGCAGCGGTGACTGAATCCCTAGAACACCCTAGGGTATCCAACAGGCAATGGTGGCTGCAAACCCCTAGAACGCTAGGGTAAACCAACAAGCAACAGTGACTGAGAATCCCTAGAACGCTAGGGAAATCATTGGCCTAGAGTGGAACAACAGACAGCAGGAAGGCCAGTGACACAGACTGACGCAGACTGAACACCTCTCGGATGAGGCAGCGCTAGGGCATGGAGAGTGCAAGAAGACACAGTAGTCCACAGGTTAATTGGAAGTCAGCCAGAGCAGGGGTAGTCAGCCAAAGCCAGGAGTCTATCATGGTGCCGTGATTGCTGGCTTTTGCTGTCAGTTGCTAAAGCTCTCCATTGGCTGCCTGTCATTAGTCCGCCCAGTATTGCCTATATAGACTGGACTCATGCACCCTTTGGGTGCCCTTTCGTGGTGTCTCTATGTCAGTGGTCACCTGCCTATGGGTCCTGTGACTACTGGGCCGCTTGAGCCCCTATTTCCCAGTGTAGTGTCCTTGCCCAGATGTCCAGAGTCACTCCTGAGTGGTACCTGTTTCCGTTCCTGACCTGGTTTGGCTGTCGTTACTGTTCCAGTATCCTGTTCTGGCCTGACTGTCGTTCCTGCTCCTTGATCTGGACTGACATTCTCCTTCTGGACTTGGTCGTCTGGGCGACATTCTGACTACTGGATTCTCCTTCCGTTGGCTTCCATTACCAGGCTGGGTCTCCGTGTTGCCCAGTATGCGGTACTGGTTTACTCCATATCACTGGTCGCTAGCTGCCTCCATTACAGCACCGGTACAGCCTCCGTGTTGTCCAGTACGGTTTACTCCATATCAGCACCGGTAGGGCTTCAGTGTTGTCCAGTACGCGGTACTGGTTTGCTCCATAACACACCGGTTGCTAGCTGCTTCCATTATAGCACCGGTAGGTCCTCCGTGTTGTCCAGTATGCGGTACTGGTTTACTCCAATTCACCGGGTGCTTACATTACCAACATTACAGCACCTGTAGGGCTTCAGTGTTGTCCAGTACGTGGTACTGGTTTGCTCCATAACACACTAGTTGCTAGCTGCTTCCATTACAGCACCGGTAGGGCTTCCGTGTTGTCCAGTACGCGGTACTGGTTTACTCCATATCACAGGTTGCTAGCAGCCTCCATTACAGCACCGGTAGGGCTTCAGTGTTGTCCAGTGCGCGGTACTGGTTTGCGCCATAACACACCGGTTGCTAGCTGGTTCCATTACAGCACCGGTGGGCCTCCGTGTTGTCCAGTTCGCAGTACTGGTTTACACCATTTCACCGGTTGCTTACATTACCAACTTTACAACACCGGTAGGTCCTCCCTGGTTGTCCAGTATGTGATACCGGTTTGCTCCACATTACCATCTATTGCTTATGCTACCTACGTTACAGCACTTGTGGGGTTATTTACTCAGTCATTGTGTTAGGCTGCCTTGCCCGGTATATTGGCAAGGCCGGTTGTTACGGTTTTTACGACACTCAGACCAAAGGTTAAAAATAAAACACAGTTTTATTGAGGTAAAAATAAGGAACAGTGCCCCTTGGGGCCAGAATAGGTAATAGCACATATCAGACAAGTAATGGATGTAAGACAGGCCCAATATAGTAGGAGCAAATAGCTAGCAACAGGAATCAATGGAGGTAACAGGGTTAATGTCCAATACAAATAATCAGTCTCTGTTGTGGTGATTAGCCAACACCCGGTGAATATAAACAGTCCAGGTAGTAGTAGTGCAGAAAGCAAGCGCTAGCAGTGCGACTGAACTGAATCACTACAAGATAGCTGTACTGTAATATACCCAATTGTATAGCAAGAGCTGACTGGAGCTAGAGCCAATAACACCCCTTGGGTGCGGTAACGGAAGAGAGACACTGCAAGAGCAAATGGGACCACAGCTAAGAGCACCCCTTGGGTGTGGTAACGGAAAAGACACTGCACAAGCAAATGGAACCAGAGCCAAGAGCACCCCATAGGTGCGGTAACGGAAGAGACACTGCACAAGCAAGTGCAAGGTGAGCCAAACGCACTCCCTGGTGCTGTATGATGGTACAACACTGTGAGCAATAGGAAACCAGAGCCAAAACACCCTTCCTGTGCCGAAACGGAGTAACACACTGCAAGAGCTAACGGAATGCCCAATAGCACCACGCGGTGCAACGACTGCAAGGGAACAAGCACTGTAGTAGGAGGTAACTGCTTTGCTAGTGTAAAAGGATAGGCTCGGTGATGAAGGCAAGAAGCTCAGCAAGTGTTAAACGGGCTCAGAATCGGAGGCAACAAGCTTGGCAAGTGTACACAGACAGGCTCGGTAATGGAGGCAACAAGCTCAGCAAGTATTCTCTGACAGGCTCGGTAACGGAGGCAACAAGCTCAGCATGTGTACAGACAGGCTCGGTAACGGAGGCAACAAGCTCTGCAGATGAAGTGTGATCAGTCAGTGCAACACTGCAAGCACAGTTCAGAATGTCGCCAGGCAAAGAGATCAGACTCTCGCAGGAACACTGGAAGCAATCACGAAGCAGGAACGTCAGCCAGAGCCGGGTCAATCACAGAGAAGGAACGTCATCCAGAGCCGGGTCAATCACGGAGCAGGGACGTCAGCCAAAGCAGGGTCAATCACGGAGCAGGAACAACAGAGTAGTCAGATGGGCCGAGTCGGTACACAGGAATGCAGGAACACAGCAACAAAATACACAGGTACGGGAACACCACGAAAGGACACCTGACAGGTGCCATAGGCCCGGTATATGAAGAGACACCCTGGGCGGGCCAATCACTCTCCACCAATGGGAGAGCACCACAGCAGAGAGTGACAAGGAATCACGGAAACCGTGGTACCGGTAGAGCCTCATTCATATTGTTGTACCTTTCTCAGGCTGCCTTGCCCGGTATATTGGCAAGGCCGGTAGAACCTCCTTTAATCCTGTGTTGCCAGTTCCAGGCTGCCTTGCCCGGTATATTGGTAAGGCCGGTAGAGCCTACGTCTTCTCATTGTGCCAGTCTCCAGGCTGCCTTACCCGGTATTTGGCAAGGCCGGTAGAGCCTACTATACTGTATCATTGTATGAGTTACTATTTTGTACCCATCGTGTGTATGTTTCATATATGTATGTTCAGGACCCGCGAGGGTTCTCATTAACTTTTCAATAAAGTCAGACTGCAACGGGTAGTCAGCCAAAGCCAGCAGTCAAATCAGAGTGGGTAGTCAGCCAAAGCCAAGAGTCAGCCCAGAACGAAAGGCAGCTAGTCAGGGATCAACGGAGCCGAAGATAGAACGTAGCCATGAGTCATACACAGAAATGGAGCATCGGAATCACAAGAGCTATAGTGCACAGGTACACCATGAAAGAGCAAATGAGTAAAGGCAGACTGAGGCCTATAAGGCCTAGCAAGTAGGTAGAGACTCCTTCTGGCAATTAGCAGTGGCCAATAAGAATAGCGAATGTGCTTCAGCGTGACAACCAGGCACCGTGATAGTACCCCCTCCAAGTAATCTCTCTACCATGGAAGAGAAACAACTTTATTTGGAAAATTAGCATGGAATCTGCATAGCAGAACAAGAGCGACAACCAGGAAGTACAGCAATGTCACCTTCAAGCACAGCGTCACTATAAGCAATCACTGGCACCATGATAGAAGAATAGAGAAACCCATACAGAGACTGGAAGTTCCATGATGAGCGAAACAACTAGCTCACCATCACCTTCTTCCTCTAGGGTAACTACATCTTCTGCCAAAACCATCATTACCTACCCTGCCAAGTTCTACAAATCAATGTTTCCTTAGTAGAGATGGGCAAACATTTTCACCTCAAACTGAAATCGGCAAGAAATGGCACTTTCCGCTTGGCAAAAAAAAAAAAAAAAAAGTGCAGTTTTGCCCACTTATTCCCACTTTTTTCGCCTATCTCATTGCATTGAAATCAATGGGTAGAATAATTTTTCTACAACCATATGAAAGGCTGTCAGGCTCTCACATCATACCATTCTGTATTTGTTAGAGGAGAGAGCAGAATGTTTTTGAGCTAGAGAAGATATGCAAATAAAGGGGAATTGAAGCTTAGTTTTAGGGAGTCATTTAGATAGGACATTTGTTCTCTGTAATAGGGGAGTCTGGGGGCACAATGGGGAGAAGAAGGGAGGAAGGAGGTTGACCCAAAATACCCCAAAATTTAGTGTGACTGACTGGCAAGACACAGGCAGCATGCTGATTTTACTTTTATTGTCTCTGTGCTGGGGTAGTCTGGGGGAAAGAAGCTGTTTGTTTTTTAGCTATAAATATTTTTTGGGGGACTAACTGTGATTAGATATGGTGGACAACTTAAATGCATAAAAATAAAAAATAAAATAAAAAGCATAAATAATTAAACAAATAAATATATTAGACAGCTGACTGGGAGCTCTGTGACTGAGGGAGACTTGATAGACAGCAGACAACATTGAGAATTTTGTTGAGGGCCAGACATCAGTTGTGTACTGTAGAGAGTAAAAACACACACAGTAGTTGAGTAATGTCTAGCAAATGCACAAGCGAGAGGGGGAAAGGTAGATGAAGTGCAGGGTCGCGGGAGTAAAGTTAGTGCAAAAACTGACTGCAGCAATCATTGCTGCAGCATGTGCAATAAATGATGATCCCTTTCCTCCCAGGGTGGATGCAGTTTGTCAAGGTCCCACCAATCACACCACACCAGTCCCCCACCGCCACTACCATAGACATCTGCCACATTGTAGGTTGTACTTTTTTTTTAATCACTTGACATCACCATGAATACGTGCAAGTGTCACTGAAGCAGGAAGTAAGAGTTGTGGGCAAAGGACAAATGCAATCTACATGCTAACACATTTTTCAAGGTATATGTTGCTGTAGGACTCACAGTTTTGACTTCCAGCAACTTATTTCTCCATTACAGCCCTCAGTAATATTGTGCTGGGAGATGTTGCACCATATGAAACATACGAAAATGTGTTGGAACAGGAAAAAATGTGTTGGAATAGGAGAAAAATGTGTTAGAATGTGATAGAATATGAGAAAAATGTGTTGGACTATGCGAAAAATGTGTTAGAATAGGAGAATAATGTGCAGGAATATGCAAAAAATTGCTGGAATAGGCAAAAATGAGGAAAATTTTGCATTGGAGAAACAGAGAAAACTTTTGCGAAAAAAGTGAAACATTAGCTGTTTTTGCGAAAAGTCATGCTAGAAAATTTTCTCACCCCTATTTCTTAGGGCTTGTGCCAAACAAACCTAAGTCCTACTAATCAGTGTTTCTTCCAGGCTTGTGCCTCTAATAAGTCACATAAGTCTAACAAGACCCATTTTATACCATGTCGTATGGTATTTAAAATGGTATTTAGGATTTATTTTGTATTAACTGCCCCCAATCCCAGTTAACAAACCCCCCAATTAAACATTCCATGTTCAACTGATTCTTTCCCCACACCCCACCAACACAGGCACCCTCATGTCCCTTTTATTCTATGCCTTTGGGAAATAAAATAATAATTGCTAGGTGTTATGTGTAAATTCAATGTTCCCATTGATTTCAATGGAATGAGCCAGGAGAAAAAAGTGAAAAAACTGCACTTTTCGCGGGAAATTATTTGCCATTATTCTCTGATTTCAGTTTGAAGTTAAAATGTTCGCCCATCCCTAAGAGATAGATTATGTATATAATGGAGGGGTTAATTTAATGCCAGGTAGAGAAGTTTTGCATAGGAGAGTTTATTTAATATTTTAACTTACAAGGCAAAATATGTGTTTGGAATCGTGTTTGTGTGTAAAGGGAGAGGGTGTTTGGAGGAAAATGGAGATGTGGACCCCAATCAGGGATACAGGAAGGTTCATAACCCTTATAGCACTTAGCACTTATCAAACTAGGTGCAGGGAAACAAGCACACAGATCACCAGATTTTTTTTCTCCTATGTACCATTAACATTGGGTCAAGGTTCAGATGCATACTAATGATACCATTCCCTCTTGGTGTGTCCCCATGTCTGCCAGAGTTCTAAAGGAACAGCTTTGTACATAGGTGCAAAGCTGGTACAGTCAGTTTTGCACCTAAGTGTAGGCCTTTATGCCTGAAATTTTTCTTAATACATGAGCCCCCTTGTCAGTGTTTATTAGCACATGTTAGCATTAGGGATCACTGTGCTTTTAAATAAATAACTACTGAAAGAGGCATAGTATTAAAGGATGACATATGATGTATCAGAATATCATTCTATATGTGACTGTGTGTGCCTTTAAAAAAGAAACTTCCTCTAGTATTGCACAATATACAATTATTAAGTATGCTTTTTTTAAACACTGATAAATGTGGTTTGTATAATAACATATCTGATTATATGTAGACATAAACATTTCCGTACTGCTGATGAATCTAGGATTTTGTTGAAATGTACAGTAATAACAAACAGATAGAAAAATGTATATAAAATGCTTCTACATACCCTTTGTTAATATAGAGCTTGGATATCTCCTCAAATTCATTACAGAGAGAACATGGGCTTTGCTGCCATTATTTCTTTTCTGCCTTCAAACACTGCTCAATACAGTAACAAACTGTGGTTGCAATACTAGAATTACAGTGTAGTCTGTAGATACTTTGCTGCTTGGAGACACCTCGCCTACTAAACAAACAGGATCTTGCATTTACTAAACAGAGCTTACAGACATGAATAGCATATACTAAATCATTGTAGTAGGGCTGGTAGAGTGTAAAGAGAAAGGTGTGCAATGCACTGCAAATAAGTTGCACTTTAAAACGTATACGATGATGAAGTCTGATGTATTTAGAAAACTGAAGCAATTCAGGGGCAAGCCATCTGCACCATAGACAGGAAATACAAATGCCCATTGATTTAACTTATGAAATATATCTCCATCTTGTATCTTGAATTGGTAGTTTTAAAGGTAGCTTAAGGCTATATGCAATTATCTGTAGCAACTGCTTTGTTGCATGTAATTGCATGCCAATATTGTTTTTCTAAATAGAGAAGACATTTTTCATTGCAGCATCTTTTAACCAAAATATAAGCAGTGCCAAAATCACACAGAAAAGCAACTACATGTGATATATGTATGACTCCAATGTGATCCCACTGAAACCAATAATATCAATTTACTGATTTACTGATCTGTCAGTGATATTTACAAGTGAGTAACATTTTCTGCCATAGTCGTGTTAACAATAACTAATGTATGCATTTTTTTCATATTACTATCACTAAAATGAAGTGATTTTTGTACAAATTGCCTTAAAGGGATAGTAATACTTCGTTTTAACTTTATTTTATTTTGTAGGCATTAAAAAACACATGACGAATGCTATAAGTCTTATCTCTCAAACCTTTATGGTTTATGAGATATTCACAAGCAAAGTTTCCCCTCCCGCCCCTTTTTCCTAGTGTAAACCATCTCTTCTCAGATGTGAATCTGGTTGTAAGACCAGACAGATAACAGCAGGGGACAATCTTCTTTGTATGAAAAGAATGAAAGCCCTTCCCCCCTTGACAAGTTTTTCAGCTTTTTCCCTTATCTTAATTGAAGATTGTCCCTCTCTGCAGTCTACCTGGGCACCTCCCTTCTGCTCTGGCTGAGCAGGGGGGGGATACTTTGCTTGTGAATATCTCTTAAACCATAAAGGTTTGAGAGATAAGACTTATATCGTTCTTCATGTTTTTTTAATGCCTACAAAATAAAATAAAGATAAAATGAAGTATTACTATTCCTTTAAGGTATCTGGTGAAAGGGAGGGTCATTCAGGGGTTGTATGTAAGACAGATTTTCTTGTCTGTTCTTTATTAGCTTGGAGAAGCGTAGCAGACCCCACCACCACCACCACTTTTCTTCCCTGTGCTGTGGACTAGTTTACTTTGATTACATTAGATCTTAATCCCTGAACAGAACAGAAAAAAATGTACTTTGGGAGATAATCTATTTTCAAACCACCACATTCCAATAGATTCACCTTGCTGTTTATGTTACTGTAACAATTTCTGATTTTGTATGTTCAGGTAATGCAGTGAGGGATTCAGTCTCAGGGGAGTACTTTTCCACTCTCTCAATGTTTGACTAGACTTTTTAATGACAGTGTTTCAGCATTGAATGAAGGCTTATTTGGGAGTCCGACTTACTATTTACACAACTATTTAATAGCTAATTTTTGCATTTGACAAAATCTCTGACTAAAAAAAACAGCATTAAAATTCAGATTTGGCTTGAATATAATCCAGTCCTTAGCTGAATATTTAGATGTTAACTAAGATTCATCTCACAGCATTCCTAGGGGTCCTTCCTTAGCGACCATTGGTTAAATCCTAGTTATAGTTTTTTTTGCAAATGTGTTAAATAAAGGTACTGAACATTTGATGAAAAAGAACTGGCTATATTTGCTAACTAAACTGAGTCATTTGAGCATCCATGAGACCATACTAAGATTATGCTTAATTAATGTCATTTTTTTCACTAACTGTGCCAAGTGTGAGTGCTTCATGCTTGTAGCATTATGCACAGAATGGTGCACAAATTGTTAGTATGCAACCATGCTACAAGCATTTTACCAAAAGGTGATATTGTTCACTTCTATGAGTGTAAACTAAAATAATGACCAAAATAATATGAAAACTAAAATAATAAGAACAGAAAGACCAAACATAGATTCAACTGTCCCACAAATCTTAAATTTACAAGAGAGATGGTTCTAAAGTTAAAAATGGAGGTATAAGAGAAACAAAAATAAATTAGATCTGTTCCTCCCCCACCAGCCATTCTATGACTCTTCCCCATCCTCACTCACCCTTCATGTTGCAACTTGTGTAGTTGTGTGCCTTCCAATGGACAATAGAACAATGTTGAGTGTATGTGTTTTTCTTTGGAAACCAGATATACATCCTAGGTACCCTTAGGCAAGGTACTCTAGGTGCCCTTAGCTCAACCCATAGCATACCTCCTTTCCTCACATGACTCCAGTCCCATTTTGACACAGAAAATATACTAAGCCTATAACAATCAAAGACAAATAAATGTTTAACCCTTTGGCTGATTTACAAGGAGTTGCAGATCTTTTCAGCATCCAATGAGTTAAATAATAGCCTGTAAAGGGTTCTAAACTCATGCAGGAACATTGAGATTGCTCTGGCCCCACCTACACTCCAGAATGTGGGTGTGGCTAGTACAGATGTGGCTCCCCTTAGAATTTGGCGCTCTAGGCAGACTCCTACTCTGCCTTTTGAAAAATCCAGCCCTGGCGATCAATGAGCATTGAAACAAGGCTGGGGAAGTAGACAGTGTATGTGTGGCTCTTTGCTACCAGTGGACAGTAGAACATGGGTGAGATGACAGACAATGTATGTGTAGGTCTGTAGATACCAGTGGACAGTGAATCAAGGCTGGGTATGTGTGGTTCAGTGCCTACTAGTGAACAATGGAACAATGGTGGGGAGGCAGACAGTGTATGTATTGCTTTTTGGCTGTCTATGGACAGTATACTAAGGCTGGTGTCTCATAGAGTGTAATTCAGTAGATACCAGTAGACAGTGGAACAAGCTTGAAGTGTCAGACAATGTTTGTGTGTGTGTGTGTGTGTCTGTATAAATACAAGACATTGTATGTGTTACAGTGTCTGAGATGGTGTTTGACACTGAGTGTGTCTCTGATGCTGATGTACTAACAAAAGTGCTGCAATTCTGCAGAAACCCTACTATTAAGAAACAAATAAAAACTTCCTTTGCTTTAAAGATGGCTTTTAATACCTTCAAAGCTAGATAGGTGCCCAAAGCATTGCAATAAGTTGGATACACCCTTTAATCCTCTAACACTACTTTGTACTAGGCTTGTGCAAATAGGGTCGTCAAATTTCAGAATTCATCGAATATGGGGTCATTCTGCGACATTCGGGCTGTCCAAAAAGGCAAGGGTCATTTGCCAGAAAAAGTTAGAACCTGAACAGCCCTGGTCCGAAAGTCATCGAAAATTTTGGAAATTCAGCAACTACTACTTGCACGGGCGATTACTTTCCCTCCATACTTTCCATCCATGTCTCTAGTCCAATTATCTTCTCTGTTTCATACGCTACTTTCCCGCTTTGTCTCTATTCCAATTAGCTTCTTCATTTCATAATGTGGGTTGGACTAATGACACAGACACCCAGACAGCCTGCATTTCCTGTTAGTGCATTGTTAGAGCTCAGAGAGAGAAGAAGCAGAGAGTGTCCAGTTGTTGTGTAGGCAGGCAGGTAGCATTAGGCATAGGAAGGCAGCCAGAATGAGTACCTTACTGCCACTGCAAGGGAGAGTCATCTTTGTTCCTGTGCAAAATTTTAAAAATATAAGGGATTTGTCTGAATAATTTTCAGAGTGACACATCAGCCAGTCTGACAGTTGTGTCAGGCAGGGTGCCTTATTGCAAGGGAGAGTCACCTGTGTTCCTTTTTCAAAAAAATATTAAAAATATTAGGGATTTGTTTGAATAATTTGCAGAGAGACACATCAGCCAGTCTGACAGTTGTTTATGTGTAGGCAGGCAGGGTGCCTTATTGTTACATCCATCCTTTAGCTACTTTATAAGGTTAACGCTCCACCTTACCCTGTTCCACAGTCTTCATTTAGACCCTGGAAATGGTTCCATTTATTTTTATTTATTTAATTTTCATTTTTTATTGTATTTTTTAAAGCATTTTAAATTTGATGAATAATTCGGACTGTCATCAAATTTCATCCGAGTCGAACAGGTCTGGTCTGAATATCAGATCCTCCAAATGAGAAAAAAAAATTGTCCGAATTTTTATGTTGCCGAATATTTTTGTTGTGCACAAGTCTACTTTGTACATCAGACTCACTTAACATATTTATTTAAGTGTTTGTATGTGGCTTACGGGCAATTCTGTATCTTTTTCCTACATTAGTATGCAAATGTAAACCATATTCTTTTGAATCTAATCTTTAGAAGAGGTTCCATCTAGAGCAGAATAGTATCAGGAGTCATGCTATCTCAGATACAGTTTCACTGACACACTCTCAGGCTTTGCTCTCCAAGATTCATGTCATAAAAGGGGTTCTAACAAATGTGGCTGATCCTCAAAATCCCAGTTCTCTCATGTCTGTGAAATACATTTTAAATCAAATTCATGACACCAGGTACATCATAAGGTATTACTAACTTTATAAAAAGCAAGAAAGGCAGTTTATGGTTTAAGTTAATACACAACAGAAGGGCAACACACACTTCCACTGATTTACTCAAACAAGTCCATGAGTAAAAGTATTAATTGAATAACTGAAATCGAAAAATAATTAAAATTGCACCTCAATAATCTTCTGGCCTGATAACAGTAAAGTGGAGAGACTTAGGCCTTGATTCAATTAAATACAAAGGCCAAAACTACAAGTGCTATGAAGAAATACCATCAAAAAAACACCCTTTGGGCATTAAAGTTAGTGCCCACTTGAACCCATAAAAATACATTTAAACATCATCTATTTTCCCATTCAATTCCATACCTTAGGCCTTAACATGTGTTAGGAGACCACTCTAAGAGGTTAAAATCTGCACCCAGTTTTTTGGCGTGCAAAGCCCCCTAATGCATGTTATTCCTGTCGGCATAGGAATTGAAAGGGAAAATATGGCCCAGAAACCTAAGTCACCCATAGATGAGTGCCAGTGGTGTAAGCATACCCCACTGGCACTCACAAGGTTAATCGGACTAAGTTAAAAAAAACAGCCCTTACAAGAAACACTTACAGTAAAGTTGATGTCCAGCAGGGTCTTCAGCACCCTGGTCAGCTACTGTCCATCTTCTTCTTCAGTGTTCTATCTTCCTTCTTCCTCTTTCTCTTCATCTTCTGTCTTCAATTCTGTCTTCTTCTCTTCTGTTTTCTGATCTTCATCTGTTGTAAAAGATGTAAAAAGAAAGAAAGTCCACATTAAAATACTTATTTAAAGGGATAGTAATGGTTAATTTTAAGTTGATTTAATATTGTAGACATTAAAAAAAGATTAACATCAATGTAAGTCTTATCTCTCAAACCTTTATGTTTTGAGAGATATAACTTGCTAAAGTTACCTTTTCCTGGCTTTTTTACTCAAGTCTGCCATCTAGCTGACAGCTGCAGATTCCAGACAGACAGAGGCCAGGCAGAGGCTCTTCAGCAGAGCTGAAATCACGCTATTTAGAAATAAATATTTCATTGGAACGGTCTACAAAGTGTGCTTGCAAGCCAGGCACACTTTGTAGACCGTTCCAAATTAAGTATTTATCTTTAGATATCGTTATATCGGCGCTGCTGAAGAGCCACATCTGGTCAAGCAACCAGAATCTGCTTCTGACAGCTTTACAGCTCGTCAAGCAGAAAGGGGAGGGACCAGAGAACTGTATTTTCCTATATCTCTCAAACGGCTCTTGGTTCAAAGAAGTACGGTAAAACAGCTGGTACAGAAAACTGGCTACTGACTGTCCACAAAATTTGTCTAAATAGGTATTCAATGGTCCTACCAACTGAAACCACAACAACTTTTGGGACAAACTTCCATTGTGTGTTTTAAGTCCTCAAACACTAGATAGTGTGAGTAATGGGAACATCAAAAGAAAAGAGCTAACGATCGTCCCTTGACACACTGTCAAGTACCAAGCTTGAGCTCAACACGCAGCCACCCTCCCAAACACTAACCCTACACTACTCCTAACAGTAAAGTGCAACAATACTACCCCTAACATTCCCCTTACACCCACAGTAGTATAACACCTGTCATCCTGTGTCTGTCTTCTGCTGTCAGCTTGTATCTTCCTTCTTCTTTCTCTTAATCTCTTCATATCATCATACTTGTATCAAATATGTACCCGAAAAGAAATTAAATATCCATTAAGTATGTTCAAAAACATAATGCACAAATATGTGCAATGGTTAAATTGTTGACTACCAGAGGGGTACGTAACACATTTCAGAGTCTCTCCATCACTCAGAGGGTTAAAGCAATGCATCCATTCCACATCGCAACTGTCAAAACTTACCTCAGATACAGCAATGCCACCTGGGGTGATGCAGGGCATGGATGGCTGGAAATGACGCTTAGGCATCATCCCATGCGACACGCCGAGGATTGGGCAGAGGCGCGCTTGGTGTTTGTTGTGGCCGCCCATGTCCTCTGGCTAGGTGGTTCAGCGGTTAACTTTGATGTGAGAAGGGTGCAGGTGTTTGACGCATCTCGGCTAGATGAGTCAATCAGGGGCTCGAGGCTGCGTTATGACGCAGGCTACTGGAAGGTCTGGTCAGGCTCCTTCCTGGCTCTCAGTATTTAAGGGAACTGGATTCTTATCCAGTTACCCTTATGTTGTTGTTCAGTGCAGTTGTATTTTGCTTGTATCCTGATATCCTGTGTATGACTTTGGCTTGTCTGACCATCCATTCTGGTGCTGACTAGTGATGAGCGAGTATGCTCGGCCGAAGCTCGGTTCGGCTCGAGCATCGCTCTGCTCGGCACATGGCGGTACTCGTACGAGTACCGCATGTGCTCGCCCGCCATGTTCGGGTCTCCTCCCCGCACGTTTCGCGGCTGCTGCGCAGCCAATAAACGTGCGGGGAGGCTCTGACATCAGTGTAATGCCAGCAGCCATGTTGGCTGCTGGCATTACACTGATTGGCTGGTCAGAACCCGTGATCGGGTGCTGTATAGCACCTGACCAGCGAGTTCGGCTCAGTCTTAGCCAGGGAGAGATGAGGATAGGAAGGGAAAGTCAGTGTAGGGAGAAGAAAAGTGTTGGAACACCATATAAAGACCCAAAAGTCCTTTTTAGGACTGTTGTGTGTGGGGGCAGCAGTTATATTTTGTTTTGGGTGGCACAAATTTAAAAAAAAAACGTCACATATTCCGTTCACTGTGCCTAGCCGCAGATTAGCAGCACATTCTGTTTAGTGTGCAAAGTTGCAGATTAGCAGCACATTCTGTTTAGTGTGGAAAGTGTAAAAAATAAACGTCACATATTCCGTTCACTGTGCCTAGCCGTAGATTAGCAGCACATTCTGTTTAGTGTGCAAAGTTGCAGATTAGCAGCACATTCTGTTTAGTGTGCAAAGTTGCAGATTAGCAGCACATTCTGTTTAGTGTGCAAAGTTGCAGATTAGCAGCACATTCTGTTTAGTGTGCAAAGTGTAAAAAATAAACGTCACATATTCCGTTCACTGTGCCTAGCCGCAGATTAGCAGCACATTCTGTTTAGTGTGCAAAGTTGCAGATTAGCAGCACATTCTGTTTAGTGTGCAAAGTGTAAAAAATAAACGTCACATATTCCGTTCACTGTGCCTAGCCGCAGATTAGCAGCACATTCTGTTTAGTGTGCAAAGTTGCAGATTAGCAGCACATTCTGTTTAGTGTGGAAAGTGTAAAAAATAAACGTCACATATTTCTTTCACTGTGCCTAGCCGCAGATTAGCAGCACATTCTGTTTAGTGTGCAAAGTTGCAGATTAGCAGCACATTCTGTTTAGTGTGGAAAGTGTAAAAAATAAACGTCACATATTCCGTTCACTGTGCCTAGCCGCAGATTAGCAGCACATTCTGTTTAGTGTGCAAAGTTGCAGATTAGCAGCACATTCTGTTTAGTGTGGAAAGTGTAAAAAATAAACGTCACATATTCCGTTCACTGTGCCTAGCCGTAGATTAGCAGCACATTCTGTTTAGTGTGCAAAGTTGCAGATTAGCAGCACATTCTGTTTAGTGTGCAAAGTTGCAGATTAGCAGCACATTCTGTTTAGTGTGCAAAGTTTAAAAAATAAACGTCACATATTCCGTTCACTGTGCCTAGCCGCAGATTAGCAGCACATTCTGTTTAGTGTGCAAAGTTGCAGATTAGCAGCACATTCTGTTTAGTGTGGAAAGTGTAAAAAATAAACGTCACATATTCCGTTCACTGTGCCTAGCCGCAGATTAGCAGCACATTCTGTTTAGTGTGCAAAGTTGCAGATTAGCAGCACATTCTGTTTAGTGTGGAAAGTGTAAAAAATAAACGTCTCATATTCCGTTCACTGTGCCTAGCCGCAGATTAGCAGCACATTCTGTTTAGTGTGCAAAGTTGCAGATTAGCAGCATATTCTGTTTAGTGTGGAAAGTGAAAAAAATAAACGTCACATATTCCGTTCACTGTGCCTAGCCGCATATTAGCAGCACATTCTGTTTAGTGTGCAAAGTTGCAGATTAGCAGCACATTCTGTTTAGTGTGCAAAGTTGCAGATTAGCAGCACATTCTGTTTAGTGTGGAAAGTGTAAAAAATAAACGTCACATATTCCGTTCACTGTGCCTAGCCGCAGATTAGCAGCACATTCTGTTTAGTGTGCAAAGTTGCAGATTAGCAGCAAATTCTGTTTAGTGTGCAAAGTTGCAGATTAGCAGCACATTCTGTTTAGTGTGGAAAGTGTAAAAAATAAACGTCACATATTCCGTTCACTGTGCCTAGCCGCAGATTAGCAGCACATACTGTTTAGTGTGCAAAGTTGCAGATTAGCAGCACATTCTGTTTAGTGTGGAAAGTGTAAAAAATAAACGTCACATATTCCGTTCACTGTGCCTAGCCGCAGATTAGCAGCACATTCTGTTTAGTGTGCAAAGTTGCAGATTAGCAGCACATTCTTTTAGTGGGCAAAGTGTAAAAAATAAACATCACATTGTCACGGTTTATTATGACTCTCAGACACAAGTTTTAGGTAAAAAAAATCAATTTTATTGAAATAATAAATGATAACTTAGGATGGCAATAACATACATATATATATATACAGAATATAGCACAGACAGAAGGCAGACTCTACCGGTCCTGTCAATATACCGGACAGGACAGTCTTTAGGCTCTACCGGCCTTGCCAATACCGGGTAAGGCAACCTGCAGATGGAATAGCATAACGGTTTTACCGGCCTTACCAAATTACCGGGCAAGGCAGCCTCAATAGATACACAATGTAGGCTCTACCGGCCCTGCCAATACCGGGTAAGGCAACCTCAGATGGAATGTGGCAAAAGGTTCTACCGGCCTTACCAATACCGGGCAGGGCAGCCCAGAGATAATAGCAGCAGTCAGATGGAACTGGCAAATTAGCAGAATCGTTAAGCAGCAAGGCTTTGGAGCAAACCAGCGTCCGCACGCTGGAAACAACACTGAATAGTATAGCCGTTAGGCTTAGCGAGCAAACCAGTGACCGCACACTGGAGTAACAAGCGAGTAGTATAGCCGCAAGGCTTAGGAGCAAACCAGCGTCCGCACGCTGGGACCAACACAAAATTGTATAGCCGATAGGCTTTGGAGCAAACCAGTGACCGCACACTGGTGTAACAAGTGAGTTTGTATAGCCGCAAGGCTTAGGAGCAAACCAGCGTCCGCACGCTGGGGCCAACACAGATTTGTAGAGCTGATAGGCTTTGGAGCAAACCAGTGACCGCACACTGGTGTAACAAGTGAGTTTGTATAGCCGCAAGGCTTAGGAGCAAACCAGCGTCCGCACGCTGGGACCAACACAGATTTGTATAGCAGATAGGCTTTGGAGCAAACCAGTGACCGCACACTGGTGTAACAAGCGAGTTTGTATAGCCGCAAGGCTTAGGAGCAAACCAGCGTCCGCACGCTGGGACCAACACAGATTTGTATAGCTGATAGGCTTTGGAGCAAACCAGTGACCGCACACTGGTGTAACAAGTGAGTTTGTATAGCCGCAAGGCTTAGGAGCAAACCAGCGTCCGCACGCTGGGGCCAACACAGATTTGTAGAGCTGATAGGCTTTGGAGCAAACCAGTGACCGCACACTGGTGTAACAAGTGAGTTTGTATAGCCGCAAGGCTTAGGAGCAAACCAGCGTCCGCACGCTGGGACCAACACAGATTTGTATAGCAGATAGGCTTTGGAGCAAACCAGTGACCGCACACTGGTGTAACAAGCGAGTTTGTATAACCGCAAGGCTTAGGAGCAAACCAGCGTCCGCACGCTGGGACCAACACAGATTTGTATAGCTGATAGGCTTTGGAGCAAACCAGTGACCGCACACTGGTGTAACAAGCGAGTTTGTATAGCCGCAAGGCTTAGGAGCAAACCAGCGTCCGCACGCTGGGACCAACACAGATTTGTATAGCTGATAGGCTTTGGAGCAAACCAGTGACCGCACACTGGTGTAACAAGCGAGTTTGTATAGCCGCAAGGCTTAGGAGCAAACCAGCGTCCGCACGCTGGGACCAACACAGATTTGTATAGCTGATAGGCTTTGGAGCAAACCAGTGACCGCACACTGGTGTAACAAGCGAGTTTGTATAGCCGCAAGGCTTAGGAGCAAACCAGCGTCCGCACGCTGGGACCAACACGGAATTGTAGCAATGTCACCAACGCGACCAGGCAGAAGGTCGCCAGGATACTGAAGACAGGTGATGAGATGACAGGAACCAGAAACGATCAGTCAGGTCAGAAAACAGCAGAGAAGTTCAGCAGGAACTGCAACACCAGAGACTAGGCCGGAACCAGGACTGGAAGTACTTCAGCATGCAGGAAACACTGGAACAGTAGAGATCAGGAACACATGAGATCAGGAACTCAGGAACACTGGAACAGAGGCCCAGCTATCACTAGCATAGTGATAGCAAGAAGGTCAGAAACAACACGAAAGGGCACTCAAAGGGTGCCCAATCCAGGTTTAAATAGTCAATAAGAGGCGGGCTATCTGCAGACAGCCAATAGAAGCCCCCTACTGGTGACAGACAAGTAACTGCAGCAAATCACGGGCACCGTGATAGTACCCCCCTTTCAAAGACCCCCTCTCCTAGAATAGGGTTTAGGTTTCTGCGGGTAATTGGCATGAAAGGCCCTAGTTAACCTAGGTGCATGAAGGTCCGTACTATCCACCCATGATCGATCCTCAGGACCATACCCTTTCCAATGTACCAGGTACTGTACCCTTCCTCTAAGCCTACGGGAATCAATAATGCTCTGAACCTCGTACTCCTCCTGGCCCTCGACCTCAACAGGTCCTGGCACCACAGGTGTGGTAGTATAGCGATTGCAAACCAGAGGCTTAAGAAGGGACACATGGAACACATTATGGATACGCATGGATGCAGGTAGGTCTAGTGCATAGGAGACAGGGTTAATTTTGCGAATAACTCTGTATGGACCAATAAACCGAGGAGCCAACTTATTAGACGGAACCTGCAGCTTGAGATTTCTGGAGGAAAGCCATACTCTATCCCCAACCTGAAAGGAAACCGCTGGAAGCCTTCTGCGATTAGCATGGCGCTGATGACGCTGAAATGACTGACCAAGTGCCCTCTGAACTTGTGCCCATGTGGAACGGAGTTGCTCGATATGCTCATCCAGAGCTGGAATCTGTTGCGTCTGAAATGAGTCTGGAAGCAAACAGGGCTGGAACCCATAATTAATCAGAAATGGAGAGCTCCCAGATGAAGAATTGACCGCACAGTTCCTGGCGAACTCTGCCCAAGGCAACAAGTCGGACCAATTATCATGATGGTCAGTAACGAAACAACGGAGAAATTGTTCCAAGCCCTGATTAGCTCGTTCAGCGGCTCCATTGGTCTGGGGATGGTAGGCAGAGGAGAAGGACAGCTGTATGCCCATCTGTTGGCAAAATGCCCTCCAAAATCTAGACACAAACTGGCTCCCCCTGTCAGACACCAGTACCCTAGGCACTCCATGCAACCGGAATACTTCTCTGGCGAACACCATTGCCAATTCCTTCGCTGAAGGAAGACCACGGAGGGGCACGAAATGAGCCATTTTAGAAAACCTGTCCACCACCATGAATATAAAGGAGTACCCCTTCGACATAGGCAACTCTCCCATAAAATCAATGGAAACATGAGACCAGGGGCGTTCGCCATTAGGCACCGGTTGAAGCAAGCCCACAGGGAGATGTCTCGGGGTCTTAGCGCGGGCGCAGGTGGCACAGGCATTCGTAAATTCGGCACAATCGTTTCTCATGGAAGGCCACCAAAATAACTGAGAAAGGGACCATAACAATTGGTCTCTACCAATATGTCCCGCAGCCTTAGAGGAATGGTAGGTTTCGAGCAGCCTAGTACGAAATGATTCAGCGACAAAACATTTGCCCACTGGGGTTTCATGGGGAGCGGACCCCTGAGAGGCCAGGATCTCCTCCCCTAGAGGAGAAGTGATACTCGTGCGTATAGTAGCCAGTATTCCATCAGGTTGGATGATAGGAGCTGGTGCTTCCACTCTGTCACTGTCGGCCTCAAATTGTCTTGACAGTGCATCAGCCCTGATATTTTTTGACCCTGGTAAATATGATACAATGAAATTAAATCGAGACAGGAACAGTGCCCACCTGGCCTGACGAGAGGACAATCTCTTGGCCTCCGAGAGATAGGTCAGATTCTTATGATCTGTTAGGATTAAGACAGGATTCTTAGTACCTTCAAGCAAATGACGCCATTCCTTAAGAGCAAGGATAATGGCCAATAATTCTCTGTCACCTATCTCATAGTGGCTTTGAGTGACAGTCAACTTTTTAGAGAAAAACCCACAAGGTCTGAGAGTTCCACCTTTCTCGTGTCGCTGCGAAAGTACTGCCCCGACCCCAATATCTGAGGCATCAACCTCTAACGTAAATGGAAGTAAAGGATTGGGGTGGGATAACACAGGAGCCGCAGCAAATGCCAGCTTCAAATTCTCAAAGGCTTTCTCAGCAGATACCGGCCAACAAGAAGGATTAGCACCCTTGTGCGTAAGATCGGACAGAGGTTTGACAATGGAAGAAAAGTTCTTAATAAACCTCCTATAATAATTAGCGAAACCCAGGAAACGCTGTATGGCTTTAAGACCCTTGGGTTTTGGCCATTGTAGGACAGCTGACAACTTTTCTTTGTCCATGGCAATGCCATCATTGCCAATTATGAACCCCAAGAATGGCACACTGGTTCTATGAAACTCACATTTTTCCATTTTACAAAATAATTTGTTCTCACGGAGTCGTAGCAATACTGCGGATACATCTTTGATGTGCTGTGCCATGTTTTGGGAGTAAATCAGTATATCGTCGAGGTACACCACAACACATGTCTGTAACATATCTCTCAGAACATCATTTATCAGTTCCTGGAAAACTGCGGGTGCATTACACAGCCCAAAAGGCATTACTAGATACTCGTAGTGCCCAGCTCGAGTATTAAAGGCAGTTTTCCACTCATCACCTGCTCGAATGCGAACCAGATTGTAAGCGGCCCGTAGGTCCAACTTGGTAAATATCGAAGCGCCCTTAAGCCTGTCAAAAAGCTCGGTGATGAGTGGTATTGGGTATGCGTTTTTTGCCATTAGTTTATTCAAGCCCCGGTAGTCAATGCATGGTCTTAATTCGCCATTTTTCTTTTTTACAAAAAAGAACCCAGCCCCAGCTGGAGAGGTAGATTTACGTATGATCCCTCTAGCAAGGGCATCAGAAATGTAATCCTCCATAGCCTTATTTTCATCACAAGATAATGGATAAGTGCGTCCTTTCGGAGGTACTGCACCAGGCTGCAATTCAATGCAACAATCATAAGGTCTATGCTGGGGTAGCATACTAGCCTCTCCTTTGCTAAAAACATCGCCAAACTGTAGGTACACATCCGGCATAGCAGAGGAGGTGCACATGACCTTAATAGGCTGGATGACGCACTTGTCCATACAAAACTGGGACCAAGCAGCAATTTCACACTTTTTCCAATCGAATTGTGGGTTATGTAACTGTAACCACGTAAATCCCAATATCACCGCATGGTGCGGGGAATTAATCAGTTGAAACTGCTGCTCTTCTCTGTGAAGTGCCCCAATAGTCATAGACAATGGCATAGTTTCAAATATAACCTGAGGCGGTTCTAAGGGTCTACCATCAATCGCTTCAATAGTCAAGGGGTTTTCTCTTTCAATGCGTGGAACTCCGTGCAATTCAGCAAAGGTATTATCCATAAAATACCCTGCTGCACCGGAGTCAACCAAGGCCAAAACCTCCACAGAGCGTTGTGCCCAAGACAATACCACCTGTATGGTGGGTTTCATTATGCCCGACACTGGGGACGATTGTACACCACCTAGGGCCTGTCCCCCAAGATACCCTAGGTGTGTGCGTTTCCCGGACGTACCGGACAGGAATTTAGCAAGTGCCCTTTTTTACCGCAGTATAAACATAACCCTTGTTTTTTGCGATATATTCTCTCTGCCTTGGATAGTCTAGTGAAGCCTATTTCCATAGGTTCACTTGTTTCCCGTACTGGTTCACTAGACTTCAATGCCAAGGGAGGGATGGGTGGGCAAAACATGCTACTAGGCTCATTATTTTTTGACCGTAACTTACGATCTCTGGCAATTGATCTCTCACGTATTCTGGAGTCAATTATCATAACATACTCAATGTAATCATCTAGATCAATAGGTAGATCTTTAGCAGCGATTTCGTCTTTAATGTGGTCATTCAGGCCTTGAGAGAAGGCTGCCAATAATGCCTCGTTATTCCAACCTACCTCTGCTGCCAATGTGCGGAATTCGATGGCATAGTCGCCCACTGTACGCCTGCCCTGTTGTATCTCCATAAGGCGTTTGGCAGCAGAGGTGGTTCTACCAGGAGGCTCAAACACTCTTCGAAAGGAACGCACAAATTCACTAAAGTTCTTAGTACAAGGTTTAGCATTCTCCCACAAGGGGTTAGCCCAAGCCAATGCTTTGCCAGTGAGCAGTGATATCGTGAACCCCACTTTACTACGATCATTGGGAAATGCGTGTGCCGTCAATTCCATAAAGATTTCGAGTTGATTGATGAACCCTCTGCAGAGACTAGGGTCACCATCATATCTTAGCGGCAAGGGTGCAGAAGCCGTTAACCCTTTAACAGTACCCCCTAGGGGTCTGGTATCACTTTCCGGTGTCTGACTTGGCGAGACCACCGGGCTAGAGCTAGATTGGTCAGCAGGTACCGTGCGTTCAAGGATCGTTTGAATTGCAACTGCCAACTGATCCAAACGTTGCTCGAGCACATCCATCCTCCAATGGATATTCTGTGCGTTACCTTCACCCTTGCTGTCTGAGGTCATGGCCCTTTCGTACTGTCACGGTTTATTATGACTCTCAGACACAAGTTTTAGGTAAAAAAAATCAATTTTATTGAAATAATAAATGATAACTTAGGATGGCAATAACATACATATATATATATACAGAATATAGCACAGACAGAAGGCAGACTCTACCGGTCCTGTCAATATACCGGACAGGACAGTCTTTAGGCTCTACCGGCCTTGCCAATACCGGGTAAGGCAACCTGCAGATGGAATAGCATAACGGTTTTACCGGCCTTACCAAATTACCGGGCAAGGCAGCCTCAATAGATACACAATGTAGGCTCTACCGGCCCTGCCAATACCGGGTAAGGCAACCTCAGATGGAATGTGGCAAAAGGTTCTACCGGCCTTACCAATACCGGGCAGGGCAGCCCAGAGATAATAGCAGCAGTCAGATGGAACTGGCAAATTAGCAGAATCGTTAAGCAGCAAGGCTTTGGAGCAAACCAGCGTCCGCACGCTGGAAACAACACTGAATAGTATAGCCGTTAGGCTTAGCGAGCAAACCAGTGACCGCACACTGGAGTAACAAGCGAGTAGTATAGCCGCAAGGCTTAGGAGCAAACCAGCGTCCGCACGCTGGGACCAACACAAAATTGTATAGCCGATAGGCTTTGGAGCAAACCAGTGACCGCACACTGGTGTAACAAGTGAGTTTGTATAGCCGCAAGGCTTAGGAGCAAACCAGCGTCCGCACGCTGGGGCCAACACAGATTTGTAGAGCTGATAGGCTTTGGAGCAAACCAGTGACCGCACACTGGTGTAACAAGTGAGTTTGTATAGCCGCAAGGCTTAGGAGCAAACCAGCGTCCGCACGCTGGGACCAACACAGATTTGTATAGCAGATAGGCTTTGGAGCAAACCAGTGACCGCACACTGGTGTAACAAGCGAGTTTGTATAGCCGCAAGGCTTAGGAGCAAACCAGCGTCCGCACGCTGGGACCAACACAGATTTGTATAGCTGATAGGCTTTGGAGCAAACCAGTGACCGCACACTGGTGTAACAAGCGAGTTTGTATAGCCGCAAGGCTTAGGAGCAAACCAGCGTCCGCACGCTGGGACCAACACAGATTTGTATAGCTGATAGGCTTTGGAGCAAACCAGTGACCGCACACTGGTGTAACAAGCGAGTTTGTATAGCCGCAAGGCTTAGGAGCAAACCAGCGTCCGCACGCTGGGACCAACACGGAATTGTAGCAATGTCACCAACGCGACCAGGCAGAAGGTCGCCAGGATACTGAAGACAGGTGATGAGATGACAGGAACCAGAAACGATCAGTCAGGTCAGAAAACAGCAGAGAAGTTCAGCAGGAACTGCAACACCAGAGACTAGGCCGGAACCAGGACTGGAAGTACTTCAGCATGCAGGAAACACTGGAACAGTAGAGATCAGGAACACATGAGATCAGGAACTCAGGAACACTGGAACAGAGGCCCAGCTATCACTAGCATAGTGATAGCAAGAAGGTCAGAAACAACACGAAAGGGCACTCAAAGGGTGCCCAATCCAGGTTTAAATAGTCAATAAGAGGCGGGCTATCTGCAGACAGCCAATAGAAGCCCCCTACTGGTGACAGACAAGTAACTGCAGCAAATCACGGGCACCGTGATACACATATTCCGTTCACTGTGCCTAGCCGCAGATTAGCAGCACATTCTGTTTAGTGTGCAAAGTTGCAGATTAGCAGAACATTCTGTTTAGTGTGGAAAGTGTAAAAAATAAACGTCACATATTCCGTTCACTGTGCCTAGCCGCAGATTAGCAGCACATTCTGTTTAGTGTGCCTAGCCGCAGATTAGCAGCACATTCTGTTTAGTGTGGAAAGTGTAAAAAATAAACGTCACATATTCCGTTCACTGTGCCTAGCCGCAGATTAGCAGCACATTCTGTTTAGTGTGCAAAGTTGCAGATTAGCAGCACATTCTGTTTAGTGTGCAAAGTGTAAAAAATAAACGTCACATATTCCATTCACTGTGCCTAGCCGCAGATTAGCAGCACATTCTGTTTAGTGTGCAAAGTGTAAAAAATAAACGTCACATATTCCGTTCACTGTGCCTAGCCGCAGATTAGCAGCACATTCTCTTTAGTGTGCAAAGTTGCAAATTAGCAGCACATATTCCGTGTAATATGAAGAAGGCGGGTAAAAAGGGACGGGGAAGTGGACGTGATTCTGATAGTTCAGGGCGCGGGTCAGGACGCGTAGAATCTGTGCCTGGTGCCAGAGCACAAGAAAGAAAGACATCCACCATACCTAGCTTCATGTCTCAGTTTACAGGGCGTCGCAGGACATCACTCTCGAGGTCAGACCACTGCGAACAGGTGGTCGGTTGGATTTCAGCTGATACTGCTTCCAGTCGGTTAAGCACCACCCTGTCTTCCACCAAGTCCACTCTCAGTAGCCAAGAGTCTGGTCAACATAATCCTCACCCTGATCATCCTTCCTCCCACCATAGAGGGTCTGGTCAAAGAAGTGATCCCACACTGGGATATAGTGAGGAACTCGTCTCATCACCAATCCTTCATTTGAACCTCTCTCCAAGCACGCTTGCAGAGGAACATGAGATCTTGTGCCCTGATTCACAACCTCTAGAGGGTACCCAATCACAAGAAGATGACAGAGGGGAACGGCATTTAAGGTCAAAGGAAGAGGATGATGATGATGATGAGACACAGTTGCCATCAAATCAACCACTATTACTGTCTCAAGACCTTGATGAGGAGGATGATATACAGTTGTCAATGACTGAGTATGTGGTGGGATCAAGAAATGAGGAGGATGATCAGAGTGAGGAAGTGGAGGAGGACTTGGTGGACGATGAGGTCACTGACCCCACCTGGGAAGGTGGAGAGCCGAGCGATGACAGCAGTCCTGAGGGTGAGCCATCTGCAGCACCGCAACAGGCTGGAAGAGGCAGTGGTGTGGCTAAAGAAAGAAGGCGGACCGCACCAAACCGGCCCGCAAATGTTCCACGGAGCACCCCCTTGCGCAAATCTCCCTTGCCAAGGGCTAGGTGTTCCGCGGTATGGCGTTTTTTTAAGGAAAGTGCGGACGACAAAAGAATTGTAGTTTGCAACCTGTGCCACACCAGAATGAGCCGAGGCATGAACACTAGCAACCTCACCACCACCAGCATGATCCGACACATGGCATCCAAGCACCGTAATAAGTGGGAGGAACGCCCGGATCGCCAATCTGTGTCTGCAGGCCACACCACTGCTTCCTCTTCCCCTGTTTTCGGTGCCGGCCAATCCCCTGTCGAAGGCGCAGGCCCGCATACCTCCCGCCCTGCACCTGTACCATCTGAAGCACCATCAGCGACCACATCCACTTCCCTGTCCCAGCACAGCGTCCAAATGTCGTTACCCCAGGCATTTGAGCGCAAGCGAAAATACCCAGCCACCCACCCACAGGCCATAGCACTAACCTCACACCTTTCCAAATTACTGGCCATCGAAATGCTGCCATTTAGGCTTGTGGAGACTGAGTCCTTCCGCAGCCTGATGGCTGCAGCTGTCCCTCGGTACGCAGTCCCCAGCCGCCACTACTTTTCCCGGTGTGCCGTCCCCGCATTACACCACCATGTGTCCCGTAACATCACCCGTGCCCTGACCAACGCAGTTACTGGGAAGGTCCATTTAACGACTGACACATGGACAAGTGCTTGTGGCCAGGGACGCTACATTTCCCTGACGGCACACTGGGTGAATGTCGTGGAGGCTGGGAGCGACTCGGACCCTGGGATGGCACAGGTGCTACCCACGCCGAGGATTGCGGGCCCTACCTCCATCAGGGTTTCCGCCAGCACCTACGTTATTGGCTCCTCCTCCTCCTCCTCCGTTTCCACCTCCGAATTCTCTGCGCGCAGCGCCACTCACCCATCAGCCGGTAGCTGGAAGCAGTTTAGCACTGCAGTGGGGAAGCGTCAACAGGCCGTGCTGAAGCTGATCTGCCTTGGGGACAAACAGCACACGGCCTCAGAGCTGTTGCAGGGGATTAGTCCACAGACCGAGCAGTGGCTCTCGCCACTCAACCTGCAACCAGGCATGGTTGTGTGTGATAATGGGCGTAACTTGGTGGCGGCTTTGGAGCTCGGCAAGCTCACACACGTACCATGCCTAGCGCATGTATTTAATTTAGTGGTTCAGCGATTTCTAAAAACCTACCCCAATTTGCATGATCTCTTGACCAAGGTGCGCCGCGTGTGTGCACATTTCCGTAAGTCATCAACAGCTTCAGCCGGCCTGTTGAAGCTCCAGCAGCGCTTACAATTGGCAGCTCACCGGCTGCTGTGTGACGTGAGCACGCGCTGGAACTCCACCTTCCACATGTTGTCCCGGCTTTGTGAGCAGCAGAGGGCAGTAGTGGAGTACCAGCTGTTACACGGTCGTCGCCTCTCCGTTCAACTTCCTCTAATCAGAAGTGAGGAGTGGGAATGGATGTCAGACCTCTGTGAGGTGTTACTCAATTTTGAGGAATCGACACAGATGGTGAGAGGCGATAACGCTATTATCAGTGTAACCATCCCACTTCTGTGTCTACTGAAACGCTCGCTGCTCACAATTAAAACCGACGCTTTGCATGTGGAAGAGGTGGAAATGGGGGAGGAAGAGCTTACACAAGGTGATAGCCAGAGCACCCTCACTTCGTCTTCTCAGCGACAATTGGAGGAGGCGGAGGAGGAGGAGGAGGAAGACACGGTTGCCTCCGCTACAGAGGGTAGCCATGGAACTTTAGTTCCATCTCTTCAGCGTGGGTGGACAGAAGAGGAGGAAGAGGATGAGGAGATTGAGAGTCATCCTCCTGGTGAGGACAGCGAAATCTTGCCTGTTGGTACTCTGGCACACATGGCTGACTTTATGTTAGGCTGCCTTTCCCGTGACCCACGCGTTATACGCATTTTAGACAACACGGATTACTGGGTGTTCACCCTTCTGGACCCCCGCTACAAAGAGAATTTCTCATCTCTCATTCCTCCGGTGGAGAGGACAAGCAAAATGGTGCAATACCAGAAGGTTCTTGTTGAAAAATTGCTCCAAAATTTTCCATCTGACATCGCTGGCGGCAGAGTACGTGCTACCTTGGCCAACCGAGAAGGGGAGAAAAGGGGAGCACACAGCAGTTCCGACAAAGGCAGGGCAACACTCTCCAAGGCGTGGGACACCTTCATGACACCCCGCCAGCACCCTCACCCTGATGCGCAGCCTAGTGTCACAAGGAGGGAAAAGTTTTGGAAGATGGTGAAGGAGTACGTAGCAGACCGTGTCAGCGTCCTCAATGATCCCTCTGTGCCTTACAACTACTGGGTGTCCAAGCTGGACACGTGGTATGAACTGGCACTCTACGCCTTGGAGGTGCTGGCCTGCCCTGCCGCCAGCGTTCTGTCTGAGCGGGTATTTAGTGCTGCTGGTGGCATCATAACAGATAAGCGTATCCGCGTTTCCACCGAAAATGCTGATAGGTTGACACTTATAAAAATGAACAAGGCCTGGATTTCCCCTGACTTCTCCACTCCACTGGAGGAAAGCCCCAGGTGAACATAAAGTCACTTTAGATATGTTATTTACAATGATGGGAATACTCTGTATTCCCATTCACCCCTTCCACCCAAAAAACGGGTATATGGTTGACTCTCTTCCATATACCCTGTGATATAATTTTTATATAGGGCCAGCTCACCAGCGGGCCCTGTGATATAATTTTTATATAGGGCCAGCTCACCAGCGGGCCCTGTGATATAATTTTTATATAGGGCCAGCTCACCAGCGGGCCCTGTTTGACAACTTTTTGTATAGGTCAGCTCACCAGCGGGCCTTCTTATATAATGTTTTATTGGGTCAGCTCTCTAGCGGGCCCTCTCATATAATGTTTTATAGCGTCAGCTCACTAGCGGGCCTTCGCATATAATGTTTAGGATGGTCAGCTCCGCAGCAGACCCTCACCCATAATGTTTTAGATGGTCGGCTCAGCTGCAGACCCTCATTCCTAATGTTTTAGATGGTCAGCTTAGCGGCATGCCCTCGCCCCTAATGTTTTAGAGGGTCACCAGCAGGCTATTAATCCTAATTTTTCAAGGGTGTGTATGATGCCCTCCTTTAAGTGTAATAAAGGGTGTATTGGAGTGACATTTCAGTCTAATTTTTGGCAGCCCTTTCACTTAGTGCATCGGCTTTATGAGTGTTGGACCACTACCTGAACTATTGTACCACAATGTGAATGAGGCCCTCCATTTTGTGATATACAGGTTGTATCGGAGTGCCTCAGGTCCTCCCATTGAATTAAATAGGGCTGGGGTGTTCGACAGAGCAGAAGGTAGTTCTTGGCTTCATCCACTAAGTCACTTCGTCACTTTTACTCATTGGATCAGACCCCACTGTTCCGACTATAAATTTTGGACTTCACAAGGGCAAACGAACATGTTGTAAAACCTGTGGTAGCTGCGGCCTCCGTTCCTGAATGCTGTACCTTACCCGGGCCATAACCACGTTGAACACCTGCTTTACTCTGCGCACGTTTCCCTCTTAATCATGGCCCCAGTTCCGAAAAATCGATGAAATTTTTTGCAGAATTTGCAGATGATATACAAGTAAATATACAGCAAATACTGTTTGGTAACAATTTTTCGCCTAAAGTCGTTTTTATCTTCCTTTTTGTTTGTTTTACGGTCAGTCTGTAAAAATGGCGTACTACGGGCGAAACATCGTTCCCAGCAGCGACGCTGGAGTCCAAGATGCATCCAGACATCCTCCCTATGCTGTCCCTGAACCATTTCTGTGGTGTTTCCATCATTTTCTGCCCTTTTCCTATGGACCAGGCACCCTCCCCTCATCAGAGCAGGGGGTGCCTGGTGTAATGCTCGAGTCCTCCCATTGACTTCAATGGGGCTCGGGTGCTCGGCCGAGCACTCGAGCCTCCGGGGGTGCTCGGCTAGAGCACCCGAACACCCGAGCATTGGGGTGCTCGATCATCACTAGTGCTGACCTGTGGCTCTGTCTGACTATTCCTCTGTGCACTCCCTATCGATTGGACATACATTTTGGTGCAGACCTATGGCTCTGGCTGACTACCCGCTCCGTTTATGACTCTGGCTTGTCTGACTATCCAACCTGGTGCTGACCTGGTGATCTGTCCAGCTACTCTCTGTATTGCCTCCTCATTAGTGGACATCCTAACTGGTGCAGACCTGTTGCTCTGGCTGACTACCCACTCCGTGTATGACCCTGGCTTGACTGACTAACTAACCTTGTGTTGACCTGGGGCTCTGTCCAGCTACCCTCTGTGTGCCTCCTGTTTAGTGGACACTCCACTGGTGCAGACCTGTGGCTCTGGTAGACTCTAAATCTTACTGACTGCAGGCTTGAGTCAGTAGTCTCCTTGACGCCTTCCTTTTCAGGAGACGGCCTTCTACTTACTGACTGCAGGCATGAGTCAGTCTTCTCCCCGGTTGCCATCCTTAGGGGAGATTGTTTGGGTCCACGCACTTCCTATCTGGCATATGAGACTACCATTGGCCTCAGCCTAGTCTCTGCAGTCTGGGGACTTGGAGGTATACTGCTATTCCTGATAGAGTCTCTGCCTCTTGGGTTACCCTCTGCTATTCCTTGTGATTACCTATATTTATATATATATTGCTATTCTTTTTAATAAAGGGGAATTTTACTATACTGTCTGACTCTTGTCTTACTTGCAATCCGTGACAGCAACTCAACATCATTCCCCCAAATCAAAGACTATGTGTCAAAATCCATTTTGCTCCAAAATATTTTTCCTACTAAATAGAAAATATAGGCTTAGGTGAAAAATATTGCATATGGTGCCGATGGCCAAGCCAGTGTCTGGGAAATTTGAACAGAGACTGGCTTTTATATGGCCAAAATGCCTCCCAGACGTCCATTGGATGTGTGTTCATGCAACTCCCAGCCAATCAGCTCCTAGTGGGATTCGCCATCCCCCCACTAGGAGCTGATTTGCTAAGAGTTATATATGCACATCCCAGCCAATGAAAGTCAGGGAGCCACTTTGAACAGAGAATGGCGTATAAAAGCCAATTTCTGTTCAAATTTCCCAAACACTGGCTCGGACATCTGCCTGAAAGGTAACAAGGAGGGATTTTGTCAGCGTGACTGTCTGGCACCACCACCGTAACAGCAGAGAAGCCCCAAACTATTTATGGATTCCTAAATGCACTAACCACACTATGATGGCGCTCTGTGAGATAGGGAACGCAATATCACAAGACCCAATATTATATCTAGAGGTAAATAATAAAACAGACTCCACTACTAGAACACAGTATCAATGATTACCTAAACAATAAAATACTTGTAATAAAAATCAACGGAATGTAATTGCACACTAGGACCACAGGAATGCAACAATATCTGTGTGTCAATACACCCCTCGTCACACTGCTAACACCCCGGTCCTGTATACAATCACAAAAAAACAGTATGACACATCAAGAAAAAATAATAATAATAAATAGCATATAATACCAGGTCACCAAGGAAATAATCTCAATACCTGCTCAATATCACCACAGACAGAGAGCATGGTATATATGAACCATCAATCTAAAATAATTGTCGCAAGAACAAAAACCTTCTCAATGTCACTACAGACAAAGAGTATAGGAAAGGCATATAATGTCAATCAAAAGTCTAAGAATTTCTCTGCTTATCTTGTCTCAATCGAAATAGGACCCCTCTTCACTCTCCACTACTGAGATTGTCACGATGCTGCTCCTTTTAGTGGCCTCTTGTAACCACCACCCTCACGATATCTATATGTATGGACAATATAGAGCGCAAGAGAAAACAATCTAAAAGTGGAGTTTAATTCACATTCACATCTTCAAATATAAAATGCACGTACAATAAATATATAAAACTCAAGCTTATCTCTTTCAGTGATCCGATCGCTGATATATGATGCTCAGTCCTTCCCAGCATAAAACTTATTCTCCAACAGGTCTTTGATCTTTTCGGCAGTCCGTCTCAAATCTCCTCTCTAATCGCAACCACCGAACTCTCTGGTGTTGGACAGAGTATCAGCTGGGATGGATGACAGCAGTAAACTCAGCAATAATACTCTCCGCTGAGACGAAACCTTTAAAAACACTTCTTGCCAACGCGTATCGCGGGCTTTTCTGTCCGCTTCCTCAGAAGCCCTGAGGAAGCGGACAGAAAAGCCCGCGATACTCGTTGGCAAGAAGTGTTTTTAAAGGTTTCGTCTCAGCGGAGAGTATTATTGCTGAGTTTACTGCTGTCATCCATCCCAGCTGATACTCTGTCCAACACCAGAGAGTTCGGTGGTTGCGATTAGAGAGGAGATTTGAGACGGACTGCCGAAAAGATCAAAGACCTGTTGGAGAATAAGTTTTATGCTGGGAAGGACTGAGCATCATATATCAGCGATCGGATCGCTGAAAGAGATAAGCTTGTGTTTTATATATTTCTTGTACGTGCATTTTATATTTGAAGATGTGAATGTGAATTAAACTCCACTTTTAGATTGTTTTCTCTTGCTCTCTATATTGTCCATACATATAGATATTTATGGATTCCGTTGCACCATATGAGATATATTTTGCATCAGCCTGTATTTTTCTATTTGGAAAGAAAAATGTTTTGGAGCAAAATGGATTTTGACATATATTCTTCGATTTGGGGGAATTGTGTTGTATTGTGAATGGATGCATTACTTTAACACTTTGAGTGCCAGAGAGGTCCTCAGCACATTGCTCTGCGAGGGGTTAATCAGTGCACATCATTTGAGGTACACATTTGATACAAGCATGAAGAAAAGAAAAGAAGAATACAGAAAAGAAGACAACAGAAGAGAAGATGACAGAAGATGAAGAGAGAGATGAAGAAAGAAGATAGAAGATAACAGAAGATGGACAGTAGCTGACCATGGTACTGAAAAACCTTGCCGGACAGCAGGTAAGTGTTTCTTTTCAGGGGCTGTTTTTTAACTTAGTTGTATCCACCCTGTGAGTGTCAGTGGGGTATGCATACCCCACTGGCACTCATAGGGTTAATTCTACTAAATATTTGACACATTTTATTCATACTCATGGACTTGTTTGAGTATACCAGTGGAAGTCCTCTTATTACAATCAGTCTTTTTACCTGCTAAATGTGATAAATATTCTGAAATTGGGACAAGGCTAAAGCTTGTGAATAGGGATAGGCAAAATATTTTGCCTCAAACTGAAATTGGCGAACAATGGCACTTCCCTCTTTTTGAGTAATTTCCTGTGAAAAGTGCAGTTTTTCCACTTTTTTCGCCTATCTCATTCCATTGAAATCAATGGGAACATTGAATTTACACACAACACATAGTAAATATTATTTTATTTCCCAAAGGCAAAGTATAAAAGGGGCATGAGGGGGTTGGTGGGGTGTGGTGAAAAAATCATTTGAACAAGGAATGTATTTTGGGGGTTTGTTTACTGGGATTGGGGTTTGCAATTAAAAAAAACCCTTAAAGGGATAGTAATACTTCATTTTAACTTTATTTTATTTTGTAGGCATTAAAAAAACATGAAGAATGATATAATTCTTATCTCTCAACCCTTTATGGTTTAAGAGATATTCACAAACAAAGTATCCCCCCCCGTTCAACCAGATCAGAAGGGAGGTGCCCAGGTAGACTGCAGAGAGGGATAATCTTCAATTAAGATAAGGGAAAAAGCTGAAAAACTTGTCAAGGGGGGAAGGGCTTTCATTGTTTTCATACAAAGAAAATTGTCCCCTTCTGTTATCTGTCTGGTCATACAATCTGATTCACATCTGAGAAGAGATGGCTTACTCTAGGTAAAAGGGGCGGGGAGGGGAAACTTTGCTTGTGAATATCTCATAAACCATAAAGGTTTGAGAGATAAGACTTATATCATTCTTCATGTTTTTTTAATGCCTACAAAATAAACTAAGTTAAAACGAAGTATTACTATCCCTTTAAGACATGGTATAAAAGAGGTCTAAGGAGGGTACCTGTGTTGGCGGGTGGAGTCTGGGGAATGAATAAGATGAACAGGAAATTTGTTTTTGGGGGGTTCTTGATTGGTATTGGGGGGACAGTTAATAAAAAATAAATCAATAAAATAAGACATTTGTAATTAAAGTGATAGATAAGGATGGGCAAAAGTTGTCACCGTGTTCCCGAGAGAAATTTCACAAAAACCAAGTAGTTATCTGCTTTTCAGCAGTCAAATCCGCTTTAAAACTAGCAGTTAAAATTTTCGCATCTTTCGTCCATTGGCCAAAATCTTTCGCCATTTTTCCAATGGCTAGAAAGTTTCTGCCCATTGTTTTACTTTGTTTTCTGACTTCCTCTATAAAAACGTGAAGTTTTTGCTGAAGGCAGACACAATAGAAGCAGCTACAGAGTGAGATAGACGTGCTGTGCTGTTCTGCTGTGATATTTTGCAAAAATTGAGGCAGGAGAGGCTCATAGTGACTCCTATCACTATGAGCAGCAAAAAGGGGGAATTGGAAGGACCCATATCATGTGGCCACTGAGTCTGAGAAGGAGGAGGAAGTGACCAGCAGTACTGAACCAATGCTGTCCAGTCCACCTAAATCACCCCAAGGGATCTTCAGGAATTTAATGAGAAGGGAGATTGAAAAGGGAATGTGAAGGAAGGGAGAAAAGGGAAGGAAGGGAAAAAAGGGAATGGGAAGGGTGGGAGAAAAGGGTAGTACTAGTGAGAGCAGGACAGGTCAGCTGCCTGTGCCTGCTGAAAGACGTGCTGCCCCTGATGCAAGTGCTACCATTGCTGTTCCTGCAACCACTAGTGCGGTACCTGCTGCCAGATGTGCTGCCACTATTGTTGTACCAGCTGCCAGATGTGCTACCACTAGTGTTGTACATGCTGCCCCTGCTGTCAGTGCCACCATTGCTATACCTGCTACCATTAGTGTTGTACCTGCTACCAGACATGCTGCTCCTGCTGCCAGTGCCACCATTGCTGTTCCTGCTGCTACTAGTGTTGTACTTGCTGCCAGTGCTGAACCTGCTGCCAGTGCTAAATCTTCTGCCACCAATACATTGCCTGTTGCTAGTGTTTCTTGTAGTACTCAGGCGGGAAGGAGGAAATGATGCCAAGTGTGAGATAGCAAGGGACCATAAATCACACTTGCCATTCCCAAGCAGTCCTGCCAGTGCTAGTACTACTGCTACTAAGGTCTAGCAGCTTGTTAGCGTTAGGAGTGAAGGAGGGGGTAATCAACAATATCCTCATATTACTAGTGACTGTGAGACTGAGGAGGAAGACTCTGTGGCTGAACTTGATGTGGATGGTGTTTAGTATTAGCAGTAATGGTGAAGCAGCCGGAGTGGTAGGGGAAACATTGGAGAGCATCCCGACTAGCGGTCAAGGGAGCCCACACCATTCCTCTGACCCTGGGATTGGGAGTCCTCCCCTTCCATTCACTACAGTGTCCAGGTGGAAGATATTCTGAAGAGGCCAGAACTGGTGGTTTGGGAGGAGATTTAATACCACCACCACCACCAGCAGGAGCACAGATCAGCTGCATGTGCCTTCTGTTACTGCTGCTAGTGTTAGTCTTCCTTCTTCTTCAGGTCAAAAGGAAATGGCAAGTGTGACATTAGGGGACCCTCTGTCACATTGTTTGTTACCTCCTCCAAACAGCAGTGAGATGTCTGGAATAGAGCAGCAACAACAACAGCATGTAGTGACTAGTGATGGTGGTGATGATGATGCTGGAGAAACTGGGGTGGAAGAGACATTGATGGCCTTTTTAGCAGAGAAGGAATGGGAGACAGGGATGAGGATGGGCATCACCACCACCACTAGCAATGACATTTTGTAATTAGAGGAATTTGCAACTGCTCTAATTCCTTCTGATGCTGAGATGCAAGGGCAGCAGGATGCCAAGGAGCAGATTAGTGTGCCACAGACCACCGTGGAAACAGTAGGAATGGGGTCAACAAGTGATGCGGGACTTGGACAGGTTCCACTTGCCAGCAATAGCAATACTCCCGATCCTAGTTACAGTGTTGAATCTGAGGCAGTAGCAGCAACAGCAGCAACATTATCCTCTGCCACAGACAATGAAGGGGTATGTGGAGGATAAGAAGAAAGAGGCCATTCTTCTCCATCTGTTCCCTTCCCCTGAAGTCATCATGGGTGTGGGACTATTTTTCTGTTGGGCTAGTATCACGGTTCCCCGTGATCTCTCTGTCACTCTTTGCTGTGGTGCGCTCCCATTGGTTGAGCTTGTTTGGCCTCCCAGTATGGCCTTCATGTACTGGGCCTCTGGCACCTGTCAGGTGCCCTTTCGCGGTGTTCCTGTACCAGTGCTACTGTTGCTGTGTTCCTGCGTTCCTGTGTACCGACTTGGCCGTCTGACTACTCTCATTGGTTCCTGCCTCCGTGATTGACCCAGCCTGCCTGACGTTCCTGCTCCGTGAATGATCCAGCCTGGCTGACGTTCCTGCTCCGTGATTGACCCGGCTTGGCTGACGTTCCTGCTCCGTGATTGACCCGGCTTGTCTGACGTTCCTGCTCCGTGATTGACCCGGCCTGGCTGACTTCCTGCTCTGTGACCTGATTCCGGCTATCCTGACTTCCTGAGAGTGTACCAGCTGTGATCCTGAGCCTGTATCGATTGGCAACATTCTGAACTTTCGCAGTAGCGGTGTTTGTGCAGACTGAACATTCCGTTAACTCTTGCAGAGCCTGTTGCCTCCGTATACTGGGCCTTCCATTAGTCTTGCAGAGCACTGTTGCCCTCCGTTATACTGAGCCTTCCTTTCCTCTTGCAGAGCACTGTTGCCTCCATTATACTGAGCCTTTCCATTAAACACTTGCTGAGCACTGTTGCCTCCGTTATACTGAGCTTTTCTGTTAAACACTTGCTGAGCACTGTTGCCTCCATTATACTGAGCCTTTCCATTATCACTTGCAGAGCAATGTCGCCTCCGTTATACTGAGCCTCTCAGTTTACACTTGCAGAGCATTGCAGCCTCCGTTATACCGAGCCTCCTGTTACACTTGCAGAGCATTGTGGCCTCCGTTACACTGTGCTTCCGCTTAACCCTTAATCACGCAGTGTATCAGTTACAGCACCGGCTGGTGCCGTTTTTTTTTTTTGTGAAAAAGAAAAATGGCGAACTAAGACCATGTATTGATTACCGTGGACTGAATAAACTCATGTCTAAGAATGCCTACCAAATACCACTTATTACAGTGTTATTTGACAGGTTGAAGGGCTCTTCTGTCTTTACGAAACTTGATCTACGGGCCGCGTATAACCTGATCAGAATTAAGACTGGGGATGAGTGGAAAACGGCATTCAACACTAGGTTGGGGCATTATGAACACTTAGTGATGCCATTTGGTCTATGTAATGCACCTGCAGTATTTCAAGAGTTTATCAATGACATCCTCCGTGACATGCTTCAGTCTTGTGTGGTCGTATACCTCGATAATATATTGATTCACTCTGCTAACCTAACCCAGCACATCAAGGATGTGTCTGAAGTTTTGCTTCGCTTACGCAAGAATAAACTGTTCTGTAAATTAGAAAAATGTGAGTTTCACAGGTCCAAAGTACCCTTCCTGGGGTTTGTGTTGTCTAAGAATGGCATTGCCATGGACCTGGAGAAACTGGCAGTAGTCCTACAATGGCCACATCCCAAATGATTGAAAGTTATGCAACGCTTTTTGGGCTTTGCCAATTATTATAGAAAATGTATCCAAAATTTATCTACAATTGTTAAACCTTTGTCTGACCTCACGCATAAGGGTGCTAATCCCTCTCAATGGTCTGAGGCAGCTGAAAACGCTTTTGAGACTTTGAAATCTGCTTTTGCATCTGCTCCTATACTGTCCCACCCCAATCCCACCCTGCCATTTACCTTGGAGGTCGATGCCGCCGAAATCAGGGTAGGGGCAGTACTTTCCCAGCATCCTGTTGGAGGTGGCACCCTGAGACCTTGTGGGTTCTTTTCTAAGAAATTCTCTAGTGCCCAAAGCCATTATGAAATTGGTGACAGAGAACTCTTGGCTATTATTCTCGCATTAAAAGAATGGCGTCACCTACTGGAGGGCACCAGAACCCCGGTGTTAATCCTAACTGACCATAAAAATTTGACTTATCTCTCGGAAGTGAAAAGGCTGTCCTCTCGCCAGGCTAGGCGGGCATTGTTCCTTTCTCGATTTAATTTTGTAGTATCCTACCTACCAGGCTCAAAGAACGTTAGGGCAGATGCCCTGTCCAGACAATTCGGGCCAAACATTGAGAGGGATGAAGAGCCCGTACCTATTATTCAGCCGGATGAGATCCTGGCTACAGTGCGTACTAGTATCACTTCATCACTGGGGGAAGAAATCTTGGCATTTCAGGCGAGGGCTCCCCCAGAAACCCCAGTTGGCAAGTGTTTTGTGGATGAGCCATTCCGAACCCGTTTGCTGGAGACATATCACTCTTCTAAGGCTGCTGGGCACATTGGGGGGGATCAATTAATATGGTCTCTCTCACAGGTATTTTGGTAGCCCTCCCTTAGAACTGATTGCTCCACTTTCACTGCAGCCTGTGCCACCTGTGCTCGTGCCAAGACCCCCAGACACCTCCCAGTGGGCTTACTCCAACCTGTGTCTAATGGCGAACGCCCATGGTCCCACATATCCATTGATTTCTTGGGAGAGTTGCCAGTGTCTAGGGGGTATACATTTATCCTAATGGTGGTCGACAGGTTCTCCAAGATGGCTCATTTCATGCCCCTCTCTGGCCTTCCTTCGGCCCAGGAATTGGCAGTAGTTTTTGCCAGAGAAGTGTTCTGCTTGCATGGGGTTCCCAGAGTGGTGGTGTCGGACCAAGGGAGCCAGTTTGTGTCCAGATTCTGGAGGGCATTTTGTAGCCAGATGGGCATCCAATTGTCCTTTTCCTCTGCCTACCATCCCCAGACCAATGGCGCCGCTGAGTGTGCCAATCAGGGACTGGAACAGTTCCTGCACTGCTTTGTGACCGATCACCATGACAATTGGGCTGACCTGTTGCCATGGTCAGAGTTTGCCAGGAATTGTGCAGTTAATTCATTGTCCGGGAGCTCCCCGTTCCTTATCAATTACAGGTTTCAGCCGTGCCAGCTCCCGGACTCATTTCAGTCGCAACAGATTCCAGCTCTGGACGAGCATATTGAGCAGCTCCGCTCCACTTGGGCACAGGTTCAGAGGACCCTCAGTCAGTCATTCCAGCGACATCAGCGGCATGCCAATCATAGACGGCTGCCAGCGGTCTCCTTCCAGGTTGGGGACAGGGTATGGCTCTCCTCCAGAAATCTCAATTTTCAGGTGCCTTCAAATAAGTTTGCTCCGTTCAAAGTTATCCGCAAGGTTAACCCTGTCTCGTATGCACTGGAACTCCCAGTCTCTGTTAAAACCCTTGATATGCAACCGATATACTACCACTCCGGTGGTTCCTGGGCCAGTGGACGTTCAAAGCCAAGAGGAATACGAAGTTCAGAGTATTATTGATTCCAGGAGGTTTAGAGGGAAATTGCAATATTTGGTCCATTGGAAGGGCTATGGCCCTGAAGAGTGTTCTTGGGTCGATCAGAAGGACCTCCATGCCCCGAGATTATTGCACAATTTCCACTCTAAATATCCCCAGAAACCTAGACCCTCTACCAGGAGAGGGGGTCTTTGAGAGGGGGGTACTATCACGGTTCCCAGTGATCTCTCTGTCACTCTTTGCTGTGGTGCGCTCCAATTGGTTGAGCTTGTTTGGCCCGCCCAATATGGTCTTCATATACCGGGCCTCTGGCACCTGTCAGATGCCCTTTCGTGGTGTTCCTGTACCAGTGCTACTGTTGCTGTGTTCCTGCATTCCTGCATCTGACTACTCTCATTGGTTCCTGCATCCGTGATTGACCCGGCCTGGCTGACGTTCCTGCTCCGTGATTGACCTGGCCTGGCTGAAGTTCCTGCTCCGTGACATGATTCCGGCTATCCTGACTTCCTGAGAGTGTACCAGCTGCGATCCTGAGCCTGTGTCGCTTGGCGACATTCTGAACTTTCGCAGTAGCGGTGTTTGTGCAGACTGAACATTCCGTTAACTCTTGCAGAGCCTGTTGCCTCCGTATACTGGGCCTTCCTTTACTGTTGCAGAGCACTGTTGTCTCCGTTATACTGAGCCTTCCGTTACTCTTGCAGAGCACTGTTGCCTCCGTTATACTGAGCCTTTCCATTAAACACTTGCTGAGCACTGTTGCCTCCGTTATACAGAGCCTTTCCGTTAAACACTTGCTGAGCACTGTTGCCTCCGTTATACTGAGCCTTTCCATTATCACTTGCAGAGCACTGTCGCCTCCGTTATACCGAGCCTCCTGGTTACACTTGCAGAGTATTGTGACCTCCGTTACACTGTGCTTCCGCTTAACCCTTAATCTCGCAGTGTATCAGTTACCACATCAGGTGGTGCTATTGGGCAATTCCATCAGCTCTCGCAGTGTACTGGGTTCCGTTACCGCACAGGAAGGGTGCTATTGGCTCTGGTTCCATTCAGCTCTTGCAGTGTACTGAGGTCCGTTACCGCACCGGAAGGGTGCTACTGGCTCTGGTTCCATTCAGCTCTAGCAGTGTTTGTGACTCCGTTACCGCACCGGAAGGGTGCTAATGGCTCTGGTCCCTTAGCTCTAGCAGTGTGCATTTCCTCCGTTATGGCACAGCACGGGTGCTACGGCTCAAAGTAGTGCTAGCTCTTGCAGAGTGTTGGGTATCTCCTCTCCTTGCCTGTCCAGGGAGTGTGTCAGTTCTGCCTCACTGCTAAGGTGCTTCTACGTCTTGCACCACAGCCTCTTGCTACTTTTACCATCTACTGGGCGTTGTCCTACACCCCACAACAGAGACTGATTACTTACCTAGAACTTTAACCCATTGGCTTCTGTTACTTCTGTATTATGCCTGTCCTGTGACAGTATTTGTTCTTGCTTATATACTGGCCTGAGAGGGCATACATATACCTGTGTATCATTTATCTGTCATTCCTAACTAGCCTGTAGTGGGCAGTGTTCCTTGTCTTTTAATAAAACTGTGTTTTATTCAAACCTCCTGGTCTGAGTGTCTTATAAAACCGTTACAGGTAGGCACAGTGCAGTCATCAGCAACGGCATTGTGCACAATTTATGACAAGTCAGTGAAAAAAGGAAAGGAGGGAACATACCTTGGCACAAGCACCCTGATATGCCATCACCTTCTAGGATAACTACATCTTCTACCAATCCACCTCATTCTTTACCTCCCCCGCTAAATGATAGCCACTCTGTTGATGTTAGGATATGTCAGTTCGTCTCTACCCATTGCACACTGTATGGTGCACTGACCACACATACCATTGTGGTGGAGGAGAATCGCAATCAGTGCATCAAGCAGCAGCTGAGGAGATTCCATCCTGCAGAATATGCCAAGATGGTGGCAGGGAGGGTTTATCATTACTATTGAACTGACAGCAAGTTGTTTGGCACGAGCCCTAAAGAAACACTGATTTGTAGGACTTAGGCTTGTTAGAAACAAACCCCCAAAACTTTTTATTTTTTTATAGAACTTTGTTGTTGTTTTTTTAAAGCATAAGCCTTGAGGAAAAAAAATGCTCTACTGTCCTAGTGCCAGCAGGTCATGTCGGCCAGTGGCCACTGGCCATTGTCAAATGTTCTCCTGAGTCCATAATTGTGGAATTTGCAACTACTGTTCTTGCTGCTGCTGCTGGGTTGTTTAAGCAGCAGGATGATTATGCAGCTGAAAGGGAATGGGATCAACAATAGCAGTAACATGGTGATGGATGACGGAGGTTCCACTTGCCACAACTAGCTCCAGTGATGCGCCTGAGGCAGTAGCAGCAGAATAAGTAGCCCCCAGTCTATGTGTAGAAAAGAAGACGTTGGCAAATAATTCTTCTCCACCTGCCCTTCTTCAAAAACCATGGGTGTGTTTTTATTAGAAAATAAATGTTTCCCTTGAGAGCAGGAACAGTAGCTATCATCAGCAACTGCAATGTACAGTGTGTGTGTGGTAAATAACATCTGGGGGCACAACTGTATCCAAACACCATGATGCCCAAAACCAAGTTCTGCCGCTGTCACTATACCCCTTCTCCAGACCCAAATAAGGACATATAACAACTTGCTGACAGTTTAATAGTAATGCCACCATCTTAGCATATTCTACAGGATGGAATCTCCTCAGCTGCCACCTGATGCATTGCTTACAATTCTCCTCCACCACACTGGCATGTGTAGTCAGTGCACCACAGTGTGCAATGGGTGGAGATGAACTGCCACATCCTAACATCAACAGAGTGGCTACCATTTGGTAGGGGAAGTAACAATGAATAAGGTTGATTGGCAGAAGATGTAGTTACCCTAGAAAGTGATTGTGATGGTGATGGAACTTCCAATCAGCCTGGGTTTCTCTACTCTTCCTCCTCTTTGATCTTTGCCTTTCCTCTTTTTGCCTTTCTGGAAAGCCAGGGGGTACAGCAACAGTGGTGCTTGATTTCTGTGGTGGGTGTTTGTCTTTAACATTTTTGATATAAATGTCACGGTGCCTGAGTTTAATGTGTGATATCAAGGCACTTGTGCCAAGGTATGTTCCCTCCTGTTCTTTTCTCACTGGCTTGTCACAAATTGTGCACCGTGCCATTGTTGATGACTGCACTGTGACTTCCCCAAGAGAAACACAGTCCCAGACCCATGACTTCGAGGTGGAGTGAGAAGGTGGAACAGGTGGGGAAGAATGGACTATTTCTTCTTATCCTCCACATTCCCCTTCACTGTCTGTAGCAGAAGATAATGTTGCTGCTGTTGCTGCTATGGCCTTAGATTCAGCACTGCATCTAGGACCAGGAGTATTGCTGGTGCTGGCAAGTGGAACCTGTCCTAGTCCCACATCACTTGTTGACCCCATTCCCACTGTGTCCAGGGTGGTCTGTGGCACACTAGCTTGCTCCTCAGCATCCTGCTGCCTTTGCATCTCAGCAGCAGGAATTAGAGCATCTGCAAATTCCTCAAATTTCAAAATTTCACTGGTAGTGGTGGTGGTGATGCCCATCCTCATCCCTGTCTCCCATTCCTTCACAGTGTCTTCTAAAAAGGCTATCAATGTGTCTTCCAACCCAGCTTCTCCAGCATCACCATCACAACCACCACCAGTCCCACTCCCTACTTGCTGCTCCTGCTGCTCTATTACAGACATTTCACTGCCTCTTAGAGGAAGTGACGAGCAATGTGACAGAGGGTCCTCTAATGTCACACTTGGCATTTCTTTTTGTCCTGAAGAAGGCAAACTAGCAGCAGTAGAAGCAGGCATAGGTAGCTGATCTGTGCTCCTGCTGGTGGTGGTGGTCTTAATTCTGAGCCTGCTCTCCTCCAACACCAGTTTTGGCCTCCTCTGGATCATGTTCCAATTGGACACTTTAGTGAAGGGACAGAGACTCCCAGGGCTTACACACCTCCCAGCCAATCAGTTTAAAGAACAGCCACTGATACTGCCCATATATAAAGGCAGGCTTACTTCCATTTCACTCAGTGTGTAATGGACATTGGCCCATGAGGAAGAAGACGGGGGGGGGGGGGTTCTGTGCTACATAATACTGCACAGTGGCGGAGACAGCAAACAATATTAAGCCTGAAACTAAGTATTTTGAATAAATTATTTTATCATGGCAGTATTTATCATATTTATCTTGGCAATATTTTATCATGGCATTTATGGAGACATTTATTGGGAACAACTTGGACATTGTATATTACTAACTGGCAGCATATTTATGGAACTGGACAGTAGTAATACATTCTTTAACCCTTTTGAGCACCAGAGAGGTACTCAACACATTGTTTTGCAATGCATTGCGTACCCCTCTGGCACTCCAGGGGTAAAAGTATGTATTAGTGTGATGCTTATTTCTGCATTGTACGTATATCTTTTTTTTTACAGCAAGAATACTGAAGAAAGAAGAGAAGGACAGAAGACATAGGAAAGAAGATAAGACAGAAGGAAACAGACAGTGGATAACTGGTAAGTGTAACACATATCGTTTAACAATTGGTGCTTGGCAGTAAGTCAGGCACCGATAGTTGACCTTTTTTTTACTGTTAAGTCCCCAATATCACTGATTTTATCAGCATTTTGCAAACTTAATTCACAAAACGGACGTTTAGCTGGTATGGCCTTTGAATACCGCTTCAGACATTTTATTATTTCAGCCGGTATTCACTTTGGCCTTACCGGCTATTTTACTGCAAACCTTTAAATCTACCCCTAGGTCTCTGACAAGGAATTTTCTGTGTTCAGAGAGCTTTATATCATAGACTGGGAAAGCAGGGTTAATGAAATAATATTTTTTAAAAATCCATATAATGTAGAAAAACCTACCTCTACGGCATACAAAGAGATTGTTGCTACAAGGATTGTGTTACATTGTTGCCCTATCTCTGGTGTCACAGTCACCAACTGTGAGAAACAAACCCCCAAAAATTGTTTATTTTTTTTGCAGGACAATTTTTTTTTTTTCAAAGCACAAGCCTTGAGGAAAAAAATGCCCTACTGCCCTAGTGCCAGCAGGTCATGTTGGCAGGTCATAAGACCCATTAGTTTAACCATTTATTCCAAGAGCTGCAACAGATGCTATGTTAACATAACCATTTATTTGGATAGCTGGGAAATATGTCCTGTTATAATATCATCTCAGCCTGCTGCAACAACATTCCCATTATCTTAACTTAGGGACAGAGAAATGTGCAAGGCATTGCTTTACAATATGCTTCATGCCACTCTGGTCTTTAAAGATTTAATCATCTGTTCCATAATCTAGTAAAGAAGATTATTTTCTGTCGCAATTAGTTTCTCCACAAGATGGAGCACTGTTCTCATGTCATCTCTTTCAGCATCTGTAACAAGGGTCTCTATATTTTCAAGTTATCCCTGAAACAGATATGGCAACTAGGAAAATGTCCTTTCACTGTTACTATCCATTAAAAGAGCAGATTCAGTTGTCTCATTACTATACTCATTAGCTCCAGTGGCTCCTGGTACTGAAATTCTGCTTCCAACAACTACATCTAAAACCATTGTTCCTGTACTGCATGCTTTCACTCTATAACAAAGGAGAGAATCCACTATCTATTGTTCATCTACAACTCACTACATTCTCGGTTGTCCAATGGAAAGCTGCAGGTTACCTTCCTCTGCTTTAGATTGCTTCATTTGTTTTGACAGCTGCAAAATAATGCACATTTCAATAATCAGCTGTTCAGCCAGCTGGAAAATAGGCCCCGTTTTATTAGCCAACCAAAGCTACTTGATTTTTGCTTTAATACATTTATGTCTGTAACAATGTGATTCACAGTTTAGGATTCCTTTTTCTCTGGAATGTCAACACTTAATTTGCATATATTACATTAAAATACACTTATCATCTGGAGTGTGGGTTGTAGGTGGGTGGAGGTGCAGAGAGAGATTTGGAATCAATTCAAAAGTCTTTCATAGATATACTTGGCAATTAGCTGAGTGACTCAACTAACAAAGCTAAAAGTTGAAGTGGATCTGTCATCTTATAACAATTTCGGTGAATTTCAAAGAGCTTTCAAATCACCTATAACTTGCATTAGCCATTTCCAATTTAACAAAGTAGTTTTACTTTTATTAAGGTTTATTTTTTTGTACATTTTTTTTTCAACTTACATGGAATGCTTTGCAGATACTGAGGCATCAATTCGACTACAGGAGACAAATACAAATTTCCCAAGTTTCCATTGATTGAAATTGATCTTTTAATCCCTTGAATGCAAGAGAGGTCTCTAACATATTGCTGTGTAATGCATCGGGCCTCTCTAGCATTCAAGGGGATAAAAGCCCTTTGTAAATCAATGGAGATTTTTATTTGTCCCTTCTATACATTTATAAAAAAGGCACAGATGCTCCAGGGCCACAAAACCCTGAGACCAGACATTTATTGTTGTCACTAAACTAATGCAGCTAAACAAAGACAACACTCACCAAATACTTTTTAAACTCTGTGCAGGTCCTCATTGTTTTGACAAAACTGAACTGGAACATTAGGATGAAAGAATGAGATCTCCACAATCTAATGAAGCATCAGAGAAGACTTGTATATATCATAATTTACTAACACTCATTTAATATCATAAGAAACACTGAGGCCTTGATTCAATTGAAGCAGGTAAAACAGCCGATAGGCTAATGATCCATTAGCAAAAAGTGCCCTACCAGCTGATACCACAATGTATGTTAGGCCACAGAAATGGATTTGTGATGAAACGTCCGCTGTGTGTGCTAAGTTACCAAAATGCACACTAAATACCATGAATAATGGGGACATCAAAGAAAAAGATCTCACAATTGGTGTCTGACACCGACCGTTAGCTCAGACACACAGTCACCCTCCCAAACAGTAACTGTACACTACCCCTAACAATAAAGTGCAACAATACTACCCCAAACACTATCCTAACACCCAGATCTGTGTAACAATTACCTGTCATTCACTGTCTGTCTTCACTATTCTTTCTTCTGTTCTCTGTAATCTTCTTTTTTATGTCTTCTTATATTCTTGTTCTTCGTGGAAAGATGTTATTGTTAAAAAAAAAAGATCCCCAAAAGGAATGCCTGACTTAACCCTTTGAGCACCTGAGGGTTATCATTCTGGAGCTCAAAAGGTTAAATGCACTCTGCCATATCTGTTAAAATAATATGTTGCCATTACAGTTTAGAAAAAGTGTAAGGTTTTTGTTTGGTTAATGAATAAAATGCCTTCCAAGGATTAAACATGTCTCCGCTGCTGCAGCCTCTGCTGGCAGCAGCAGGAAAGAACAGTAACACAGCACCCTCCCCCCCTCTCCATAGCTTTCGGGCCTTTGCCCCAGTCAGAATAAGGGAATTTTTAACAGAGACTGACTTTTTATGTGGCCAGTCTCTGTTCAAAATTGATTCTAGCTTACAATACTTAAGCACCTCCTAGTCAATCAGCTTCTAGGGGGGGTTGTCATCCCCCCCTCTAGAGCCTACCTTACTGTGCATTCCTGCAGTCACCAGCTGAAACATTTTTAATCCTTGGAAGGCATTTTATTCATTACTCAGACAAAAGCCTGACACTTTTTCTAAATCGGAATGCCAGAATATTATTTTTAACAGATATGCCAGACTGCATTTAACCCGTTGAACGTTAAAGTTTTTGGGTTTTTTTTTACATGTGGTTTGGAAAGACAAACAAGAAGAAAGTAGAAGGAAGATTACAGAGAACAGAAGAAGGAATATTGAAGAAGAAGACAGACAGTAGCTGACCAGGGTACTGAAGACTCCGCTGAACATTAGGATTACTGGTAAGTGTTTTTTTGTCAGGGGTTGCTTTTTAACTTAATCTGATTAACCCTGTGAGTGCCAAATGGGTAAGCATACCCCACTAATGCTCATAGGTTTAATTCTACTAACGTTTCACACATTTTGGCTGCTTTGGATGTAGGGCCCTATATCAATACATCCACTGATGACTTTTTTTAAAGCTTTTTTCAGGTTCAGTTCCTGAGTCTGTACTTTTGAGATGCATAAAGGGACTCTGGCCTTGATTCAAATGTTTTAGTTAAAAAAAAAAAAAAAAAAAAAAAAACAGGCCTTGTTGTTTTTTAAGTCAGATTTCAGTATTCAAATCCACACATTGCTAAAACAAAACTTGTGGTATTTCTACGCACCGCCAGTAAAAAATAAGTCCATAAGAATCAATTAAAAACAACACAGATGTAATATTCAAATCTATGTGGTCCGTTCTACCGCGTGTTTTGTGGATACACTTCTGTTGGTAATCCTGCTCTCAGAGTTGAGACGTATAAGTCACAACAATGATTTAAAAACCATTGTTGTTTCAAATAAAGCAGCACAGAATACATACACACATGCTCTCTAAGGACAAAACAAATGGAGAAGTGTTAAGATAACCCCCTGAAAGCACCCAAACAAATGGAGAAGTGTCAAGGTAACCCCTGAAAGTACAAATATAGAGCCTATAAAATAAATCAAGTGTCCCTAAACCTGCACAGCCTCCAGCAACACAGGAACCCCTTCAGCACTAAAGGGGTGTGCAAAACAACACCTCCAGAGCAACAAGGATTAAGGCACAGATACAAAAACACATAAATACCTAATCAAGGTATGCACACCTGTCTGTTGCAGTGGAGGGGGATGCAACAACCTCATGGCCTGCATCTACTCAAAACAGTTATTTAGCTCACATTCACCCTGATCCCCCTGATCCAGGGTGCCACAGCCATTGGAGGATGAGACTATCAGAGGTGGGGAAACATGGACAGGGTCATAAGGGAATACTTTGCCTGTGAGTATCATGCATACACTCACCTCAAGCCAACAACACTACATGGCTTCACATTTCCCAAACCTCAAACATATTTTGTCTCTATTTCTAGGATGCTGATCTTCTGCTGGACACCTGCCACTACACCTGAGTGTTGTAGAAGGGACTGTCCCTCCTGGACTTCCTCTTTACTGCTGACACTGACACCAAGAACACCCTGGAACATGCAGCCTGTTATGTTCCCGGGACATAGCCTTCAGTGGTTTGAAATGATCCAGATGCCTTGCAATTAATGGCAACATGTGAGTCTGTACTGATGCCTAATGTGTGATATCCCTTAGTGTCAGTTGTCCCCTATGTGACACACCTCACATAGCCGCCTGTGATGTGTTCACTGTCTAACATTTGTTACTTCTCTTTCCCTACAGAGTTCTACATATCACCAATCTTCAGAGGACCCTGTGGCTCGTGGATGCAGAAGAGATGTGTGTAATTCCTGTAATTGTATGTTTTCTACTCCTAGTATCATTAAAACTTACACTGTGTTCATGAACATGTCACATAGTGTCATGCTTAACAGGTCTATGCCTTGTGTTTAACCCTATGATAACAGCCAGATCAGAGAGAAAATTGGTTCACCTCTGCATGTGTGTTCACAGTCAGTCACACAGAATTTTGTATTTGGGTAATTCTCCTTTGCTCCCTTCTCACACCCCCAGCCTCCCTTAACAGCCAGATCAGGAAGGAACTTATATCACAGCTGACCGCATCTACTCAGTAACACAAATGTAGGTGTATTTGGGGTAAACCTCCTTTGCTCTCTTCTCACACCTCCAGACTCCCTTAGGACAAAGATAACAGCCAGACCAGGAAGAAGCTTGGAACTTGGCTGCCTGTGTCTTCCCAGTCAGTCACAACAAATTATCCCTTCTTGTCCCACAGAGTCTCCCATGAGCTAGGCAAACAAAACTGCACTTTTTGAAAAATATTTCCAGCTTTGCGAAAAGTGCCATTTTTCATTTTTGAAGAGGCAGAAATGTAAGAAAAAGCTTTTTTTTCATTAGCACCATCTTCTGGAGGCAGTTGTGCACACCAGGCTTGGGGTAACAAGGCAAGTTACCCCTCATTAGATGCAGCAGGTTGTCTACTTTCCAGAAATATATAGTTTTATATAGTTATTCCACTGTTTTAGGGTAGGTTTATCACAAAAACCCTAGAATGCGAATATTATTTTATAAAGTTGAAAATGTCATTTTGCGCTGCTGGTGATTAGGGCTCTACGCTAGCCATGGACGTAGGTAAAACTATACAAATTTGGTATTTTTTTACTCGGGGGACTCAGGGTTTTTTCAAATAATTGAAACTTTTTCAATCAAGGTAAATGTTTTTGATACATATTATGTGATTTTAGGAAAATGAGTAAATTTTCACTTTTTTTGGCATTATGACATCATAGCTTTTTGCATGATGTAAAATTCTCTTCATGTAAGGTACCACAAGAAAGCTCAATTTGTTCTGAAAAAAACAATATATAGTTTTCCATATTTAACTAAAAATCCCCAGAGGAAATCAAGCATGTCTGGCCTGCGGGGTACAGGAAATGGCCCAAGCCTCTGACACTGAAGGAGTTAAATGCATTGTTTAAGTGGAGCTTTTACTACTATTTAATGCTAGAGAGGTCCCAAACCACAGAAATATATAAAATTAACTGGAGATTTTAATTTGACCTTTATGGTACAAATCAATTGCTCAAGTCATTTTTCCATTTTTGATTTCTACATAAAGTCCAAAATGATTAAATAATGCTTTGTGACTTAATTCTGGCACAGTAACCTCTACGCCATAGATTGCTGGACATTGGTCTGATGGGAGATTACATCTGTCATCATCCCCAAATGACTGATTGGGGATTAGAGGAATTGTAGTTCCCAGTAGCTGGAGGCCCAATAATTGACTACACCTTCTCTAAGCACAGTCCTTCCCAAGGTGTCCAAATGGTATGAAACACATCTGGCCTTTGGTGTGTTGCTCATTCTTTCTTAAAGGGTATGTATCACCTTACAAAAATGCTTTACCATAGGTTTTGTTAATACAGTAGTATTAGGAATGTTGTTTTTTTTCTAAATGTAAGCATTTTTAAAGATATTCTTTCTTCTGTGCGGTGCACTTCCACATAATGGGCCCAGCACAGCTTTCCTTCTCCTCCCACCTCCCTCCCAGCTGCCCCAGGGAGCACGTTCATGCTTCCCTTCAGTGTGGTATGAATGGCTTCTATCGTTATATCAAGCTCCGGTTACCATTATGCTGAAGTTGTAACCTCAATATAATGCTAACCGGAGCTGGATATAAAGATGGAAGCCATTCACACCACACCAAAGGGAAGCGTGAACACGCTCCCTGGGGCAGCTGGGAGGGAGCAGAATTAGGCAGTAAGCAAGAGCTTTGCCGGTGATTCAGAGTGCTACATTATGCTGACCGGCAAAGCTTGAAGATAGGATATTTTTTAATGTACTTACATAAAAAAAAAAAAACAGGTTTCCTATTACTACTTTATTGACAAATCCTATGGTAACATTTTTATGAGGTGATACATACCTTTTAATGTCCATATCAGCATATACATTTATAATTCATGAAATATATTTCTAAGCCTATTCATACAGGATGTTTCTTCACTATTTGTTTACAGATAGGGTTTTTAAGTCTCTCAGTTTTACTAGTATAAAGCTGAGCTCACATGGGAGACAATACCACTGCCTAGGAAATAGTGCATGAGTTTGGTTAAAATTGTCTTCTATTGCTTTCTCCATTATTTCTCCATTTGCATGTTATACATAGTGGCAGTTGTATATTGTCATTTCCTCCACAAGCAGAAGCAAACTGGGACTGAAAAACAGTTTTCAATAACAATTTTTCCTGCAGTATAAATGCATATAACTGCATAATTTACACAGATGAAAGATTACTCAGTAGGAGAACATTTTTGCCAAAATGGACACAGTATCAGGGACATTAAAGTGACTTTACTGATGGGACTGTTTCTCGCTCAGAGGGACAGAAAAATATGGGATGTTAAATTAATGGTCCAGTTTAATACTTTAAATAATGGCCTGAACAGGGATAAAGAATTTCTGTCACATTATCACATTGTAAATTAGAACAGTCCAACTGAGAATGTAAATACCTTTCACATTTCCTGACTGTAATTTACATCACACTCCTTTACCTTTGACTGATCAAAGAACCAGGGTCTAGACTGAACTGTTTTATCTGATTTCTATTCTAAACAATACAATGTGTACTAGTATTTAAGAGAGATGCTTTCATATATATCTGTATAACAGGCCTGTGGAAGAGACCTAAGAGGTCTTGAAAGCTTGCATCCTAAATCTGCTTAGTTAGCCAATAAAGGTATCAATTGACTATAATTGCTTCTTGAACGAATTGCTAATTCCTAAGGGAAAGTTCACCTCTAAGAGCCCCACTGAAATCCATGAGAATTTGAGGGATTTTTATTTCAACCATACACTGCAGTTTATATATTTTTTCTTAGAAGTAGCATGCCTCAGTTATCACCACCACCACCAACACGGCTGGCAACTCTTTTGCCTGCTCCCATTGTGTAGTGGACACCCAATCTGGTACACACCTGTGGCTCTTTTGACTACCCGATTTGTGTATTACCCGGCTTGTCTGACTATCCAATCTGGTGCTGACCTGTGGCTCTGTCTGACTATTCTCTTGTTTGCTCCCATTGTGTAGTAGACATCCAATCTGGTGCAGACCTGCAGCTCTGGTTAAGACCTTACTCCCTGACTGTAGGCGCAAGTCTGGATCGCTCTGGGGCCTCTGAGAAAGAAGACTGCCATCTCCTTACTGACTGCAGGCTTGAGTCAGTACTTCTCCCTTACGGTATCATCTTTAGGGAGATCCCTAGATTTACCTGCTGACTGTAGGCATGAGTCAGTTAGTCTCTTATTGGAATTTCTGCTGGTCCTTCGTTATATGGAGACTCCAGAGGCTTCTGCTGGTCTCTTTAAGAGAGCTCCAACTTTTGGCAGACTCCTATTTCTGATAGAGTCATTGGCTACTAGAAGGACCTCTACTCATTGTTCTGTGATTTACTTACTTGTTGTCCTGTGACTTACTGTACTTATATTTATTCAATAAAGATTGTTTTACTATACCCTACTGACTCCTGTTTTTTTCCTGGGAAACAGTGACAGTTTTTGACTCAAGAACTCCCCAATGCTTTTCTTTTCCTAACTCTCTCTCACATCTCCCTCTATCCTTTATCTTTGTCATGATTTTCATTAACAACACTGGACCTGATCGGCAAAACAAACATCACAGTGCTGTGAAGTCAGTTGACTGTGAATGACATATGAGGGTGCAGAAAAATATACACTTCTAAAATGTATAATTTATAAATTATTCCTCTCCCAGCACTGATAGCAGGCTAATTCTGCTTAGATTTATTTTAATTTAGTAGAGGTTTAGTAGAGCATTTTTGGAACATTGTTGGTGACATGAATATTAAATGTATGGGGGGGTGCATTTGGTCATTAAAGCGTATACAGAGAAAGTTTAATTTCAAACGTACTCTACTGCCTTTGGATCATGACAAATCAAGAACTGAAAAACATTAAAGTAATTTAATGAAAGATTATGTTATAAAATATTTAAAAAATGTAATGTAAATATTGGTTAGATTCATTGGTCATAAATATATAAATGAATACAAAATTAGATAAAGCACACAAATGCAGAAGCAAATAAAAATTCTGGCTATATTGTCAGACACATTAAAAAGTAACACCGGTAGCAACATTTGTAAAATATTGCAACAATAAAGTATTAAGAAGCAATAACTGTTGAAATAGTTTTCTAAAACTGCTACCAATGCTCCTTTTTCTGATATATCTTACAAAATAACCAGTGCATTTACATTTTAGTGATTTAGTTAATTGTGTTTTACTTTTGGGAATATGCCAGCTGTTATTATGCATCCTGTTTTTCCATTCATATTTTATTGCATCATATATACAGGGTTTTTTCAACTTTTATTAGTAAGTGTTAAATGTATTTACAGTTATGAAAGTATGAAAGAAAAGGAGGAGTTAGTTACAATAAAGAAGCAACAACGATATACTAATCAAACACAATTTAGCTTTCTAATTGTATTCAATTTACATATCAAAATAACTTAGACGTAAATGTATATTAATGTTGGCTAATTATTTATAAATAATTTCATTTAAGTTTAGCTAGACTGAAAAAAAGTCTGTGTTTGTGAGCCACACTGGAAGTCAAAAAGATTGTGCTAGTGAGAGGTAGGAGGGTGACAGGTGGAGTTGATATCAGAATGGGGATAGCCTTGCAGAACTGTGCATGCGTGCTGCACAGCTCTGTGTCGAGCACATCTTCAAAAGGTAAAGCCTGGAAAGGATATTTCTACAACAAAGTAGAAAATAAAAAAATACAAAACCCCATATAATCACTGCAATAAGCATCCAATTAGGGTGCTTGGGGTGAAAGTTCCCCTTTAACCAAACTGGCGTTTCTGTTGTTGAGGCTTACCAGTGGTTTGCATCTTGTTGTATCCCCTCTGTGCTTATGCTGGTGTAGTCTTCTGTTCATTGTACTCTTTGACACTTTTATGCCTACATCCCGAAGAATATTACTGATTGAAAAGGGAATTTTATTCACAACTGCAAGCATTCTTTGGTCATCCACTACATTGGTCTTTGCTGGTCTACAAGGCTGTGTGCTATTGCTTAGCTCACCTGGGAGTTCTTGCTTCTTTATTGTGTACCACACAGTTGATTTTGACATACCTAATGTTTTGGCTATGTCTCTGGTTTATTCTGATTTTTCAGCCTCAAGATGACCTGCTTTACTGGCATTTCCAATTCTTTGCTCCACATGTTGAGAGACAAAAGCAACAGACTGCAAATGAACATGACACACATAGAATAAGCTCCAGACTAGAACACACCTGGCCAACAAAGAGCTGAGCAGCCTATTGCCCAATCACTTTTGTCCAATAAAATGGAGGGATAAAAAGCGCTGTAATTCCTACATGATTCCTGGCTTATGGGTGTAAATACCCTCAAATTAAAGCCGACAGTCTGCACTTTATCCTCTTAGTCATTGTTTTATTTCAAATCCAATGTGCTGGAGCACCGAGACAAAAGGATTATCACTATACAAACAATTATGGATTTTATTACAAGACAGGAGGCTTCATATTATGCTTTACAACTCTCTTTACTCTCCATCAGCAGCAGGGTTAAAGAAAATTTGTTTAACAGAGAAAGATCTGTTGAACACATCCACACATTAGTTTCTTTAGCATAGCCCCCACAGAGCTCTGATCTCAACATTATTGAGTCTGTCTGGGATTACATGAATAGAGATTAGCAACTGAGGCTGCCTAAATCCACAGAATAATGGTGGTCAGTTCTCCAACATGTTTGGAATAACCTGCCTGCTGAGTTCCTTACCAAACTGTGTGCTAGTGTACCTAGAAGAATTGATGCTGTTTTGAAGGTATCATGGTGCCTGTGATCCTACTTTCTTGTTTACTATGCTGCATTCTTATTGGTCCCTGGACCTGACTCCACCCAGGGCCAGCCCTTTTATACCCTGTCATGTCAGTATTCAGACGCCCTTTCATGGTGTACCTGAACCTAGCGCTAGTTACTGCTGTTTCTCTGTTCATGTGTGACCTGGCTTGCCTGACGGCGTTCCTGTGTATCCTGAACTTCTGCCGCATCCGTTGCTGACCTGACTGGCTGAGAACCCACTACGGTGTGGACTGGACTGGCTGAGAACCTGCTTCATTGCTGACTGAACTGGCTGAGAACCCGCATCCGTTGTTGACCTGACTGGCTGAGGACCCTCTAAGTTGCTGACTGGACTGGCTGAGCACTCGCACCCGTTGCTGACCGGACTGGCTGAGAACCCTCTTATGTTGCTGACTAGATTGGCTGAGAACCTGCTTATGTTGCCGACCTTTGGCTGAGCACCCTCTGCTCTAGTTGTGCTTACTGGTATTAACCACCTCTGGCGGTGTGCACATACGAAGTACCAGTTTCCATGCTGTCTACAGTCGGACTGAGTTACTCACATCTGTGCTTACGTGTCCGCTGTCACCACTGTCACTTGCTGGGCTCACTCCCAGTTGGGAGTTAAAGGCATTCCTCTGGGGGTTATTGCATGATTATTGAACCTCGCTATCTAGGTTCTAGGTCTGGTTCATTGTCTCTCCCTGCCTTCAGTACTGCTGTGGCCTTAGAGCTCAAGAGCCAGCTGTAGTGTGGTGGTCTTTCTCCTGTACACTTACGTACTACCGGACACTCGTTGCCTTCTGTGGTCTGTTGCCTCCGTCTCACCCCTAGCATTCTAGAGTCTTTGCTGCCAGTAGCTGTGAGTCTTGGGCCTCATACTACCCTAGCGTTCTAGGGTCCTTGCTGCCAGTGTCCTTTAGTCTTGTGCCTCCAGACAACCCTAGTGTTCTAGAGTCTTTGCTGCCAGTGTCCATAAGTCTTGGGCCTCCTTACTTCCCTAGCATTCTACGGTCCTCGCTGCCAGTATCCACGGTCTGTGTTTATCTGTACAACCCTAGCATTCTAGGGTTCCTGTTGCCAGTATCTGTTGGTCTTGGGCTTCCGATCACTAGGGTCCTTGCTGCCAGTAGCTGTGTATCTTGAGCCTCCAATCTGCCCTAGCGTTCTAGGGCTTCTGTGACACTACCAGCAGGTTGCTGCTTCCACTGCACCCTAGCACTCTGGGCACCTGCTACCAGTCAGTATGTTAATTGTTATACTGTTCATACCTGACCTGTTTAAGTTGTGGGCAGTACCTGTACTGTCTCCCTCTGGGCCTGTGTGGGTTGGGAAAGTATTTGCTGATTGTACTTTATATTCAATAAAGTTCTTTTAACCTTACAAGTCTTGTCTGAGTGTTCTTCAAAACCTTGACAGAAGGCAAAGGTTGATCACACCCAATATTGATTTGATTTAGATTTTTCTTTGTTCAATCACAATGCATTTGTTAATTGATAAAAACAAACTACTAACATGTCCATTTTTTAAAGCATTTTTACTTCATAGCATTTTTTTCATACCTACCTAACACTTTTGCACATTACTGTATATCTTGGGTGAGCTTTCTTTTTTCATGTAGACATTCTCACTCACATTCCCATGAAATCAAATAAAATTCCTCAATACTTTTTACCTCAGGATATTAATCCAGAGAGTCCTCAGTTCCATTTGGCCACTTCCAGCCCCATTTTACACACATCAATGGATCAGATTTGGGCCATTATGTATGCCTCTGTCAATAAATCTGTGACTAAGGCTATATCTACGTGTATGACTAAAATGTCAGACAATTTGGTAAAATCACTTTCTGAGGTATTTTCTAACTTTTCTGCCAATAAAATACCATTTGACCCCCAGAATATTGATATAAATAAAAATCTAGAATATCAACCTCAAAGAGAAATTATCAGGAGAAAAAGGACATGCAAAAGGAAGCATACCCGCTCAGTGGAATCTGAACAAAATAGAGGTAACAAATTCATTTTTAAGAATAGAGATGAGAATAGGTCTTGAATAGGATTGAATTGGTGCCTGGATCAGATGATTTATGTTGATTACCATCACTACAAAATCCTCTACTCGAGAGGAAGACCAATCAACGAAGAAACTGAGCAGTAGGCAAAAACCTGACTCCTTTTGCCTTTCCTCTACTGAGAATGATTTATTTCATGATAAGGATGATGACACCACTATATCCACTGAAGAGGACATTACTTTGTATCATAATCAGAACATTACTGAGACCGTTAAAAACATAACACATAACACAATACATAATGATACCCCCCTCTTTGACCCAGCCAATATTAGACATCCTAGGTGGGGCGAATGGGCTCCAATTGATCATGTTTCCAAATATATATAGTATTGGATCAGATGGTCTTTTGATAAAGCAGCCAAAAAACAAATTACAGGAAGAATGCCAAAAATAAATAAATTTTAAAAAAATCCTGTCAGACACCAGATTTCTATCCCCATATAGTACAGAATCTGACCAAATTGATTAAAGTCCCTAGGAAAATGATAGACAAGTCTTTAAATGCCTGTCAAGTTTAATTATTAGATGTGACGGTCCTTTAGCTAAGATCTTCGATTTAACTGAGGTAGCCATAACCAGTAATATCCCGATTAACATTAACATTCTTAAGGGATGGATGCAAAGACAAATCTATTTTGTAGGGAATGCTAATACATCCATCATGGAGAGACACAGATCTATTCTGCTAAAAACTGACCCCATGTTAACAAACATGACATCCTGAGAAGCAGGCCTGTCTGTGGATGGTCTTTTATTTGGCAACTCCTTTATTAAAGATCTTGAATAGTTTGTCACCTCTTTCAAGGCCTTGGATAAGGTTCAATGCTCAACGAGGAAAGTTTTTCCCCTGAGAGTTTGGCAGGGCTGGGAAAAACAGATTTCCCTGCCGATCGCATCAGAGTTCCCACAAAGAAGCTCATAGTATCCTAGAGGTTCCCTATATTCTTCAGGGCACATCAGCAACTTATTTTTGGTAAAACAAAAAAAGGAAAAAAAAGAAAAAAGACTCAGGTGTCAGACTAATAACACACTTAAAATAATTAAACACACAAGTCCTACACAGACATGTCATGGAGGCCATTATTTGTTTGAGACTCCCTCTTACCATTGGATTGGATAGTGAAACTAGACCAGAAAGTTGCTTACCTAACAGTCCCACAGCTCACAACTATCAACCTTTCCTTCAATTCATTTGGAACAGACAAAAATGGCAATTTGTTTGCCTACCATTTGGATTGTCCTCAGCCTGCTGGTGTTTCATGAAATGCATTAAACCAGTGGTCACTTTTCTGAGGACCAGGGTTGTGCATGTCATCATATATTTGAATGACATACTTATCATGTCCCAGGATCTGACAATAATAAAATTACAACTCCTACTACTACTGAACTGTTAACCCATCTGGGTTTTATTGTCAATCGGGAAAGTGAACTATAGCCAGGATGGGTGGACTATTTTCAGCCTCGATCCAGGCAATTTTCCAAGGTTGACTCCATTACTGAGCACTTCAATGGTTAAAAACACTCCAACAACTTAGAGTATTCACATATCATTCCATTGTCTCCAGAAGCAAGGTAAGAATAGAGTTGGTGGCTGTCTCATATGGAAGCATGGAATGGCAGTGCCATTTTCGATACATCACCAGAAATTATTATAGAGTCAGGTGCCAGTCATTTCTGCTGGGGAGTACGTTGTTGTTCCCTCACCACCGGAGGCAAATGATCTCAGGAAAAAACATTTATGCATATCAATTGTTTAGAATTGTTAGCAGGGTTGTCCTCTATCAAAAGTCTTGCTCACAACGCAACAAACCTTTGCATTTTAATCAGAATGGACAATATTTTGAAGGTCAGATATAGCAATCATTTGGGGGAACCAAATCAATAATGTTAGCCAACTTAACCGAGGAATTTTGGGATTTCTGTCTGACAAGAAATGTTTTAGTTCAATCAGAGTATCTCCCAGGTCTAGCCAATACAGTCGCAGACTGGCAATCAAGACACTTCAAAGATTACAGTGATTGGAAACTGCACATAACTATTTCCTTTCAAATCAATCAAATGTGGGCACCATTACAAGCAGATCTGTTCTCATTACAGCTGAACAAAAAGCTGCAAAGTTTTTACAGTTGGACACCGGATCTAGAAGCTGTGGCGTTGAATGGGTTTCTTCAGTCATAGACAGTAGAAAGGAAATATGCCTTTCCCCATTTGCCATGATTCCCAGAGTCATTTTTCAGTTCAGGAATCAACTAGATACTATAGTCCTAATAATTCCCATTTGGCTGGCTCAACACTGGTTCACACCTCTTCTGGAACTATCAAAATTACCACATCTATCTTCCACAGTTCCCTGTTTTGTTGACAGATTCCTTGGGAAATCCTCAAAAATTATTGGTTTTAAAACAATTACATCACATGGTATTTTGATTTCCTTAAAGGGATAGTAATAATTTATTTTATATTTATTTTATTTTGTAGGCATTAAAAAAACATGAAGAACGATATAAGTCTTATCTCTCAAACCTTTATGGTTTGAGAGATATTCACAAGCAAAGTTTCCCCTTCTGCCCCTTTTACCTAGTGTAAACCATCTCTTCTCAGATGTGGAAGCAGTCCATAGACCAGACAGATAACAGCAGGGGACAATCTTCTTTCTATGAAAACAATAAAAACCCTGCCCCCCTTGACAAGTTTTTCAGGTTTTTCCCTTATCTTAATTGAAGATTGCCCCTCTCTGCAGTCTACCTGGACACCTCCCTTCTGATCTGGCTGAACAGTGTTACATCAGTAAAATGGGTGGGAGGGGGAGACTTTGTCATTGAATTACTCTTGAAATACAACGCTGACAGAATTTAAATAACACTCTCCAAAGTCCAAGTACTATGATGATTAATTATAGCTGCTTTTATTATGAAACATTACTATCCCTTTAAGACCAGAGCTGTTGAAAGAATTTTGGAGAAGGCTTTGTACTTCATAGATAAAGCTTGGACCACAGGTACCAGGGCTTGTCATAATTCATGCTGGATAATGTGGTCTCACTGGTGCTTGAAATGAGGTCTGGACCCCTTAACGTCTGATTTATCTAGTGAGATACATTTTTATCCCTAATATTTAAAGAAGGCAAAGCAAACAGAACTATCAATTGTTATAGATCTGTGATTTTAGCTAATCATGATTACTTAGAGGACCATCCTGAGAGCCAGTACCCTTTGTTATGGAGACTAATGAAGGGTATCAGACTATCCAAACCACCAACCTCTAGATATTTCTCAGTTTGAGATGTCACCTCCATATTACAGTTCTTAGACACATAGCCTGCTAGCAACCTCTTACTGCTTAAACAACTTTCGGCTAAACTCACAATTCTATTTTGCTTGGTTCCTTCCTAAAGGGGTTTCAGAGGTCTGTGCTCTAGATATAAAGACTACTATTTTATAATTCTAAGAGAAAAAAACTGCTTCTAAACAGATATTGTTTCCCTCATAATCCAAAACTTTGTGTTGTACGTTGTTTACAAGCATACGAGACAGTTACATCTGATCTGAGGTTTCCAACTTTTATCATCAGTTTCTGATCTCTTTTCATAAACCCCACCTTTCAGTCACCTCTACCACTCTAGCCTTTTGGATCTGTTGGATTTTGCAGGGTATCGTGTCTCACTTCAACATTCTTAGAGGAGCTATGGTCAGCTGATTGGTCTAGGGAGTCCACCTTAACCTTTTATTTTATACCAATAGACAATGTTTCTTGTAATGTTTTTGATAAGCTTTAAACTAGCATAATGTGAAACCTCATGTCTTGTAATAAAATATATAGATTTTCCTAAATTTGTGAAGGAAAGTCAGGATTTTATTAAAAACACTGAGGTGAATACAATCCCCCATATTTACCCACCCTATCGTATTCCTTCTGTGTTTTGTCTCCACAGTTTGAGCATCCCACATGTTATTAATTCATTTTCCTCAACCTGTTTCCACACCCTCTAGTAAGTTTTCCAAAAGAGAGATCAAAGTTTACCTCCCTTAAATTGATTGCAGTTTGATTTATTTCCAGATTCGGGACATTAACCCCTTAAGGACCATTGACGTACCCGGTCCGTCATGCTGGTCCGGCACTTAAGGACCAGTGACGGTCCTGGTACGTCATGTACTTTTACACACCGTGTTCCTACAGGAGCGTGGTGAGTAATACCGGGGACTGAAGTTGATCGCTCCAAGATCGGAGCGATCTCTTTCAGTCCCTCTTTCGGCGTGCCAGCACACGTGATCAGTCACGTGGGGTGGCACGTCGAACTTCCCTATCCTTAAAGGACCACATATCCCGGGACTGCTGGTCCTTAAGGGGTTAAAGAAAGAGGAAGAATACACAGGAGACACACAGTTTATAAGGAACACTGTCACCTGATTGGTGGATGGGAGTTTTTTGTCTGTTAAACTTGCTTAACTTTGCTGCTGAGGGAGATTAAAGAGAGTTGTAAAGCATAATATTCACCCCTGTATCTTTAAAGCGGAACTACCACTCTAGGTAAAGTCGCCCTGCAAGAATTAGGCAGGTGGCAACTAGCTTAATAATAGTTATATTACCTCTCAAAAGTAGCCGATTGTAAAGTAATCCATAATCTTCCGAGACTGACGGCCAGGTTAGTGCAGTCTGCACGCCTACACTGTCAGTCCCTTCTGGTGCCTTTCGGGCCAGTGCAATGCTTTATAATGGAGACCAGGACTGACAGCAAAGGTGTGCACACAAGATGTCTGCGCTGATGCCTGGCTCACTACTTATTGCAGGGCGACTTTACCTAGCGTGGTAGTTCCGCTTTAATGAAATCCTGACTTTCCTTCACAAAGTTAGGAAAAACTATGGATTACACTGCATAATATGTGTAAACTTCATAGTCTACTTTTTCTAATTTAGATTCATTTTGTGAATTAGAATGTTTTGTGTTTCATTGCAATGTGTTGGGTGACTCTCTGGCACTCAAAGGGTTAAATATCTTTGTGATTCATATAAATGATATTCAAGAGTGAACAGCTCTAGTAACAGAAACATGATGGAGTCATAGACAGAAGTGGATAGCAGTAATTAGTTTTCATTTGTATTTCTCCACCTTAAACCCTTGAATAAAGATACAACATTCAGACATATATATCAAAGCCAAATATGGAGCAATTTGAGGGCAGACCATCTTCACCATAGGAAATAAAAATCCAATTCATTTAAATGGGGCTCCTTAAAGGAGCAGTACAGTGTTTACACGTTATAGGGCTGTTCCTGGTTATTAAAACAAGGGTAGTCCCAATGCTGTCTGTTGTTTTATTCAAATGTTTTACCAATTTATGTTGTAATAGGGTGAGTGACAGTTTGATTCTTTTCAGATAAGTCAAACTAACAGCATGATTCTAGGGACAACTGTTTGCCAGTGGCTTACTTCTCCCAATGAATGCAACAGAATGACTAATTAAAATGTGACCACAAGAGGAAGTAAGAGTGACCTTTTTGTCCCTGAGGAAGTGAGAGAGAATACTCACAAAAGGCGTTGGGTCTAATATTTAATAATTGTATGTTTTTAATATAATAAACCTTTAATCTGTTTGTTATGGGTTGGAGCATTGGTGCTTACTGCAAAAACTAAGAAAGAACTGGTCAAATTGTAGAGACTGTACTGCTTTTCTGGTAGCATAAACCAGTATAAGTGATTATTCCCAAAGGCAGGATAAAGCCTCAGTGTCTTGTAAGTATAGTCATTGAAGCGGGATATCTCTATTTGCTCTTGGATACTACACTTAGAGATGTTTTGCACTTTCTTGTTTTTGTATGTGACCACTAGTGGGCACTGTTAATATAAAAATTAGAGTTTAAATTATAATAACTCTGGAAATATGAGTTTTTCAGCAGTGTGAGTGTAGTTGTTTTACTCAGCTGGAAAAGACTTATAATATTTATATTATTCACAAAAAAGTTTACTGTCGCTTTTAAGGGCTAGATGTGTGTGCAATGCATTGCACACTCCATTAGTCCTTAATTGGGAAAATCCTTTAATGCTAGAGTTAAAGCGGAACTACCACCGCCATTAAAGTCACCCTGCAGTACTTAAAGGGATAGTAATACTTCATTTTAACTTTATTTGATTTTGTAGGCATTAAAAAAACACAAAGAATGATATAAGTCTTATCTCTCAAACCTTTATGGTTTATGAGATATTCACAAGCAAAGTGTCCCCCTCCCGCCCCTTTTACCTACTGTAAGCAATCTCTTCTCAGATGTGGAATGCAGTCCATAGACCAGACAGATAACAGAAGGGGACACTCTTATTCCTATGAAAACAATGAAAGCCCTGCCCCCCTTGACAAGCTTTTCAGGTTTTTCCCTTATCTTAATTGAAGATTGTCCCTCTCTGCAGTCTACCTGGGCACCTCCCTTCTGCTCTGGTTGAACAGTGTGACATCAGTAAAAGGGGAGGGAGGGGGATACTTTGTCATTGAATTACTCTGGAACTACAACTCTGACAGAATTGAAATAACACTCTCCAAAGTCCAAATACTATGATGATTAATTAGAGCTGTTTTTATTATGAAACATTACTATCCCTTTAAGCAGGTGGCGACTAGCTTACTAATCATTTTACCTCTCAAAAGTTCCCACAGATAAAGTTATCCTTAAGCTTCCGAGACCAGAAGCCAGGCATCACTGCGGACATGAATGCAAGCCTGCAGTGTCAGTCCTCTTCCCCCTTCACAGGCATTGCACTGGCCCAGACAGCTCTGGAAGAGACTGACAGAGCAGGCGCACAGGCTGCAGGAACCTGGCCAACAGGCTCGGAACTTTAAGGAGAACTTTATTCGTGGGCACTTTTGAGGGGTAAAATAATGATTGGTAAGCTAGTCGCCACCTGCCTAAGTATTGCAGGGCGACTTTAGTGGAGGTGGTAATTCCACTTTAAAGAGATTAAAAGTTCCATTTAACTCAATGTAATTTTGTTAATTTTTATGTTTCCTATGGTGCAGTTGGTTTGCCTCATGTTTATCTTTATATATATGTCCCTTTGTTTTCTGCATGATTCTGAGGTGAAACAGATTTAAACTTGTTTGAACATATATATTTCTATCAGAGTGTATTCCTCTCAGACAGCTACATAGCGCTGCCATACACCAATAACATGTATTAATGCACATGAAGCAAATTATGTGGAATAATCACTCCACATCAGAAAGAAACTAGATGAACTAGATGACTTACAGCTACAGGCTGCTGTATTATCATAATTCACATTCTGCAGCATATGCAAACATTTGTTTTGTATATAATCATTCCCTCCTTAGTAGCTTCTCTGGTATCTTGTGATTAATAGTTTTAAAAAACCATCTGAGATCAATGATTTGCCCAGAGCTGTTAGAATGATTTCTGAAACTTATTTGAAGTACATGTTGCAAAGAATGATGAGATAATTGATAGCTTTGCAAATTCACATTCCTTCTTACAAAATTGCTTCTTCAAGATTGATTGTTACTGTTTTTTGGCAGTTTGGGAAATAAATTAAAAAAATATTCTCTCTCCTGTTTTGCTTATATGTTTGTTTACAAAGACATTGACTTGAGATACTGAACAGATCACTGAGGGGCTTGATTCAATGAGCTGCACTAAAATAAATGGTTGATAACAGAGGTCTAAACTACCATGTAAGCTATTCTCCAACCTGTCTACCTGTAAAATAATAGGGGCTTATTTTTCTCCAGCCATATAAAAGGCTGTCAAGGTCTCACAGCAGCCATTCGATGTTTGTGAGAGGAGAGAACAGCACCTTGTTTGAGCTACAGAAGAGAGGAGATTTGAAGCTTAGTTTAGGGACTCTTTTAGGTAGGACATTTGTTCTGTGTAAGTGTGTATTAGGAGAGTCAGTGGGGCACTCTGGGGAGAAGAAGGGAGGAATAAGGTTTACCCCAAATACTCCAAAATTCCATGTGACTGATTGACAAGACACAGGCAGCAAGAGACCTATTTGCTTGCTAATCTTGCTGTTATTTTCTCTGTGCTGGGTGGGGAAATCTGAGGAAAGAAGATGTTGATTTTGTTTTTCAGTTATAATTTTTTTTTTGACAGACTGATAAGACAACAGGGTGGACAACTTAAAACAAAACAAAAAAAAATAACTAAACACATTAGGTGGTAATTACAGACAGCTGACTGGTTTTAGGCAAGGCATCATACAGCTCCATCAGTTGTGTTGTGTACCGTACAGTAAAAAAACACAGTGTAGTTGCGTAATGTCCAGCAAACGCACAAGAGGAAGGGAATGGGGTGGAGCAGTGCAGAGACTTGAGAGTAAAGTAGTAGTTCAAAAACTGACTGCAGCAATGGTTGCTGCATCGTGTGCAATCAATGACAACGATCCTTCCACTCTAAGGGAGGATGCAGTTTGTCAAGGTCCCAGCAAAACTAGTTCCAGCACCACCATTGCCAGTAGAAATAAAGAAACATATATGAAGAACACTGTAGACAACAAGTCTCATTCAAGTGCTGAAGATACTGGCAATAGCATAATAGATGAAAGTGTAGCAGCTGATCTACCTGCTGCAACAGATAGTGATACAAACAAGCACCAAAACACCTGTCCTCAAAGTAGTAGGGAACTTTGTTACAGTAAAAGTAAAAATAAATTGTTTGAGACCTCCAAACGCTTAGAGGAATATAAGGGTAGTGGGCCAGAATTGTCAGGTGATGCTGATGCTGCTAAGGATGACCTAATGATGACTGATGATGATGCAGATCTAGAATATATCCCTCCAGCATCCTTCTCTTGTTCAGATAGGGATGAAGTTGAGAGTGAGGATGATTTCATGGCTATAAGTTTAGCAGAAAGGTTGAATCTTCCACCACTTTTAAGGAGCACTGTGCCTTTTCTGTTAATTGTTTGAGAAAGTCTTTGGAAATTCTGACCCTGGACAGGCACAGATGTCAAAAAGCACACAGTCACCCTATCAGTCATCCTCTGCATCATCACCCCTTCAAAGTCCAAGTCCCATTCCACCACACATACCTGTTTTGAGTACCCAGCAACAGCAACACAGGTTATTAACATCCACAATGTTAGATATGATGAGTGCCTCTGCTGCTGCTGCTGTAAGTGCTGAACCTTTGGCACTTAGTAGTAGTAGTGGCAGTAGAATTGCATCAACATCTAGCCCCAGTTGTAGTAGCAGCACCACCACCACCTCAGAAACCACTCATTCCATGAAGTCCACAGTATTGAGATACTTCACTCAGTATCCTCAAGCTAAGCATGTTGCTGTTTTCTATGCAAAAAGCCTGTGAGCAGGGGTAAAGCAGGCTCATACCTAGGCAATTCATCGATAAGATCCCACCTGGCAACACAAATTCCTGTCACAATACTACTGTTAAGAAGTGCCGAACTGGAAAAATCTACAGCTGAAAGTATAAGTTAATGTTAGATGGAGTCCAACAGTAACATAATCCTTGAAAAAAATGTTAGCAAGCTGGTAGGGATTTCCATTTTAAGCTGGTGAAGGTGATGGAGTTGGACCTAGACTTGTTTGGCACAAGCTCTAAGGAAACATTGATTTATTGTAGAATGTAGACTTGTTAGACCCAAACCCTGAGGAAACATTGATTTGTACTAAGTAGACTTTTTAGGCCCAAGCCATGAGGGAACTTTGATTTGTAGGGCTTTGGCTTGTTAGCATCATAAACCCTGAGGAATCAGTGATTTGTAGGACATAGGAGTGCTAGAAACAAGATCCCCCACAATTTTTTTGTAGACCTGTTATTTTTTTTTAAAGAACAAGTCCTGAGGAAAAAAAATACCCTACTGACCTAATGCCAGCAGGTCATATTGTGGTGGCCAGTGGCCACTAGCCATTGTCAAATGCCCCGGTATAATTGTGACATTTCCGACTTCTGTTCTTACTGCTGCTGCTGCTGCTGGTTGTTTAAACAGCAGGATGAATAGGCAGCTATTCTTTCTCCTCTTTGATTTCCACATTGCTTCTTGTTGCCTTTGGGGAGAGTCAGGGGATATAGCAACAATGGTGCCAGATTTAATTGGTGGGGGTTTGGCTTTAACATGTGTCACATAATGTCATAGTGTCTGTGTTTCATGTATGTTATCAGGGCAGTTGTGCTAAGTTGAGTTCCCTTCAGAATCAGCACTGCAGCTAGGTCCAGGTGTATTGCTACTTTAAAGTGGAACCTGTCCTAGTCTGTGGCACACTAGACTGTGAAAAAGTCCTGCCACTTACTACTACTATTAATATACCACACCTACATACAGAGTGTTTGGAGTGAGGGAGGGTATAATCATACTACTAGTGAGGAGGAAAACTCAGGGACTGAAATTGATGTGGTTGGTGTTAGTAGTAGTAATAGTGATGGTTTAGCAGCTGGTAGGACTAGCCTTACCACTAAGATGGTAGAGGAAGTAATGCAGAGTGGCAAGATTAGCGGTCAAGGGAGCCGACAACATTCCCCTGACCCCCTTACATCCACAGCATTGTCCAGATGGAACATGATCCTGAAGAAGACACAGTTGTTGCCCAGCAGCAATAATACCACCATCACCAGATGTCTGCTGCTCCAGTTGCTGCTCCCTTTCTGTTATACCCCTGGAATCAATTCTGAAGTTGTCTTAAGCATAGTCTGCAGAAATGCATTAATGAACTGTACCAGGCTCCACCTGCTCCCTCAGTCCAGTGTCCCAATCTGCCAGGGAATCATGGAATCCATCTTTCCAATCACGATGCACCAACACAATCCACATGGGGGACATGTGCTAGCCTCACCCAGCTGTATGCTAGAACATTCTCAGCAAGAGATTGGATTGGAGAAACAGTGTAGTAGCCATGCATTACGTGGGATGGACTTCCACAGCTACGGCATATGCCTGATACCTCCCAGATACTTCACAAATATGGACCAGCAGGCAGTAGCATTCAGCATACTCAAAACTATCTAACAAAAGTGTGTGAGTAGGTTTCCTTACAAGTGTGGACTACAATTCCCACCATTTCCAATGAGTCAATTGTTGGAAGTCCCATTAGCTGGAGGGCCAAAGATTGACTTACCCAATTTTTGTATCTACAGTGCAGATATGATGTATAATTTTACAAGATCATCTCTAGTCCTTCACACTCCTGATTTTAAAGTTTTTTTTTTTTTAAATATATTTTATTATCAGATCGCTCCATACATATCTCAAATACAGAGAAGTACATATAAAATATTCAAGTACAACAAAAACATGTAGACTTGTGTAACAATGAAAAGAGTACATGCATATCAGTAAAACTTTATTGAAAAGTTTAATAAGAACCCTCACGGGTTCTGAACATACACATGTACAACATGCACAAAATGCGTTAAAACAATAGCTTTTACAAGATACAGAAAGGTAGGCTCTACCAGCCTTGCCAATGTACCGGGCAAGGCAGCCTATGGTATGGTTCAACAATATGACTAAGGCTCTTCCGGCCCTGCCAATATACCTGGCAAGGCAGCCTGACGGATGACACAATTGTAGGAATAAGGCTCTACCGGCCTTGCCAATATACCGGGCAAGGCAACCTGAAAGATGACACAATTGAAGGAATAAGGCTCTACCGGCCTTGCCAATATACCGGGCAAGGCAGCCTGGAGGATGGCACGACAATCCGCATGAGGCTCTACCGGCCTTGCCAATATACCGGGCAAGGCAGCCTAAATGACTGAAGGACAGCTCCACTAGTGCTGTAAGGTAGGAAGCATCAGCATAAGATGGTACAGTGGAGCAAACCAGTATCACTTATGAGACAACCAGGGAGGCCCAACCGGTGCTGAAAACGAAGGCAGCTAGTGACCGGTGATATGGAGTAAACCAGTACCGCGTACCGGACACCAGGAACTCCCTACCGGTGCTGAAATTTAGTTAGCTAGCAACCGGTGTATGGAGTAAACCAGTACCGCGTACTGGACAACAGTAACGCCCTACTGGTGCAAATAATGGAGACAGCTAGCAACTGGTGATATGGAGTAAACAAGTACCACGTACCGGACAACAGTAACGCCCAACCGGTGCAATAATGGTGGCAACAGCAATCGGTGAAATGGAGTAAACCAGTACCACGTACTGGACAACAGCATCGCCCAACCGGTGCAATAATGGAGGCAGCAGCAACCGGTGTAATGGAGAAACCAGTACCGCGTACTGGACAACAGGAACGCCCAACCGGTGCAATGATGGAGGCAGCTAGCACCCGGTAAATATGGAGTAAACCAGTACCATGTATTGGACAACAGGAACGTCCTACCGGTGCAAATAATGGAGGCAGCTAGCAACCGGTGATATGGAGTAAACCAGTATCGCGTACTGGACAACAGTATCACCCAACCGGTGCAATAATGGAGGCAGCAGCAACCAGTGTAATGGAGTAAACCAGTACCGCATACTGGACAACAGGAACGCCCAACCAGTGCAAATAATGGAGGCAGCAGCAACCGGTGAAATGGAGTAAACCAGTACTGCGTACTGGGCAACAGGAATGCCCTACCGGTGCAGTAACGGAGGCAGCTAGCACCCGGTGAATATGGAGTGAACCAGTACTGCGAACATCTCCCGCAGATTTTGTTGGTCTGCACGTAAGAGGTTTATCTCCACCTGCACAGTATCAATTTTGTTGGTCAGAACTGCCTGACAGGTAGCGATTGCAGACTTTATTTCTGTAAATCGGGATTTGAATCATCTTCCTCAGAAGCTGAAGACTGAGCCAGTGAAACGACCGCAGAAGGGGCCTCCAGCACGGCCGTGACCTCCTCCTCCGCCATAGCTCTCCTAGCAAATTTACTTAACTTTTCCTGTATTCTGATTTTTTTTAACCATGCTGAGATTGAGAAATCTAGTGTAGATCAGATCAACACAGGGCAAAGTCAGCGCAGGGTGGACAGTAACTGCTGAGGCCAGCAGGTGCAGACGGGACCCCTCAAGATTCAAATGACATGCATAATTCGTCTCACGTTGGTCACTATGAAGATTAAGTAAGCAAGTAGTAAGTGGTATCTGGAGCCTTGATACTCAATCACACATGGGGCAACAGGGGAATACATATAGAGGAAAGAGGACGAACAGGGAAGCCTGCAGTATCAGAATTTGCAGTATCCGATACTCAAACAGCATGTAAGAGCATTGGCCACAGATAGATAATGATACAGCAACAGTAGGCTCTTCAGCCTCACCCGTATCTCAGATGTAGTCCCGCCAGTGGCATTAAAGGATAACAGTCACATTCAAGGGGCAGTATGACATCCACAGACCATCAAACTCCTCTTGTAGATATGGCCTTTGATATTCCGTACTTAGATTTGCAGAGTAGAACATGCAAATAATCCTCTGAAATACATGGGGCAGAGAGGGGAGACACAGATAGGAGAGGCAACAAACGGGAGCGTATACCACTGGAGATATAGATGAGCTCAGGAATTTATCGTCTGAGAACAATAGTTATCTCTGAAAGTCAGTACAGCAACAAAAGGCTCCACAGCCACTCCTGAATCTTCAAAATCCAAAGGCAAAACAGCATACTGCAAAGTTTTCCTGGATTAAGCAAAATACATGGGGCAAAGAGGGGAACATACACAGGTAAAAAGACACACGTGGGGATCAGCAATTCAGGAGTAGGCAATAGTGTACACTTTAATTCACCCAGTATATTATACCAGGTAGGTAAGCCTATTGGAAAAGGGCTGGGGGTACTGGGAATAAAATAACAAAAAGGATGGTGCACTAAAATGAGGAGGGCAGGAACGTGTGAGAAACAGGGTCCACAACGCCAGAACTGCTGTTCATAATACTATCCGGTTCAATCCGATGCAAAGGGGGTTCCCCACATCCCATCCGCCCCTCAGTTTAGTATCTGAGACAGAACAGCAATGCACATCCTTCACAGTAAGTGCTGAGCAATCCCATGGGAGGCATCAATGAATAACTAGGCCTAATGGGCAAAAGGAAGGGGAACTGGGACAAGAAAAAAAAATAAACAGGATGGCGCTCTAATACACAATGGGACACCAACGGGGGGGCTACGGCCCGCTGAGGCAGGTATGGATAGCAGTGGTGTACGATTGAGGCTAGGCTGTCCGCAGAACCACCAGTCAAGCAGTGCCTCGCGAGAGGAGACGGGGAGCAACCCCAGACCATCCCGAGCAGCGATGGATCACCCGGGTATATCCAGTAGGCGGGGAAGGCCTCCACCCCCCACCTCACAGAGGAGCGAAGTGCCTATGTAGACCAGCAACCCCTCCGGGGTCTGAGTGATGTACCTGATTGCAGTCAGAGCAGTCAGCCCTGCCGCGGAATATTCCGCCCTGCCGCCATCCGATGGATATGGAGAAGTTAAAACAGTATTCCCTCAGCACACGGGCACAGGTAAAGCACTTGTGAGTAAGGCCACGGACAAGGCCGCAAACGTGGTAATTTGAGAAGCTGGTACTCAAGGCACAGGAGGCCCAATGCCGATCCAATCAATGAGACAAATGTATCTGTGGAGAGCTCTAGGCTCGCAGATCACAGGACAGTGTAGCCGTAGGGTAAGATGAGGTTATAAAGTAGGGATGGAAATAGATTTTACAGATCACTGCAGAGCAGTGGAGAAGTGCGTCCGTTCAGTATGGCTGCCAGGCCACACACCCCTGATTTTAAAGTTTAATTCATTCCCTGTTCTATGTGCTTGTCACTTAAAGGAGGAGTACACTTTTTATGAAAACTTATAAGTTGTAGGGCTTTTCTTGTTGAATAAAACACTCTTACTCCCACCATTGTCAGCTGTTTTATTCAAATGTGATAGTTAAAATTGTCAGAAAGTAAATTACAGCATGATTACTTCCTGAAAGTTCAAGCTGGCTGCATGATTCAGCAGTTTCCATCAAAATCTAAGACTCTCTACTCCTAGAGAATGCAACAGAATAATTAATTGGAACCTGTCCACTAGAGGGCACTGTTAATGTAAAATATCAAGAGTGTAAATTGTAGTTATCTCATCAGTAGGAGTACCCTTGCTTTACTAAAGGAAAAGCCTTATAATATATGTATATATTTTTAACAAAATGTACTGCTCCTTTATAGGTTAGTAGATTTTAAGCCTCCCATATGTTTATTAACATAATTTAATGTATTATTTGGTGGTGGATATGGTCTGATCTGCTATAAAAGTATATTTCTAAGTCTGTTATACAAGCTGGTAACTGAAATTGTCATGTTGGGATTTTAGCTCACAGCAGCCGGAGTACCTCAAGTTGCCTACCACTGCTATCTTTATATTTGTTTGTTTAGAACTGTAATATTTCAATAAATAAAAACATGTATCGAAACTAAAAAAAATAGTTATTTTATTTTACCACTATAATATCAAATTTCAGTTTACATACTGGTTTATACACTGGTGGATTCAATTTATAAACTTATTTGGGCAGTTAATACTCTTATTTCTCCTTTAATGGCCAGCTTAGTTAGCCTCTTTGAGGCTGGGTCTTTTGAAAGGTGAGGATGTGGCCACTGGAGGGCTTAGGACACTAGGGGGGGTTATGCACTAAGGTGCAATGAAGAGATGATAAAGCAGAGATAACTTCACCAGAGATATCACTTCTCCTGTTCCTATGTTATTCTATGGAGCTTATGCTCTAAGATGTCTCCCACTTGAGAAATCATATGATGTCTCTCACTTCAGAAATCATATTGCTTAGGCTCCATAGAATAATATAGGATCTGGAAAAGTGACTACAGTGGAGAAGTTACTGTATCTCTGTTTATCACCTCTTTATCACATCTTAGAGCATCTCCCTCATGGGTGCCTTGCTTTGGAGTGCCTGAAATGTAAAGTGTCAGTCTCTTCCCTGCTATATAAGTCTGCTCCATACATATTCTAACACAGTGTATGTGCTGTATGAGAAAACAAATATGTTTGTCAGAAACATTAGAGAAACATTCTCTGGAGATTGTGAGTTGAAATACAAGTATGTAAAGAACTGTCATGCATGTCAAAGTATTAACCAAGTCAATTTAAATTGAGAAAATGGGTAAACAATGAAAATGCACAACAAATAAATTGACAATTTCAAATCTATGCAAGATGCAGAGAGATTTGTGTGAACTAGATGTAATATAACTTGAAAGATACATTTAACAAGATGGTCTGTGTTCATAAATAAAGATAAATTGTGATATTAAAATTATAAACAGAATGATAGATACACTGATTTGCTGATGATTGCACAACAATAAATATAGGGAAAGATTTATTGACAGCTCAAGTAGAAACATGTTAACACCATTGGAAAAAGAGGCATCTACATTGCCTTGCTTTAAAATGAATTATAGATCTCCGTATCTTCAAAGGGGTTAAAATTATCACTTTAAGGAAAAGGGAAAGGAGACATCTGCACTCAGCTCGTAGTGATATAAGTCATCCACGGATTCCAGATAAAAACAATTGAATATGGGAATTTGAAAAAGTAAAGCATTCCATAGACTTAATATAGTATGTTTTGAGTTTCAGTTCCACCAAGTAAGGAGCTTTGATCTGGTTCCAGAAAAAAGAATTGAGTAATCTACATGTGCATTTGTGAACTCATAGTGTTAGCCCATTATCAAGTAATTGATTTTTTTTTCTTTTTCTTTTTTTTTTTTTACTCTTCTTTTTTCCTCTTTTCTTATATACTTCAAAGTACTTTATAGTATCTTCCCTCCTTACGCCTTGTTAACTTTATTTGTATGAATATGCAGAAAGATAAGCATTATGACATATCTGTATGTTGTATATGGAAAATATTGAATTATATTTCAAGCCTGAACCTCTTTTTTCTTTATGTTGTATTTATGGCTACAAAAATCTTAATAAAAATTTATTATTTAATACAGTGTTGTGCAATGTGGTATCTTCCAGCTGCTGGCAGATTAAACTCTCATCACTGATTGGCAGGAGGTGGAAGGCCTGACATTGCTCCTCCTTTCTTTAGTAGGTAAAAGAATAACAGGCAGACAGATGTAGATAGCATTGTACAAATAGGCAGACGGTATCAGACACACAAACTGATGAAAATCAAACGAATGAACAGCTTTTACACAGACATAAAAAGTGTCCTCAGGAAAGGAAGAATATTAAATATGATAATATTCTTGCCCGCTATAGTTATATTTTTTATTACTCACAAACAAAAACAAGCCCAATCACATGTGTATGTCTTATTTGTGTGGGAAGAAATGTATATAGTTAAAAAAGATTGAAAATCAATGTGTTGTAGACCTCTAGTAATCATTTGTTTAAAAGTCCCATGTAATTAAATGGACAATTATGGGGCAGTTGGTTTGCTCAAGAATTACTGCACCTTTCCCTAGCACACCAGCATCCATGGTGTTATCTTAGAGGCACCTGAGTGTCACCAGAAGACAAGTATGGTTTGTTTTGCAGATATTAAAATATGCCTATATATTTTACTATATACATTTTTCTCTAAAATACATAGTCCCTGATCAGTAAGCTAATTAGTTCTTGAAGGCCAATCATATAACTTGCTGTGCTGTTAGAAATGCCCCCAGAGTGTGGGCACAGATTGGACTCATTGATAGCAAACAGAAGACAAACCTGCTCTACTTCATATAGATTGTTTACATGTGAAATTGTGTATAGCATTCGTTATTGTCCATACCTTCCATATATTAAGTCACTTTTTTAATGTTAGAGGTTTTGGCTGCATAGCTAGACCAAGTTATGTTCAAGGATGCATGGCACACAAAGGCACACAAATTTAAACAAATTTTAGCTAATAATGTGTACCCTATCATATGTCTTACAAACTTCTCCATATAAAAAGTTTTAATATGTGTTTTTATAGGCTTACATTTACCTGTCTTTCGGGAACACCTGCACTGGGTGAACAAGGCCCTCAAAACTTGGAATGTGACCACCTTCTTGAAACCCAGTGCATACCTTAATTGATAGATAGATAGATAGATAGATAGATAGATAGATAGATAGATAGATAGATAGTCATGTTGTATCTCTTATTTTATTTTTTTTACCTTGGAACTTTGTTGTAGTCTATGGCTAGACACATACATTGTACTCTTGGAAAATACTTTCATGGATCCAAAGAATGATAGTTGGGGTTGTCTTTGTAGTGATGGCTTTCAAACTACATTCCATAGAACCCCTGTATTCTCTGAAGTACAAGTGGTTCCATGGAACATATCTGACTAATGACAGACACTGGGACAAAACTATTGTGGCAGGCAGTTGGCCATAGGCACAGAACAAAATGAAGCAATTATGGGAGAACCAATTGCCCCATAAAGTAGAGATAAAAATCACCATTGATTTAAATATGGCTTTAACCCAGGGAATGCTAGAAATGCATATATTGCATTGCTTTTCAATACTTTAGCAGCCCCTTTAAAATGCAAGGTGTTCAAAGTAACATTTAAATCAATGGTCGTTTTTGGGATTTTTTTAGTTTTCCTGTATGGTATAGTTGGTTTACTCTGAATTGCTCCACATTTTACTTTGTGCATAAGACCCAATGGGGATTATGCACTAAGGGGTGGTAATGAAGTGATAAATTGGAGATGACTTCAACAGTGATATCACTTCTCTGGTCTCTATGTTATTAAATGGAGCCTATGCACTAAGATTTCTTCAGTTTTGGGGACCTTATTGCATAAGCTCTATAGAATAACATTGCAACTGAAGAATTGATATCACTGGAGAAGTTATCTCTACTTAATCACCTCTTCATCACACCTTAGTGCATCTCCCCCATTGTATGTGATTGTATTGCAGTTTTTCCTTTCTGTTAGAATTATCTTGTAATAATCACTATAGCCTCACACTCTTAAATAAAAAATAATAATCTGACATAATTGACTAATAATTGTTACCTAATTCATTTTAGGCTGAGTGGTCTTTCACACTGGCAACATAATTGTTATAGCCCCCTGCTACCATTCTTTTGACCATGTTCTTTCACTCACCGTCTCCTACCTTCCAGCACCAGTCTGGAAGCATGAAGGGCATTTATGAATGGCCAGTTCATGTGAGTACACGTCAATATTACTGGCTACCACCCACATGGATCAGCCATTCATTTGAGGTTGTGATAAGCATAGCATAGCAACCTCCAACATTCTTTTGTGAAAGGTCTACCAACTACTCCATACGTTACGACACAGGCCTTCCTTACTGCAGCATTTCTATGTTCCTGTGTGAATGCAGAAAAGTTGCAGTATGCTGAACTTGGTGACTTTATGTCATGTGATAAGTAGTAAGTGCAATAACATTCAAATACTTTAGTTATAAATATTATGTTAACCAGATGGGTGTATTAAGAGGCAAACTTTTCTCTAGACAAAGACTAAGGAGATTGAGGAAAATTATGATTTTATTACATAGAGGATCCTGGGTGGCCTTTTAGTACAAGAACAGAAAAGTCACACATAATATTATCAAACAATGGTATATAGCATGGTTCTTAAGGGATTTCACACAAAGTTCAGTATCAGTGGGTAGAAGAACAATAGTGTTGCTGACCTGAGAAATTATAGTCTAATAATGTATCCTTAAATTGCCAGTATCAACTAGCATTATAATACAGTACATTTGATATTAACATTTTGAGTGCCAGAGGGGAACTCAATGCATTGTTTACCCCTCTGGCACCCAAAGTGTTAATACTAGCTTATACCCTATTAAATTCCTGATATGTTTTCAATGATAAGTGAAGCAATATATTAGACACTTCTCTTGCATTCAGGGACATAGACGCATAAAATTTGATGGCAGATAAGAACCATTCGACCCATCTATTCTGCCCATTTTCCTACAGTAAAAACCTCAAACCTTATTTGGCCCTTGGTCTTGTCTTATGTTCAGGATAGCCTTACATACTTAAAAGATATCAAGACTTAAAATATCTAACTTCCTCATTGTACGGCACCCTCTGCGTGTGGCACCAAGCCGCAAGACTTCCCACCTCCCTCCCAGCTGCCCCAGGGAGCACGTTCACTCTTCTCTTCGTAGAGGTAGTAATGTGGGCTATCATTATACCAAGCTCTGTTTACCATGCTACTGAGCTTGCAGTAGCCCCTCCTAAAGAAGTAGGTCCAGGTCAAAAATAACTCCCAAATCCCCTAGCATGGGAACTTCTGCTAAACCCAGACATAAATTTTGGCCTTGTTAGGCCTCATCAGTCAGAAGTAGCTGTTTCCCATAGGAACTGAGAGCAAGGGGTCCACATATGGGTTACCTGTCACTCTTATGAAGATCTCTCAAGTTTCATGAAACAAATATACCAAAATATGAGAGGCTCTGAGGAAGGGATGAACAAAAGCACAAGTGGTTTGTTCTACATCTATTCACCTAGCAGAAGCATCAGGCTTTAGTGCTCTAGTGTCATTACAGAGGACACATTTTTATATACATATTAAACTAATCCCACCCAAAAGGGCAGTCTAGTTTCAAAATTAGTGGACTTACCAGTCATTTTGAAACTGTGTTGCCCTTTTGTCAGGATTAGTCTAATATGTACATGCAAATTTCTAGTCTGTAATGGCACTAGATACCTAAAACATTTGCTTCTGAGCAGTTACCAGCCACTAGACAAGCAGCATATACTTTTGTTATTACTTAGACCTCTCTCACTCTTTAATATGCTTATAGACAGCAGAAGCAAAATGTTTAGCTTTTGGATTGTGAATGAAGTATCTCCATGCTGTAGACCTCCTGGCCTGAAGGGTTACTGGTAGTCTACTACTGCTTCTGCTACAAATATTAACACTACTGGGGCTAGATGTTACAATATTACTACTGTGTCGAATATGCTGCACTTCCAATAGCAGCAGAAGCTCATCCTAGCTAGGGTTGTGGATGTTGATGAGCCATGTTGCTGCTTACTCAACAATAGTGTGTGTGTGTGTGTGTGTGTGTGTGTGTGTGTGTGTCTGGGAGTTGGACTTCGAAGTGGTGACAATGGTGATGATAACTGATAGTATGATTGTGCATTTTTACTTGTCCATAGTCAGACTTTCCAATTGATTTCTCAAGCAGCTTATAAACAGGCTTAGTGGTCCTATTCTGTGGTGGAAAAATTAGCCTTTTCTTCTCAGCTAATTTTCTGGTTATATCATCTCTCTCACTCTCAATGCCATCTGTATCAGAGCAAGAAGAGGGTGCTGGATGGATATATTCTAGATGAACATTATCATCAATATTTAGGTCATTGTCACCATTACCTGACATTCCTGATACTTTTATATTCCTCTAGACTTTTTGAAGTCCTAAACATTTATTTTACTTTTCCCCATATAAGGATTTTCAGAACTATTGCTACTACTTTCAGGACAGGTGTTAAACTTGTTACTCTTTTTGTCAGAAGCAGCAGTTGATTGACCTGCCACATCTTCCTCCGCTATGCCATCAACACTAGAATGTGACTCATCATATTCAGTGTTTTAACATGGTTTATTAATACTCCTGGAGGTGGAGAAACTTATTATAACACTTTCACTAACAGCCTCCTCAGGAGGAGGTGAAGGATCATCATTGTTGATTGTACATTCTGTAGCAACCATGACTGTAGTCAGTTCTTGGGCTACCACTTTGCTAACATGGCCCTGCACTGCCCCTACTCCTTCCCCCTACCCCTAGTCAATTTTCTGGACATTATCAGTGTAGTGTGGATTTAACTGTAAAGTACACAACAGAACTGTTTGTGTGTGATGATGTCTTGCCCTTTGCAAAAATGTTGTATCATATAGGTATCTGTCTCTAGTATCTGTCAAAGTCACCTAAGTCACAGCTCATAGCAGGGTCCATATCTCTGTCACCTACCGTTCAAAATATTAGCTTTTTTTAATTATCTGTCCCTATTTATCACTGTCTACAAAAGAAAATCTTTGCAAGTATAGCTACTTCTGTCCATCGTTGCCAGTAGCTAATGTTAAAAGTACAGGGTGAGGATACACCTTAAATATTACGTTGATCCTACTTCTTCTGGCTGTTGCTGGAATCAGTGTCAGTGGAATTTGTTTGTCTGTTGGGTCTCAGTCTGTATAGTATATTTGCAGTTACAGAAACCCAGCCTGAGGAAGGAACTTGCTATCTTCTCTAGCTCCAAAATTGTGTTTCTTTCTCTCTCTCTCTCTTCCTAACAAACACAGAATAGCATGTTGTGGGAACACAGAACACTTTTTATATTGTCCCAGCAGAAAAAAACAGAAAAAAAGGGAAATTTACACTTATCAAAGGAAATTTCTACCTTGTGGGAAGTGACATTTTTTACCTGTTTCAATTTGCGGTGAAACATTTTGCCCATCCCTAGCAATGAGTGCACTCAAAGCTAAAAAATTCACATTTCAGGAAGAGAGGTGCAAACAGATATCTGATTGGCTAATTGCAATTTAGATAAAATTGAAGACATGCTAACAGCCAGATTTATTTTATTATTTTTTTCATTTTTCTTAATACAATAAGGAAGTATAAGGCTGACTGGCTGGAAAAGGTATAGACCACTTGCAGCTCTTGTTCCCCATGGTGACGTTGTCCATACATAAACACAAGCACAAAGAAAAATATTTATTTAGTGATCTCCTCCAGTAGGTTTTGTGCAAGGTGATATTCTGCAAGGTTGGATATCATTTAACCCTTTGATTGTCAGAGGGATGTATAACTTATTGCTAAGTACTGCGAAGGCTGAAATAATCTAGGGGGTGAATCATTCATTTTGTCTTTCTACACATGTTCTTCATTGAAATAAAGTTTGTTCACTTAATATGTTTTAACAAATTTTTTTCTATTGCCATATACAATTTAAAACTGTCAAATCTATTATAGTCAGATTTTCTTACCTAAACTGGAAGCATCAGGGATGCATAATTTTAATAATATCTATAAACTGCAAGCAGGAAAAATAAATATTTTTCCAGTTATGAGCAGTTTTTAACCAAAAAGTATAGGTCATATGACATAATATGATTTTGGAGAGCATACATCCTCAGACATTTAATATGTGAGATGACTATAAGAAATGTGTACTTTTGATTTGTTAGAAGTTTCCAAGTTACAACTGAGGATAGATAGACAGACAGACAGACATACAAATACAGTACATACTGAAAAACACCACATTCAGACAGACTGACAGAGACACACACGCACAGTAATGTGCATATGCAAACACTGTCAAACACCATCATACGCAAGCTGTAATGAACACTAATGCACACACACACACATACACACACACACACACACACACACACACACACACACACACACACACTAGGAGACAGAGGTGGGGTTTTCATTCACAGGGTAGTTAAAAGGGATATGCTTCTCTTCCATCCAGGGTGCAGCTAGAAGAAAGAGATGTGAGGGTCATTCATCCATGAGATGCTATTAAGAGGAAAATAAGGTTTAGCTAGAAAAGAGAGAAAGAGATATAACTGAGAATGGGTGTCTAGAATTTAGGGGTGAGTCTTTTAGCCAAATATTGGGAGGACTGAAGGAAGGTGGGCAATGTACATAAGTTATGTTTTTATATGATATAGGTGGATTGTATAAAAAATTTTCCTAAAAAAACCTAGCCCTGTGCCTTCCTAACACCAATTTCCTAATTTACTTATATACAAATGATCCCTTTAATGCTGCTTGCACCAAGAGGAGGGCAATGGGCAGCCGATGAGTGTTTTGGGGGCATTCTCGGCACTATGTCTTCTTTAACAGTGGTCTCCGTTACACGCCCGTGAGGGCTATCTGCAAACTGCTCCACAGTGTTCTGTCTCAGTCTCTGTATTACCCAAGCAGCTAACTACATCCTTGGACTTAAGGTGTTGCGTAATCTAGCATCTATTGCTGCCTCTTATTCACCTTGGGCGTGCCAAACACCACAACAGAGACTGACGATTCCTTTGTATTTAACTATTGATTGCCAGTCGCTAATCTGAGCCTGTCCTGTGATAGTGCATGTATTATCTGTACTTCTGTATACTGGTCCTGTGAAGGCCTATGTAGCCTATCTATTGCTATCTACTGTGTTGCCTATTGAGGGCGATCTTGTTCTTTATTTTTGTTTTAATAAAACTGTGTTTTATTCAAACATGCTGTCTGAATGTCTGAAAAACCGTTACAATCCCCCAATGTTCAGCTACTCTCATTGCTGTCTAATGCCAGTGGAGATGCAATAGAATGTTCATATATCCACCCAGTATCTTTACAGACCACATTCATACCTAATTATGAACTGATATCAGTATGGATTATTTCCATAGCTATCTGTTTCATTAATTAATGTTACTGTGTGCTTTTTATTTTCATATATACATAAAATTATATTGCACCTTACATGGATCTGGATTATGTTTCAGATGTGTTTGAGATATTGAGGACTTCTATATCCTGCAACACATTGACATTATTATGAATTATGTATGTTATCTAGTAGTGGGGTACCCCATCACATGATTTTTTTTATATTATATATATATATATATATACACGTCAATATATACCATTGGGGAATAAGCACAAGAGGAGTAAAGGGAAACCAATGTGGCTTAATAATGAGGTTTGCCGGGAAATGAAAAGTAAAAAACAGGCTTTTAAAGTGTTTAAGTCAAACAGGTCAGATGCATCATTTAAAAAATATAAAGAATGTAATAAAATCTGCAAACAAGTAATTAAACTAGCTAAAATTGAAAATGAGAGAAATATTGCTAATGAGAGCAAAAAAAACCCTAAACAATTCTACAAGTATATTAATAACAAAAAAGTTAAGGTTGATATTGGTCCTCTTAGGACTGAGACAGGTGAATTGAATAGTGAGGATAAAGCTATGGCTGACACCCTAAATACATTCTTTGCTTCAGTATATACAAAGGAAACAGCAATGATGGGCTATGGGCAAACAGACACAAAGATGGAATTTCCTCCATTATTTGCATGGCTTACTGAGGACAAGGTCCAAAAGAGACTGGAGAGGGTTATGGCGAATAAAGCACCTGGACCTGACGGTATACACCCAAGGATACTTAAGGAACTTAGTTCAGTAATAGCAAGACCATACTACTTAATATTTATTAATTCACTTTCATCAGACATAGTTCCCTGTGATTGGAGGAAAGCTGATGTAGTTCCATTGTTTAAAAAAGGAGCAAGATCCAAACCAGGAAATTATAGACCTGTGAGCTTGACTTCCATAGTGGGTAAGTTACTAAAAGGGCAACTAACTGACACTTTACAGAACTATGTGAAGACAAACGATATTATTAGTAGAAATCAGCATGGTTTCATGAAGAATGGATCATGTCAGACTAATTTACTTGCATTTTATGAAAGAGTAAGTAGTAATTTGGACAGGGTAATTGCTGTAGATGTAGTATGCTTGGATTTTGCAAAGGCCTTTGATACAGTGCCTCACAACAGGTCATTGCATAAATTAAAAGGCTTCGGTTTGGGCGGTGTTATCTGTACATGGATTGAGAACTGGTTAAATGATAGATGGCAGAGAATTCTTGCAAATGGAACATTTTCAAATTGGTCTAAAGTTATAAATGGGGTGCCACAGGGTTCAGTCTTGGGCCCAATGCTTTTTAATTTGTTTATTAATGATCTAAATGTCGGAATTGAAAGTGGCATCTCAATCTTTGCAGAAGCTATGTAAGGAAATACCTACAGAGCAGGGTGTTTTTTCTCTGCAGAAGGATTTAGATAAACTGAGTGAATGGGCAGTAAAGTGGAAGATGACTTTTAATGTAGCTAAATGTAATGCATTTGGGCTGTAGAAACAAACTTGCTACATATACTCTAAATGGGAAATAACTTGGGGAATCCTCATTAGAGAAAGATTTAGGAGTCCTGATAGACTATAGACTTCACAGCAGTGTGCAGAGTCACTCAGCTGCTGCAAGAGCAAATAGGGTACTAGCCTGCATAAAAAGAGGTGTAGATGCAAGGGATGCTAATATTATCCTACCTCTGTATAAATCCTTGGTTAGGCCTCATCTAGAATATGGAGTACAATTTTGGGTGCCAGTTCTTAAAGAATACATTGTTGAACTGGAAAAGGTGCAGAGACTTACAACAAAACTGATAAAGGGATTGGAGGATCTGAGTTATAAAGAGAGACTAGCCAAACTGGGTTTGTTTACATTAGAGAAGATATGTCTAAGGGGTGATATAATTACTATTTACAAATACATTCAAGATCAATACAAAGAACTAGCCAATTAATGATTTACTTAAAGAGCTGAGCTAAGAACAAGAGGTCATCCATTAAGACTTGAGGTAAGGTGCTTTCTACTAAACAAAGGCAGGGGTTCTTTACAGTAAGGGCAGTTAAGCTATGGAATTCTTTGCCTCAGCATGTTGCACTTGCAGATAATGCAACTGCTATCAAAAAAGCAATAGATGCCTATCTAGCACAGAACAATATTGAAAATTATGACAGATGGCTTCAAAGTAGATAACATGTTGATCCAGGGAAATATCTGACTGCCGTTTGGAGTCAGGAAGGATTTTTTTTTACCCACTTTGGGGCTAAATTAGAAATTGCTCCAGAGGTTTTTTTTTTTGCCTTCCTCAGGATAAAGAGGTGTGTTTTGGCATGGGTTGGACTTGATGGACACATGTCTTTTTTCAGCCTCATCAACTATGTTACTATTAAATGAATTATGCTGATGTTTGATTAATAAAATAGATGTTTTCATTAATAAATTATGGTTTTTGGCATTTCCAGGATGATATTGTTTCCTTGCCTATAGCAATTATATAAATGTATTTTTTCCCTTTGGGTGTTTAGTTATAGTGTGTATTTTGTTATGTATCTCTTGATTTTTCAAGTGCTCATTTAGCTCATTATTTTGCTGTTATTAGTATTTTGATAAGCACATACAGTGTTAATATTTAGGACCATCATGAAAGTGGAAGAATTGTGGAACAATCTAATTGCACTACCTGGGAGGACTAGAACTTCTATAAAACTCCCATGGATTTAAATGACAGTTTTAACCCCTTGAATGTTAGAGAGGTCTCCAATGCGTTTTGAAGCACTTTCCTTAATTCTTCTCATTCCTTGCCTCTTTTTTCATCTATACAGGTATGATAGATAGATAGATGGATAGATAGATAGATAGATAGATAGATAGATAGATAGATAGATAGATAGATATAGCAAATATACAAAGTATTGATGCACATCTATAGTAACCCATTGCTCTGCAGCATTTTACCTGCATATCACTACTGTACTAAAGATGAGGTTTTAGTCACATAATATGGCCATAGTATGCTCAGCTTGCCTCCATGCCAAGCTGCCCCATTATAGGCAAGTACTAACTGTAATTTTCTTTGTCCGTAGAACTATATCTTTCCTGCTTCACTCGTTTACTAACCTTAACTTACTTTATCCTGAGAGCTGAATCTTTGCCAGTTTTACTCACTGATAGAGAGATACTCTCTGACCAGCATTATATAGTTCCCTAAAGACAATTAACATTGTACCTGTGGGTGGGAGGGGTGCTTCAACCAATAGAAGCTGACCAAAACTTCCAGAAGTGCAATTACAGTGCAGGTTAATGAATATATATATATATATACTAGCACAAACAAAATATGCACATTGTTAACCTAGTGAGAGATGTTAGCCCATATATACAACGTCTGACACCTTAGTTTTGATTTGATGATTGTCACAGATCCACACAAACACCGCATGGCTTTTTGTGAAAAACTGACAATTTTTCTCATTTTTTTTGCAAAAGTTTTCTCCTTTTTGCCTATTTATTCACATTTTTTTACCTATTCCAACACATTTTTCTCCTATTCATCACATTTTTCTCCCATTCCAACACATTTTTCTCCAAATTTTAACACATTTTTCTCCTATTCCAACACATTTTTCTCCTATGTTTAATATGGTGCAACATTTCCCAGTACAATATTACTTCTTCTGAGGGCTGTGGTAGAGAACTAAGTAGCTGGAAGTCAAAGCTGTGAGTCCTACAACAACATATACATTGGAAAATGTGTTAGCATGCAGAAGGCATTTGTCCTTTTCCCACGACACTTACTTCCTGCTTAAGTGACACTGGCACATATTCATGATGATGTGAAGTGATTGAAAAAAAAAATAAGTACAACCTACAATGTGGCAGATGTGTATGGTGTGATTGATAGGACCTTGACAAACTGCATCCACCCCAAGAGGAGAGGGATCATCATCATTTATAGCACATGCTGCAGCAACGATTGCTGCAGTCAGCTTTGAACTTCAACTTCCATGTCCCTGCACTACTCCACCTTTCCCCCTCCTGCTTGTACACTTGCTAGACTTCTGCTCTTTTTGCAGGAATTTTTTAGTCAAGTGGAAAGTGCCATTTATCGATAATTTTGTTTTTCGCCGTCCCTAACCTCATCCTTGTTACACTGTCTGATACCCTAGACTTGTTGAACTGTCTTACTGGTACAGACTAATGCATATAATGCTTTTCGCGGTATGTTCAGCACTTCCTCAATGAATATAAAATCGAATATAAAATCTAATCTGGCCACTAGCAGCTTAGTAGCGCTGTCAGTCCCAACTGGGTCTAGGAGGCGTTGCTAGGAGCCAGCCGGCTCTGGAAGGGACTGACAGCGCAGGCGCGTGGACGTCATTATGGCAAGATGTCCGTGATCCTTCCTGCTATCAGCCCCAGAACAATGCACATTTCTTTGGAATAAGGTAATAATTCTGGCAACTAGCGCTACTAAGTCAGACAAGCGCTACTAAGCCAGATGGGGATTTATTGAAGTTAAATTCTTGAAGAGGTGGTAGTTCCCCTTTCAGCTAACTCTCTGGCCATGTCATTATCTTTCTCACTCTCAACTTCATCTGCTACACTATGCTATCAACACTGGAATCAGACTCATTGTCTTCAGTGTTTTTAGAGGGTTTATTAATACTACTGGTGCTGGTAGAGGAACTTTTGGTAGGACTTTGATAAACTGCATCCTCTTCAGGATGAGATAGATCACCATCATTTATTGCACATGTTACAGTAACCATGGCTGCAGTTAGTTTTTGGTCTAACAATTGGCTAGCTAGTCCCTGCACTATTCATAATCCTTTCACCTGTCTATTGTGCATTTGCTGGACATTGCTCAACTATTGTGTTTTTCACTGTAAACTAAACAATAGAACTGATTGTGTGTGATGTCTTGTATTGGCACTGCACAAAATATTCTCTCTCATCTAGTATCAGTCTGCATCAGTCACAACTTATGTTAGGGTCCTTGTCTCTGTCACCTATCAAATTTATTTTATCTTGTTTATTTTTAATTATCTGTCCCCTCAATCCCTATCACTGTCAACAAAAAAAACAAAAAAACAAAAAGCACACTCCCTGTTCAACTGCTTCTTTCCCCAGACTCCCCTAGCACAGATATAACAGACATATCAGGAAGAAACTTGGGTCATCTCAACCTGTGTGTTCCCAGTCAATAACATAAAACTTTGGGGTATTTGGGGTTGTGATTACATCACCTGGAGGGCAGGATATAGAGAGAGAGGGCATGTCATGGAGGGAAGCAAAGTGATGGGGATCCACCAGACTAGTTTTTTGGGTTGGAGGGGATAGAGGTAAGATGAAGTCCAATAGTAGTTTTATGTGGAAGGGAGTCAAGAGGAGGAATCAGAGGTGACGGCGAACTGCTGTGACATCACCTTTTAACCATCCGAGTTCCAGAGAATTGAGCAACACATTTCTACTCAATGCATTGTTCACCCTTCTTGTACTCACAGTTAGTGCTGTGTCTGCTGACATGGAGGAATGTTTTGACTAACGCAGGAGGGGTGTATTGTTATATTCCTGCTAAAGCATTCCCTGTCAAAGTGTCTCCTGCTTCTATACATTTTGGGATGGAATAGATCACAATGGAAACAGACAGAATAAGACATATAGGTGCTCTGCCCTCTCATGCCTTAATTTGCTCATTGCCATCCCAGGGGTATGGCAGGCCCAGAAATGAATTAGCATTGGGACGTGCCCCATCTGTCTGTCTGTCTGTCTGTCTATCTATCTATCTATCTATCTATCTATCTATCTATCTATCTATCCATCCATCCATCCATCCATCCATCATCCATCTTCTTCATTTCCAGTACCAACCAAACAAGCCTTGTACTTATAAGTTTATTTCACAATGCCTTTTCCTTTGCTTTGGCAATAAAAGATTTCCAAACTGATTGCCACATTATAAATAGAAGTATACATAAAGTAAATGTACCATTAGGTCGTGAATCACACAAGATTGGCTTATGTCTGCAATTTCACACCTAAAATGAAGGCACCATTAATATATTATAATTGTTTCTAATCTTTGATTAAACAAAATTGAAAAGAAAGAAGAAACAGCGCAAAGCACCTCTAAGTGAAGTATTATTTGGTCTCAATGGCCCTTTCCCCTCAAATAGTACTACTCACATTTATGAGAGGTTTCACCTGCCTCTCAGTACGATTCGCCTGCACTGGTTTGTGGGGTGTCGCACCAGGCTAGTGACAGCATACAGTATTTCAGATGATCAGAAAATGGTGAATTTAGATTTTATTTGTTGTTCCCAGTTCTTTACCACATAAATAATACAGTATGCAGACTTGTACTTGGAACCTTTAATAATAACAACAATTTGCTATCATCTGGCCCCTTTTATTCACAGTGAGTGAGGGGGTGCCACTGATAACTATTTTATATTGGTAAAAACTTACCGTGACCTCAGCAGGAATGCCACTGTAGTGTCAATTAAAATAAAGAACACAAACAATGATAAAAATAAATAAGAAAGAAAAGAGAAAAAAAAAGACAAAATATTACAATAATAAATTCAATATTGCCCTGGATGTGGGCTAGAATGGCTCCAAGCGTTTCGTGATCAATAGTGCCACTTCTTCAGGAACAAAATAAAAACAAACCTGGACAGTTCTGGGCTTTATGGGTTTTATCCCGCAAAAACGGTGCCAAACATTCCTGTACCTCTCAGCACACACGTCATCGTCAGTTCCAATGTGTTGGTATATTTCTGGAAGTGTTGAGTCACTTCCTACGTTTCACCCCTGGAATGCAACATTACGTTGCGTTCTATATAATGAATCACTCATATTACAGCTTTATACACGCCTCTCCCTTATGTCGCTGACGTAATTGCCCATTAAAATGGAAATGCCTCAGAACTGCATAGGCATCTGCACTGTTGTATACACTCAGACTCATTGGAGTCTGTAGTGTACTTGTGCATATGATACACAGCAAAACTGAAGGACAACAAGCTGGTTGAGCCCAGAGTGGTATGAATACGCTCAATGAGTAAATCTAACTAAGGTGTACATAAATGTGAGTAGTACTATTGGAGGGGAAAGGGCCATTTATATATACAATTGTGACCAAATAATACTTCAATTAGAGGTGCTTTGCGCTGTTTCTTCTTTCTTTTCAATTTTGCTACATGTCTGCATAACGATGTGGATTGTGATTGTGAGATCCACATTAACAGCAGCAATCTGACACCATGACAAGTGAACTTCTTGTGGTACCGAATTTCTACATGTGTTAACAGAGCGCTTATAATTCCAACTTCTTCTCTAATCTTTGATGGCCTTTTTCCTGCTTGTTCTTTCTCTGACCTCAGAGTTCTCTTGACAGGCACTCTGCTATGCTGCTATCAACTGCAGTATAGCTCCTGGTTGCAAGAAATTCCAAATCCTTATTGCCTTCACTGTAAAGAAAAACAGTTTTGTTTACTGTAGGTGTGTGACACGTATTTGGTTTACTTATGTTTCTTTGGGGAGTTTTTTTAACCCTTCAAGTGCCAGAGTGGTATACCTCTGGGACACACAAATGACTAAAGTGTATTAAAAGTCAGACTTCATGGTGGGGCACCAGGACCCTCACTGATGTCCCCCCGCTACTGATCTCCCAGCTTATATAAATAAAGATGATGCAGATGAGCTAGATAGCTTGCCTGCTTCCATTCTACCCAGAGAACCTGGATAGGAGTGGGCGGAATAAGCAAACCCTCTCATGTCAATGAGGGAAAGCCTCCCTTTGCCCCCTACCTCTGCCTAAGCCACTAGGTATCGCTCTCTGCTGCCTTCTCAACCAATCAGATCATTCCAGCTATACCCCTGACAATGAACCAGGTTAGATTTTATATATATATATATATATATATATATATATATATATATAGAAACTGCTCCAAAAAATAAAAGGAACACTTAAACAACACAATGTAACTCGAAGTCAATCACACTTTTGTGAAATCACACTGTCCACTCAGGAAACAAAACTGATTGACAATCAATTCCACATGCTGTTGTGCAAATGGAACAGACAACAGGTGGAAGTTATAGGCAATTAGCAAGACACCCCCAATAAAGGAGTGGTTCTTCAGGTGGTGACCACAGACCACTTCTCAGTTAATATGTTTTCTGGCTGATGTTTTGGTCACTTTTGAATGCTGGCGGTGCTTTCACTCTAGTGGTAGCATGAGACGGAGTCTACAACCCACACAAGTGGCTCAGGTAGTGCAGCTCATCCACGATGGCACATCAATGCGAGCTGTGGCAATAAGATTTGCTGTGTCTGTCAGCGTAGTGTCCAGAGCATGGAGACGCTACCAGGAGACAGGCCAGTACATCAGGAGACGTGGAGGAGGCTGTAGGAGGGCAACAACCCAGCAGCAGGACCGCTATCTCCGCCTTTGTGCAAGGAGGAGCAGGAGGAGCTCTGCCAGAGCCCTGCAAAATGACCTCCAGCAGGCCACAAATGTGCATGTGTCCACTCAAACGGTCAGAAACAGACTCCATGAGGGTGGTATGAGGACCCGACATCCACAGGTGGGGGTTGTGCTTACAGCCCAACACCGTGCAGGACGTTTGGCATTTGCCAGAGAACACCAAGATTAGCAAATACCCCACTGGCGCCCTGTGCTCTTCACAGATGAAAGCAGGTTCACACTGAGCACATGTGATAGACGTGACAGAGTCTGGAGACGCCGTGGAGAACGTTCTGCTGCCTGCAACATCCTCCAGCATGACCGGTTTGGCGGTGGGTCAGTAATGGTGTGGGGTGGCATTTCTTTGGGGGGCCGCACAGCCCTCCATGTGCTTTCCAGAGGTAGTCTGACTGCCATTAGGTACCCCTTGTGAGACCATATGCTGGTGCGGTTGGCCCTGGGTTCCTCCTAATGCAAGACAATGCTAGACCTCATGTGGCTGGAGTGTGTCAGCAGTTCCTGCAAGAGGAAGGCATTGATGCTATGGACTGGCCCGCCCGTTCCCCAGACCTGAATCCGATTGAGCACATCTGGGACATCATGTCTCGCTCCATCCACCAACGCCACGTTGCACCACAGACTGTCCAGGAGTTGGCGGATGCTTTAGTCCAGGTCTGGGAGGACATCCCTCAGGAGACCATCCACAACCTCATCAGGAGCATGCCCAGGCATTGTAGGGAGGTCATACGGGCACGTGGAGGCCACACACACTACTGAGCCTCATTTTGACTTGTTTTAAGGACATTACATCAAAGTTGGATCAGCCTGTAGTGTGGTTTTCCATTTTGATTTTGAGTGTGACTCCATATCCAGACCTCCATGGGTTGATAAATTTGATTTCCATTGAGAATTTTTGTTGTCAGTTCATTCATTCAATCTAGGATGTGTAATCTTAGTGTTCCCTTTATTTTTTGGAGCAGTATATATATATATATATATATATATATATATATATAAAATCATCATCATCATCATCATCTTCAGCTATTGTTGATCCACTGCAGGATGAAGTCGTTTGCTCACTGACAAATCCATGCACATATTTTTTGGTCTCTTTTTGTTATGTTTAGAATTTGCCGCTCCATACTTCTATGTGTGTAACCTTAAGTTTTGGCACTCACGTTTCTATTTTGCTAATTTGCCTGGGTGCTAGTTCAGCAGCAAACAATGTATATTCCAAACAGCAGAAGCACACTCAGGCGCCAAAACACTGTTTGGGGGTATATAAGGGATCACTTTTTTGCTTGTCTCTTGTCTTGACGAACGGTGCCATATAGACATACGAATCGTTCACTAAATAAAATTCTCATTTAACAAATAACCTTTGAAGTCCTGAGTGCACTTCTGCTCCAGAGAGGTTGAATTATACTCTCAACTTTTGCATCAATACTTCTTTTATGCATAATATTAAAGTTAAGTTAATGTTTTGTATGAAGGGACAATGAGCAGTGACAATTATGTATTCACATTAAAGGGCATGTTGTAATATTTATGCACATAATAATCAAGAAAGGCTCATGGAAAACCTGTCTCCTAATATTAAATCCCCATTACCTTAACCACTTATTGCTATAAAAATAAGATGACTCCAATGAACTGACTTACAATGAGTTGGCTACATCTCTAGCAACCAAGGGATTAAACTGGTCAACAACTCTTGATGTCACTTCTGTGTGGATTGGTTTTCCAAAATAAATATTTAATTAGAACTATAAATGATTCTTTGTTACTGAACTCCACTCCAGGTCCCCAGTAGGGATGGATGAAAGGTCCCATCGTGTTTCTGTGAAAAAAAGTCTGCAAAAACCACGTTATTGTGCATTTTTTCATGGGAAAATCCACATTAAATACAACAATTAAAATCTTTTCATTTTTTGCCCTTTTCTCTATAAAAACGTGCCATTTTCCAGGAAGTGCAACACAATAGCAGCAGCTACAGAGAGAGAGAGGTGTGAGTTAGTAGCAAAATTGTGTCAGGAGAGGCTCATAGTGACTGCTATCACAATGAGCAAGGAGCTGGAAGACTGAGTGACCACTACAGACCCAATATTGGCCAGTCCCCATAAATCACCCCCAGGGATCTTGGGGAAATTAGTCTCAAGGGAGGAAGAAACTAGGACACGTCAGCTGCTTATGCCTGGTGCCAGACTTGATACGCCTGCTGCCAGACGAGCAGTGACTGCTGTCAGATGTGCTGCTCCTTCTGCCAGTGTTGCCCCTGCTGCCATCAGTGCTGTGCCTGCTGCCAGTGCTGATCCTGCTGCCAATGATGAACCTTCTGCCAGTGTGTATTGTAATTCTCAGGAGGAGGGAAGGAGAAGATGATGCCAAGTGTGATAGTAGGGGAACCTAAGTCACACTTGCCATCCCCAAGCAGTTCTACCAGTGCTAGTACTGCTACTAAGAAGATCCAGCAGTTTGTTAGTGTTAGGAGTGAAAGAGGGGGGGGGATCATCATACTACTAGTGAGGAGGAATACTCAGGGGCTGAAATTGATGTCGTTGGTGCAAGTGGTAGTAACAGTGATGGTGAAGCATCTGGTGGGACTAGCTTTAGGGGAGTACAATAGACGGCATCCAGAGTATTGGTCAAGGTAGCCCACATAATTCTTCTGACCATGGGAGTCCTGTTCCCCCCATGGCATTGTCCAGGTAGAACATGATCCTGAAGAAGGCAGAATTGCTGCCTAGCAGCATTAATACAACCACCACAGGGATCATAGATCAGCTGCCTGTGCCTGCTGCTAGTGCTGCCAGTCTGCCTTCTTCAGGTCACCAAGAAATGGCAAGTGTGACATTAGGGGACCCTCTATCACATTACTCATCACCTCCTCCAACCAGCAATGTGATGTCTGTAATATAGCAGCAGCAGCACTGAGGGACTGGTGGTGGTGGTGATGATGATGATGATGATGGAGAAGCTGTGGTGGAAGAGACACTGATTACCTTTTTAGCCCAAACTGAGAAGGAATGCAAGACAGGGCTGAGGATGGGCATCACCACCACTACCAGCAGTGAGTTTTTGGAATTTGCAGATTTTTCAACTGGTCTATTTCCTGCTGCTGCTGAGTTGCAGGGGCAGCAGGATTCTGAGGAGCAAGCTAGTGTGCCACAGATCACTGTGTACACAATGGGAATGAGGTAAACAAGTGACACAGGTATAGGACAGGTTCCACTTCCCAGCAGCAGCAATGCTCCTGATCCTATTTTCAGTTCTGATTCTGAAGCAGTAGCAGGAACAGCAGCAACATCATCCTCAGACAGTGAAGGGTAATGATGAGGAGAAGAGGCCATTCTTCTCCTCCTTTTCCCACTGCCCTGAAGTAATGGGTATGGTACTATTTTTTCTCTTTGTGCAGGCACAGTGCAGTAATCAGCAATGGCATTGTGCACAATTTGTGACATGTCAGTGGGAAAGGGAAAGGAGAGAACATGCCTTGGCACAAACGCCCTTATAACACACATTAAACACAGACACCATGACATTTATGTGAAACATGTTAAAGCCAAACACCCACCATAGAAATCAAGCACTGCTGTTGCTGTACCCCCTGACTCTGCAGAAAGGCAACAATATGTGAGCGGGAGATCAAAGAGGAGGAAGAACAGCGAAAGCCAGGAAGAGGCAGGAAGTTTGATGACTAGCAAAACAACTAGCTCACCATCTCCTTCTTCCTGTGGGGTAACTACATCTTCTGCCAATCCACCTCATTCATCGTTACCTCCCCCACCAAGTGATAGCCACTTTGTAGATGTTAGGATGTGCTGTTCGTTTCCACCCATTGCACACTGTATGGTGCCCTGAGCACACATGGCAGTGTGGTGGAGCAGAATTGCAGGCAGGACATCATGAAGATTCTATCCTGCGGACTATGCTAAGCTGGTGGCAAGGCAGGTTCATCATTGCTATTAAACTGTCAGCAAGTTGGCATGTGTCCTTATCGGGTTGTAGACAAGGGGCATAGTGGCAACTGCATCACTTGGTTTCTGGTGGGGTGATTTTACATTAGGGACCCTAAGTGTCATGGTGTTTGGATCGAGTGTAATGAATAAGTGCAAATAGCACAAAATGCATTAGGCGATAAACGTGCTTTTTTCTTCTTGAAAGTGATCTGTTGACCTGATAAGACTTGGTCATATGTTTTTAAATTTTGTACGGATAAAGAGCTTTTTTCACCAACACATGCTGATTTCATGATGGCTGCTGTATGCTGAGCAGGTATCACGGTGCCCGTGATTCGTGCTATCTGGTGTCTATCACTTGCTGGGAAATACTCATTGGCTGTCTGCTATTAGCCCTCCTCACTTTGCCTTTTTAAACCCTGGTTGAGCACTCCTAGGTTGCCCTTTCGTGATGTTTCTGACCTCATCTGTCCTGACCAGTTGTCAGGCTTCTGGGCCTGCTGTTCCTACGTTCCGGTGTTCCGGTGTTCCAGTGATCCTGTGTTCCAGTGTTCCTGTGCACTATCGTTCCTGTGTTCCAGTGTTCCGGTGTTCCCGAGTTCCAGCACCTCGCGGGTTAATCCTCCTGAGTTCCTGAGTCTCCTAGCTACCGCCTCGTCTGCCGGTTGCTCTCTGTCATCGGTTCCTGTGTTCCGGTCTCCTGTCACTGCTTAGGTCTTGCTTCAGTGGATACCCGCTGAGTACAGGGCTCTCGCTCTTTGCTTTCTCGCTCCGGTGACATTGTTACCTTCCGCTTCAGCTTTGAGGCTGATACCAGCTAGCGGACGCTGGTTTACTTCTTATTACCTGGTTGCGAGACTCACTGTTGGTCCCAGCGTGCGGACGCTGGTTTACTCCATATTACCTGGGTGCGAGAATCACTGATGGTCCCAGCGTGCCTATGCTGGTTTACTCCACATTAACCTGGTTGCTAGTATCACTGTTGGTCCCAGCGTGCAGACGCTGGTTTACTCCAGATTACCTGGTTGCGAGAATCACTGTTGGTCCCAGCGTGCGGGAGCTGGTTTACTCCATATTACCTGGTTGCGAGAATCACTGTTGGTCCCAGCGTGCGGACGCTGGTTTACTCCACATTACCTGGTTGCGAGAATCACTGTTGGTCCCAGCGTGCGGACGCTGGTTTACTCCATATTACCTGGTTGCGAGAATCACTGTTGGTCCCAGCGTGCGGACGCTGGTTTACTCCATATTACCTGGTTGCGAGAATCACTGTTGGTCCCAACGTGCGGATGCTGGTTTACTCCACATTAACCTGGTTGATAGAATCACTGTTGGTCCCAGCGTGCGGACGCTGGTTTACTCCATATTACCTGGTTGCGCTTATACCGTTGGTCCAACGCTAGGACGTTGGTGGCTCCTTAATCCTAGTCCTGTGGACAGGTTGCAGTATACTTCCTATGCAGTTGTCTGATATTTCCTGGCAACAGACTTCTGCTGTGAGTAGGCCATTGTATCTATTCCTATCTGCTGTCATAGTTATACGCTTTGGGCTGCCCTGCCCGGTATTGGTAAGGCCGGTAAAACCTTTGCTCGTTACCATCTTGTGGGTTGCCTTGCCCGGTATTGGTAAGGCCGGTAGAACCGGTACATTTCACCTCACGGTTGCCTTACCCGGTATAGGCAAGGCCGGTAGAGCCTATTGTTATATTGCTGTCCCTTGGGCTGCCTTGCCCGGTATTGGTAAGGCCGGTAGAACCGGTACATGTCACCTCACGGTTGCCTTACCCGGTATAGACAAGGCCGGTAGAGCCTATTGTATATACTACTGTCACTTGGGTTGCCTTGCCCGGTATCATTGGCAAGGCCGGTAGAACCTACTCTGCTACTTTGTTGTTGTATTGTTATGTATGAATAACCCTACGGGGATTGCCTTAACTTTTAATAAAGTTACGTTTTTACCAAAACCTTAAGTCTGAGAGTCTTCAAAACCGTGACAGCAAGTCTGTGCATGTGCTCCATTCCAGTGTCATCTGATGATTTGAGAGACACAGTTCCTGCTTTCAAGGGAAAAATTATTATTCTAGTAACAACACATCCATGCTTTTGGAGGAGGGGCAGGTGGAGAAGCATTACTGGCCAACTTCTTTTCTCCACGTATACCTTAAGAGGTGGGGACTAGTTATGATGCTGCTACTTCCTCAGGTGCATCACTGGTGCTAGTAGTGGCAAGTGGAACCTTCATCATCCATCACCCATGTTACTGCGTTGTTGATACCATTCCCATTGAGCTGCCTAATCAGCCTGCTGCTTAAACAACTCAGCAGCAGGAGCAGCAAAAACATGAGTCGCAAATTCCGCAATTATATCAGGGCATTTGAGAATGGCCAGTGACCAGTGGCTAACACGACATGACCTGCTAGTAGGGCATTTTTTTTCTCAGGGCTTGTGCTTTAAAAAAAATAAGATTGTGTGTGTGTGTGTGTGTGTGTGTGTGTGTGTGTGTGTGTGTGTGTATGTGTGTGTGGGGTGTTTCTTACAAGCCTAAGTCCTACAAATCAATATTTCTTTAGGGCTTGTAACAAACAAGCCTAAGTCCTACAAATCAATATTTCCTTAGGACTTTCAAATCAACCTGTAGAAGATACTCTATTAAGTCAAGTTTCAGTCTACTCCAGTGGCATCATACGTCAGGAGGTCTCTGTCTCTATCATGTTACGTACACATTTCTTGTTTTATTTTATTTTTTTTATTACCTGTCCCCCCAATACCAGTAAAGAAACCCCCCCAACTGAATGTTTCCTCAGACTACACACACCAACACAGGCACCATCCTCAGACCCCTTTTATACCACGTTTTATAGAGTTTTTTTAATTGTATTTAGTTTTTATTTTTTTTTTATTAACTGTCCCCCCAATCCCCCCAAAAACATTCCCTGTTCAATTGATTATTTTCCCACACTCCACCAACACAGGAACCCTCATGCCCCTTTTATACTATGCCTTTGGGAAATAACATAATATTGCTATGTGTTGTGTGTAAATTCAATGTTCCCATTGATTTTAATTGAATGACCTAGGCAAAAAAAGCAGAAAAACTGCACTTTTCGCCATACATTTTTTGCCAAGTGGGAAGTGCCACTATTCGCCGATTTTGGTTTGAGGTGAAAATGTTTACCCATCCCTAGTCCCCAGGTGTCTATAGAAGTCTTCTAAGGAAGGCAGACTTCAATAAGAGCAGTTATTGGTTCTGTAGTCTGGTAACAAAATAACATGTCTACATCTATGGATATGATATCCAGATTAATTTTGAAAAAACTACACAGTATTGATTCAATGTGACCACTTTTAGAAGTTGTAAGTGTTTTTCCTTTTTGTGCTCAGCAATCCCCATCTTCTTCTCCATTTGGAAAGCCCCTCACTAATTCACAAAGCACTGTATTTTGCTTCCTTACTTACGTTTCTGATTATTTTCTAATGATCTTAACTTCTCTGCCATTAACATCAGAAGGCTTTTTAACAATGTTATTGATTCTGACAATCCTACCAGTCTGTTGATTATTTATTTATTTTTTTACTCTCAGTTTCAGTATGACTTTCTGATTGTTCATTGTTTCCAGTGTCACATTTTGACACCTTATGTAGCACTTGATCCTAGTTGCTCGTTATAGGAAATCTACAGGGCCTATTTTGATTCCATATACCATTAATTCCATTACTCAGAATAATTACCCTAGTGTGGTTGTTTTGTTATTTTTGCTATTTTACCACTGTTATGGAGATTTGGCATTATAATTTGGCAAATAAGTCTTTGGTCAGTGCCACTCATATTTCCATTTAAGATAATTGCTTGATGCACTTGATGCAACAGTAATCAGATGTATAGTAATTTATCTAGTATGACTGGTTAAACCTTTGAGTACCAGATGGGTATGCAACTCATTGCTCTGCAATGCGTTGAGTGCCCCTCTGGCACTCAAAGGGTTAAACTTGATAATTATTGTCCACTAATGAACTGCATTCTTTAATGTGTAGGAGAAGATGCACTAAACTGAGTGGTATACACTAGAATACTCAAATGACACTTTATAACAAATATGTGATTTTGAAAGAGTGTTTACATATTACCTACATTTATGTTATCCTACTCTTTTTTCAAAAAACAATAATTTATGAGTTAGTTAATGTTATTTATATGACAGTTTATGCAAATTTGACAGTACTGGCTGTCATGAGAGAAACAAATTAGCATTTGTTACTCTCTGACAACCTGTACTAGCTTATGTGCATAAAATGATACATGAACAACTCTAAATAACTCACACTATAGTTTGAAATAAAAAAAATGTCTAACACATACATGCAATTTTGAAAGCTCTTTCAAAAGCACCTAATTATTACAAAGTGACAGTTCTATTAAAGAAACAACATTATAAATGGTTACAGAAATGTATCCAGGTATTGTCAACTTCTTATCCCACCTCCTGCAGGAGTTGAAGCTTCCGGTGCCACTCTCATTCCAAATGCCTGTTGGTTATAATGTTGCTAGTCCTTTAAGTGGGAGTGGCAGCACTTAACAAGTATAAGACTGAGTTTTAAGATAGCTCTATCTATCTGTCTATCTTTCTATCTATCTATCTATCTATCTATCTATCTATCTATCTATCTATCTCTCTACATATGTCATCAGCAGCAGCAATCGTCAGTCCACTGCAGGATGAAGGCCTCCTCAGAAAGTTTACAAAAACTTTAAGATCTTGTGCTTTTTGTTGCCACTATGTACCAACAAATTTGGTAATCTACCCATCTTGTCTTGGTCTTCTTCTTGGGCATTTAGTTTTGAGTGGAATCCATTCCAAAGTTTGTTTGGTCCATCTACCATCATGTCTTTTGACATCTGGCCTGCCCATTTCCATTTTAAGCACTTTACTCTTTCATTTATGACATAGACATTTGTTTGCTTATGAATCCATGCACACTTTATTTTTATATTTGCTGTCCAAGGTAAAAAAAGACCAAAAAATTTGGTCTGAAGATGAATATCATCAAAATGCAAGTTATGTTTAACAAGTTTAGTTGGTATTCATCTTCAGACCAAAATGTTTGCTTTCCTGTTGTAGTTCTTCAATACAATCTTGCAGTTTTCAGAACTACTGGCAAAGATTATTATATTGTTACATAAGTGATGTAGGTAGTCTTCATTGATCTTAAGTCACTTAGTTTGATGAACATTTCTTCTAAACAAGCAGAAAATAGTTTTAAGGATACTGTGTTGCCTTGTCAGATGCCTTTTTCTATGTTGATCTGGACTTTATCGGTGTTGACCTGTGTGATGAACAGGACTGTCACAGGTCACATGGCACAAGAGGCGGAGCCTTTCCTCCCCCTAGCTGGGATCAAGTGGACACTAATACTGAATGGTATAGAGAGAATAAGAAGGATTGTCGTGGAAGCCTGCTCCAACCCTCCCCCCACCCAGACTCAGAGGCTTAGAGCTGCAGATCAGCTGAGTTTGATCATTTTATGGTGCCTTGGTTGTGCCAACCCTCCCACCCGGAGATTTCTACAGGAGGTGATTAGAGTCTTGTGTCCACACCCCCCCTTTAGTAGCCTTTTTCTGATGTTAAACTTAAATCTTGTAGCCATTAAAAAAATAAACTAAAAGATCCTAGTCCCATCTCTCAAACCTTTAGCTACAAATATCTCTCAAACCATAAAGGTTTGAGAGATGGGATTAGGATCGTTTAGTTTATTTTTTTAATGGCTACAAAATTTAATTTATTAAAAATTAGACAATACTATCCCTTTAACATAATTTATGTGATTTATCAACATCCTGAATGGTTATATATTCACATATTTATTAAATGGATAGTGTTCAAGAATATATCAAAGATTTGTTAAGGATAATTTCTATTTCCATATGCCAGGTCTGAGATTGCGTGTTCTATAGTCAACAGGATTTGAAATTGCATGTATGGATATAATATACATTTTTTTGCACAAGTAAACTATTTTTTGTGTATATGAATTTTAATACTCAGTAGTTTCTAATGCATTGTCATTGTTTCAGTATAGAAGATTGCCAGTTCGGTCAATCATTTATAAATAGGTAAGAGTTTTTAAAATTACTTCTAGATTGTAAGCTCTTGTGCTCTGGGACCTTATTACCTCTTATTGTCTATGACAATAGTTGATGCTAGTTTAGCTGTCTTTATTATTTGTTACTCCATTGTAGAGTATTACAGAATGTCCTGGAACATAAATAATAATTATGAAAATAATATTAATAATAATAATGACTGCATAAAAGTGACAGCAAAGAACAGCATATTAATATCTCACATAACACAATGATAAATCTCAGCCAAATCATGTTTACAATGTAATTTTCAGAAGTGCAGCATAAAACAGATTTATGATTATGACTGATTTTGTCATTTCTTATTAAAAAAAATGTTGGATTCATTTAAGAAAATTCTTACTTGCAGTTTATCTCATGATTTTTAAAAAGCATCATATAATTTATGTTTACATTTAAAATTCTGTTCATTTTACCGTGGCAAAACACATTTTGTTTGAGGTAGAAAATGCTAGGATTCCTGTGATGGACATACTTGATGAATACTTTTTCTACTTGGTTGACACAAAGCATGCTCAAAGCACATAAGTAGAGGGGATATGACATCATAGAAAGGGTTGAGGATTCTGCAGTAACAAGGAACATGACATCACAAACCAGGGACATAATGTACAGGGAAGTCACATCATAGACACAGGAAGTAAAAAGTAAAGAGGGTATTACATCACAGGAAGGGGTGTATAATGGAAGTCCCTGGAGGAGAGTGGGAGGAATATTTATATTATTTATTTTATATTGGCAAAAAAGCACACGGGGAATGAGTGGGACACTGTCATAAAGGTGTTTGACTAGAAGAGGGTACGCAATACTTCTCCCACAGTCTTGATTAATTCTATACATCTTATTATAATCATGACAGGATTTGCTGGAAAGGATACTTTGTCTCAGCCATGGTCTTTGCATAATATACAAAAACAATTGTTGATATCATGTCATCATCCATTGTTTAATCATTTTTGCAGTATGTTGCTATGAGGAAGGATGTTTGAAAATTGTCTTTAGCAACAGAATAATACTTGTATCTGAAAAACACTAACACAAATGCTGCATATATAACAAGAACAGGAAAAGTCAGTTGCCACTAATAACTGATCAAGTCATTATTTTACAGAATTTGATTTGGTCAAAAATAATAGCTCACATGCTGACATAACAATTACAGTGTCATTAAATGAAGAAAATAATAATAATTAAAGAATTGTACCAACACACACACACCACAGGAAAATACTTAGGCACAATTAGCAAGTACTTATTCTAACTTAAATTTGTCACAAGTTAATGACAACTTGGAAAAGCAATGATGATAATTTGCAGTTCAAAATAAAATATAGCAGACAAGTGTTACCTCCTATGGGAAACGTAGAAAGCAAAAAACAAAAACCAAAAAAAAAAGAATCATTAAAGCCCTTATCATACCTTAAACACGTTTGTATTCAAAGAAAACGTACAAGAGAGAAACTCCAGTTAAAGGAGCAGTAAAACTTTTTAATGGTAAAAACAAAACTTTCTTCTCGCACACTCTCTCTCTATCTCTCTCTCTCTCTATTATTCAAAAACAAAAATTGTCTTTTGGAGACTAATTGTTACTGTAGCTAACAGTCTCTATAAAAGAAATATGTTTGTAAGGTAATATTTCCAGCAATGGGATACCCTCGTCATACAGAAAAAAAAAACTTAAACCTATATTTTTTCTTTCTTTTTTTTTTTTTTTTTAATGTTATTTCTAAAATACTAGTTGAGCTTATGTTGCAATATTCATAGCTATATTTGTGACAAATTCCCCAACTTGATAGAACCAGACACATGTAGCATGGGCTATATTTCAGTAGCTGTGAAAATGCAGAGAGTGAGAGAGAGAAAAGAAGAATCTGCAAAAGAAATAAAAGCCACGACCAATGCCAAGTTCCCTTCCCTGTGGAGATGTGGGGATGGATAAAAAATACTATGGGGTCTATTGTAGTACATATTACATTTACTTGGGAGGTATTTAAACTGATTTAAACTGACAATTCATTAAAGGAGGAAATTTACAAAAAAATATTTAGTGGATCTGTTGACCCATAGGGTGATGAGACAGATGCTTTAAGCAGATGTCATTATTCTTTCAGTGCCTGAGAGTTTTGAGACATACTTCAACTGTAATGGAATTGCTTACTTGATGTTTTCAAATGCATAAGCAGAATAAAAGTAAAAGTAAAATAAAAGTTTTATTTACATTATAGATTATTGGTGCTGCACTTATTCCCTTCTTTATTAATCTAATAATCCTCTGCAGACTACAATCACATTTAGCTAGTTTCATCTACCATTTTCTTACTGGCATATTTTTTTTTTAAATATGTGGAACACACAACTATTCCATCGCGGTTTCACTGGCTTTAACCTCCAATTTCAGTGGCTATGCTTCAGGGTATTCACCACAGTATGTGGACACTACAGCATGTGAGGACTGTAGTGCATACTGATGGACTCACTGTAGTTAGGACTCTGATGCCAGCAAAGATTTTATCCTTGACCTTTAGAATGCACTGGAAAATGGAGTTACTCTACGCCTTGTTTAGTACATTCTTTTAAACAAGGCATATATGAAGGGAATGCTCCATAACATCAGTAGACTGCCTACTTGTTTTCCACTTGGTGCAAGCAGCATTAAGGAAAGGATTTTGGGAGTAAGTAATTTAGTAGGCAGGTGTAGCACCAGAAAGCAGATACAGAGCCATATTTAGTATATAATCATATTTGTACATTCACCCCAAGATGTCTTATTACCCATAAAAGTGTAATTGCAAGCCTCTAGGGCAGGGATAGCCAATTCCAGTCCTCAAGAGGTCTCAATTGTAATTTTTTTTAGGGTTAAATACAGGTAGAACAATTAAAGTGACTGAGCCACTAATTACAACTATGCTCCAGTTGAGATATCATGAAAAACATTCACTGCTGACAGCTTGTGAGGACCAGGGTTGGCTAACCCTGCCCTAGAGGATTGCATTTACAATCAATGGAAATTGTATTTGTCCTCTATAGTAAGGATATACACCAAAATTACTCCAATTTTGTTTTGTCCAGAATGTCCAAACAATAACAAAAGATCAGTATAACTCTCCAAGATGCTTCTACTTAGAGGGATAGTATCTCACAATATGGAAAAACAGGGGTGCACTCTCTGATTTTTTTACTGAAAAGTTGTTACAGTTCAAACTTGCATTTTTTAGGTGCAGTACCTCTATGGCCAAACATTTAACATGGTGCTTCTGCTACAGCAGGTTATAGAGGATTATTTTCACTAACAATAGCTTCTGCCACACACCATACAAGTCATGAAAGTACTACACTTACTGCAATAACTTTTGAATAAAGCATATATGCATAATGGGAGTACCTTTGTACGCAACAGCATGATACTTGCAACATATATTTTTTTTATAATAAGCAATACTATTCATTTGGATAAATATTGAGTTACTTTTGTAATCAATTTAAATGAGTATGGGGATAGAAACTGGCAAGGTATATGCCACTATAAATCATTTTGTTTTTGCACTCAAGGCAGAGCTTACCCATAGTTCTTTTAAACTGAAAATACAACACGCAACATTTTTATTCAAGTAGCATCATCTTGGATTCATATTCACAGCTGGAGTGCAGTGATCTTTTGTTATATTCTTATCTGCTATTATAGATTATTTGGTACTGTACTTAACCATAACCCCCTTAGTCCTGCAGACAAAAGTTACATTCAGCTGAGCTCCTGTGGTATTTTTAGGAGGTTTAAGAATACATAACCCTTTGAGTGCCAGAGAATTATTCAAAGCATTGCAATGCAATGCTTTGGATCTGAGATGGATTTACATCCCATACACCTCTAGACAAAGCTCTAGATGCTATTAGCTCTATCCATGACCACTCCTCCCACTCCTCTCATGACTCCACCCCCAGTCCCAACCACTATGTCCTGGCACATATAATACCCTTCTCCTATAAGAAACAAGAAAAAGAAAAATTTAACCCCATAATTTCTAAGGAGATCTCCAATGTGTTGCTCCACAATACATTTGAGATTTCAGTAGCCTGTAAATAGGTATAAAACTGGTGCAGAGACATTGACATTGCTCTGGCCACACCCTCAATTCAGAATGTGGCTGTGGCCTGCACAGCTAAGGTGCCCACCAGAAGTTGGAGCTCCAGGCAGCTGCCTACTCTGCCTACTGGGAACTCCAGCCCTGCTTTGGATTCCTCTCTTGTACTCAAAGCATTGAAGCCTGTTTCATGGGCTAAAGCACTGATTCTCAACTAGGGCACTTTGGTGCACCACAGACATCCACTTAGGGTGCCCCCTTGTTTGCATAAGGACTTTGACAAAAATCTTAATGTTGATTTTAAAATGTATTTATGGAAATTAGTATGCAAAATATGTTGGTTTTTATTATCCTGATTGTGAGAGCTTAGAATAGCTAAATTCCAGATTATGTGTTAAAGGGATAGTAATACTTCGTTTTAACTTTATTTTATTTTGTAGGCATAAAAAAACATGAAGAATGATATAAGTCTTATCTCTCAAACCTTTATGGTTTATGAGATATTCACAAGCAAAGTTTCCCCCTCCCGCCCCTTTTACCTACTGTAAACAATCTCTTCTCAGATGTGGAATGCAGTCCATAGACTGGACAGATAACAGAAGGGGACACTCTTATTCCTATGAAAACAATGAAATCCCTGCCCCCCTTGACAAGCTTTTCAGGTTTTTCCCTTATCTTAATTGAAGATTGTCCCTCTCTTCAGTCTACCTGGCCACCTCCCTTCTGCTCAGGCTGAAGAGTGTGACATCAGTAAAAGGGGAGGGAGGGGGAACTTTGCTTGTGAATATCTCATAAACCATAAAGGTTTGAGAGATAAGACTTATATCATTCTTCATGTTTTTTTAATGCCTACAAAATAAAATAAAGTTAAAACAAAGTATTACTATCCCTTTAAGGGTGACTTGAGCAAAAAAAAAAAAAGTTGAGAACCATTGGGCTAAAGAGGGGGGAGGTTAAAATACTAATAAGAATTGGAGCAATTCTGGAGCAAACCAACAGCACCATCGCAGACACTTAAATATCCCTAAAATTCTCATTGATTTAACTCTATAGTCTCTCAGTTCAGGCTTTTTGGGCTTCACGCACACCCTTCATTGATACTAGTGAAGAACTTCCAAGCCAAACACAGGGTGCTATGTTCAAAAAAGTCATCATATTGTGGGTTTGTGGTAAAAGGAGGATATTCTCAGAAGCAAATCTTAAAATGTGTCTTAAAGAAATAAAAATGGTGGTAAGGTGAGCTTGATATATACTGCCCTTAAAAGTCATTTTTAAGTTCAGAATTTTTGTCTCTTATTCCTCTTTAAAATGGCAAATTTTCAAAGATATTAAGACAGTTTTTTACAAGTTAATACAACACTACTCACTCCTGTCTAGTAATATTGCTTTAATATGTCCTCTCTAAGTTTCAACCATTTTATTTTGTTGAAAATTAGACCAGCAGCCTCCTACTGTTCTTTTTGGTTTTTGAACCTACAGAGTGCTGCTGTTGGGCCTGGTGAGATGGTGAGGCTGGGAGAGAGAAGAGGAAACCTGAATTGTGAACTTAAGACCATTATAGTGCCCAAGGGGTGTCTGAAATATTGCTTTGGTATTTCATTGGCTATCCCATTCCCTATGACAGTCAAAAGGGAGGTTCATGTGAACTAACATTTAGGGATACATACCTAGGACATTGGGACAAGGATACATATTTAACCCCTTATGGATCATATGGTTGTACACATTCCTCTCGTTTTCAAGGGATTGAACAACACTGCATAACTGACAGTTGAAATCATACTATTCTTACCTGCCTACAGGTCCCGGGAATGTACCATGTTGAACCCTCTGAACAATTTGGAGAAGATTTTGGGACCACCTCAACATGTCCATCCAGGAGTTGTATAGGACACAACCACTGTTGGTCCTCCACCAGTGACACTGTAAGACTCCTACTCTTGGGACATCTTCTTCTTCACTGACACCTTACAGATGTTGTACTGGAGCTTGAGTATATAGGTGACACACCTCTGGTCACGGATGGAATTCCCATCATCCTGTTTCTACTTCCATGCTGCTCCTCTTTGGGGTTCTGTAGATTTATGATCAGTGTTGAAGAGAATACTACCATCTTGGATGTTTCCACAGATCATCACCTCATTCCAAATGTGATACCCCTGTGCTTTTTCCTCTTCCTAAATTGCTGGGACAGGGGACTGTTGATCTTTTGTCTTTGAGGGAGGAGGCCCTGCAGCTTCCTCCTCTATCCATGCTATCACTGCCTTCCTCTTTCTCCCCACAACCCCTGACTAGAAGACCCCTCTGCCCCTAAGGTAGAGGTTGTGCCTTTATCTAGGGGACCACCTGAAATGCCTCATGGCCTTACTACACTCCCTGTTCATATCTCTCTACCCCCACTGCTTGCCCAGGGACCCCACTATCCTCTCAGCTAGTTTTCCTCTCATCTGCCACTTTCCAAAGAAAATATTATTTCAGAAAATTACCTAAACAGAAAATAAAAAGTAAAGAGGTTAAAACAAAATAAATAACAAATGAAACTATAATAAGGAATTATAAACAGAGTACACAGCATCTGGAAAAAGCAGTAAAAAATCAATGAGAAATAAAATGGGGGAGGTGTGAAGTAAAATGGAAAATCTGGAGGGAGAGAATAGTGTGGGCGGATTTGTGCATGTGAGTATGTATGTACTATATGAATGTATTTACATGCAATGCTATGTGTAGTAGTTTTGTATATATAAATGCAAAGCTATCCAATAACTATTGAACCATGCTCATATGTCTTGGCTCTAGCACTGATTTGCAACTGCAGATCACTGTGTCCTATCTTGATAATACCCAATACACAGCCGAGAAAATAGCATTGAGAATCCCCTTATATACAAATCCTCCAGTCGTTCCATCAGATGACCTTCAAAGTTTAAAATAGGAGAATCAAGTTTTCATTGATTCACTTATTAGTTAAAAATATGCTTTTGACAGCTTTGAAAGTGTATGCAAGATATGCAATTTTGGGGAAGTTCAATAACATTTTGATATTAATTTTTCTATTGTGTTGGAGACCTCTCAAGGGTTAAAAGTCCAGTACTAATTTGTCCCTTATAGTACAGTTAATGTGTCTCAAAAGTAACTGATTACACACTTGTGATCAGGAATATCCTGAAATCCTGACCTGTTGGCTTGCCCTGACAACCGACATTGAGAAACCCTTTGAGAAGGACTGCATTAAAGACAAATTTGACATCCAAGGGGTTAAAAACAACAGCATATGTCAAGCTTGGGTTAGAAAAATTAACCTAACGTGTTTCATGCTGTGGACAGCACTTAGTCGTAAACTTCCAGCTGGCTTCAAGGCTTGACGCCTGTGACTAAGTGCTGTTCACAGCATGAAAATATCTAGGCCATTTTATCTGATACCCTATCTTGACATATGCTATTTTTCATGCATATCAAAAAATAGTTTATACTTTTGTATTTTCTTTAAAACCGATATTATTATAAGATACATCATGTTCACTTGTTATTTATTGTTCTTCTGGGGGTTGTGCCCATGGTGTGATAAAGGGGTTGATTTACTCTAGACTTGCACTATTTTCTGAATGTTGCCAATTGTTCCTTATGGTGCTCTTCACCTTGGTTACTTTTCTCAGAGAATATTGAAAGCTAGAGGTGTTAGGGCTGGGGTAATGTGAAGAGTAGGGTGTAGCCATATGTGGGGCTAATGGTAAATAGGATTTCCAGAGATTTAGGGATGGAAATAAAAAAAAAATATTCCTAATGAAGTCTATGGGGAAACCTGGAGATAAAAGCAGAAATAAAAATAGCACCTGCATTTGATTGCAGCCCTTAATCTTGCCCTGGAAAGAGTAAGAAGCATGGGTTAGAGAACAAAATAGCACTGAGAAAAAGAGGCATGGGGTGGGGGTGTGAAGTTCCAGCTTTCCCTCATTCTTACCTTGCTTCACTTCACTTCAATTTGCAGTTGCTTCAGTTCTCTCTTGCATCATGTCACTGCAACCAAAGTGGGCATCTGTGTAAGTTGTTGAAGATGTGGGGGCAGTTTAGGATTTACCTGCGCCTTCTATGTTTGTATGTTTGGCACAATAAGGCACTTTTAAATGTCTGTGCCTCATGCTCTGCTGTAATGCATTCTGCAACATTTAAAAAATAGCTCCAGCGATGGTGCTGGATTCAGTGGTACTTGAGTATGCTGATCATACACACACAAGTAACACAAGCTAGCACATTGGGACTGTCAGGGAAACAACAGTGCCACACATCATCAATTCGCTTCCTGATACAAGCACTGCTAGACAAAAGCTCAGTAAAAAACAGAGATCACACTGTGCAGCCCCAAAAAGTCTTTTATAATCCATGCAGGGGTTAAAAAATTGATCCCCTCAAATAAAATCTAAGCCAGATGTTTGGGGCTTTTAGTCACAAACTCCTACATTGAGTGGACAGTCTCTAGACTATAGAACAAGTGTGTCAGGCTGTTAAGCCTGATACTGTGGGTATAGGGTGACCTTCTTCCTTCAGCACAGAATGGTGTTCCATTTTGAAAAAGGCAAATATATTTATTTATTTTTCATTTTGCTTTGTTTGGAGGCTTTGATATACGAACACAAGAACCAGCAAGAGCAATGTGAGTCAGACGCCCTACAATTTCTGAATAAATGGAGAATAAATGGAGCTCAGTATTTAAGAAGTTGTTGTAACAGACATTGTTGGTAGAGATGACAGAAAAGTCCAATTTGTTTCTTGTGGGAAATTTTGAGGAAAAAACATGATTTTCTGCTTCTTTTGCTTGAGATTTTCTTCTTTATTGGTTATTTCGGGCAGGCTTTTCTCACAACAGAAGTTTGTGACCCCCCCCCCCCCCATACTATTGATTTTTAGAGTTGGAAATTTCGTTCCTCATAGAAAAATACCCTAATTTCCTGCTGGCCCCTACTATAAAAACAAAACATTTCCTGTACTTCAGCGAAGGTTTTGTTTGTAGTGATTATCAAGGTCCTCCTCCACCTGCTCTGTCTATGCCAGCCATGTCTAGGGCTTCTTAATCAGTTATGCGCATGTGTGTTGTGAGTCGGGTAGGCGTTGGCCATCGATTCGTCGTCACAGTTCTGCGCTTCTGCCTCTATATAAGCCCTGGTATGCTGGGACTCGTGCTCAGTTGTAGCTAGAGTCTCTGTGTGTTTCTCATTGCTTCTATTTACTTCTATTTATCTACCAGTACCTGACATTTGGCTTGCTCCTGGACCTCTGCACTTGTTCTGCCTGCCCTGACATCTGGCCTGTTTTCTGGACTCAGCACCTGTTCTGCCTGCCCCGACCCTTGGCCTGTTTCTGGACTCAGTTCCTGTTCTGCCTGCCCTGACCTGACCTCAGGCCTGTTCCTAGACTCTGCTCCTGTTCTACCTGACCTGACACTGGCCTGTTTCTGGACACTGTCTGGCCTTCAGGTACGCTTCTCTATTACTCTGGACTTTGGGGTTTCTTTCTGCTATTTTAGACTAAAAAGCTTTCTGCTAACTTCTGGGCAGCTACATCTACCCAGAGTTAAGTTCCAGCAAGCTGACAATCCTGACAGTGAGAGAGCAATAGAGGTGTTTCAGGAGAGGAGAGATTTGTTAATAAAATGTTGCTATTCCTTATTTTTGTGAAATGTGTGTATGTGAGACTTCGTGTTAGGGGAGTGATGGACATTCAAATCGTTTTATTAGTAGGGATGGGTGAAATTTTTCGCCTCAACACAGAATAAGGTTAAAAATGCCACTTCCCACCTATGGGGAATTTCCTGAGAAAATTGCAGTTTACCCACTTTTTTCACCTAGTTAATTCCATTGAAATCAATGGGAAGACTGAATTTTTCCCCATCAGATGGCAATTTTCTCTTCTTTTCCTTCAGGCATATAAAAGAGTGTCAGGCACTCATAGCATGCCATTCTGTGTTTGTGAGAGGATAAAGCAGTAGAATTTGGGATTAGAGAAGATAAACATATAAAGTGAGTAGCAGCTTAGTTTAGCGAGTCTTTTAGGCAGGACATTTGTTCTCTGTATTGGTGAGTCTGGGGCACTCTGAGGGAGAGGAAGGAAGAAAGAAGGTTCAGTGTGGCTGACTGGCAAGATACAAGCAGCCGTGACCCACGCTTCTTCTTGATCTCGTTATTTTCTCTGTGCTGGGGGAGTCTGGGGGGAGGTGGAAGGGGCAAAGGAGGTTAACCCCAAATACCCCCATCATTCTGTCTGACTGATTTGATTTAAAAGATGTAGGTAGCTGTAGTCTAATTTTCGTCATGGTCTTGTAATTATTATATCTACATTGAATGTGTCTGTGAGTGTGAGAAGGGAGCAAAGGAGGTTTACCCAAATTACCCCAATATTCTGTGGCCAATTAGATTTGAAACACACAGGCAGCTGTGGTCCATGTGTGTTTTTTATACATTGTTTAGATTTTTTTTATCTTTAATCTTTTTATAAAATTTTATATATAATAATATTTGTATAATACTTTTGTTTTATAAAAAGAGATTTGTGATCAATGTCAAGCAGTAAGACTTGGAGGGGATGTGAAGGAATTGGGGTATCATAGTCATCAGGAGACGCAGGCCACTCCTAAATTGTATGTAGAAAAAAATTCTTACTATCACTAGTTAAAAACGTGAACACAAGAAAACCTCCACTTAGAAGACAAAATTGGTTACAGAAACCCCATATCAGTCAACAGCAAGTCCTATCAGCCTTTGCAGCCACAACCATTAGTGTCTCCCCTCCCAACTTCTACACCTGTCATAAATTCCTCCATTAATGCCATTACCCCCTACAGACATCAATTCTATGCAGGCACAAATATGGGAATATGTGTCCAGACATTGTACCCTGTGTGATGCAGACAGTAATTGCCTGGTGGAGACAAACAGGGTGCAGGGTATTACAGAAGACCTAAGGACCATGCATCCTGCAGCATATGAGTACCTGTTAGCCGAGAGGGTGAATTATTTTTATGAATTCATTAATATTTATTTTATAATTTGTGTGACTGCTGCTTAGCTGAATTGTATTGTTTATGTTTATTATACATTTATTTTGGTTTAATTTTCCCACCTAAAAATAATGTTTCTTGGCTTACTATTGTATAGGCTATTAATTAGACAACTTATATTTTAAACCTTAATTTTAGTGTGGCAATATTTTGGGCTAGAAAACAATCACAATTCCTCACAACTAATAGATGCATAAGATAAAAACAAAACAAAACAAAACAAAAAAACACTTGTCTTTCTTGCAATATAGCCATAAAGAATACATATATTCCCACTACATGATAAATTAATGTTTTCTGGGGGGGGTTGGCCCTATCTTTCTCTCTCTCATCCTCCATAATGCATTCCTCCACTCTATCAGCATATCTTTATATTCTTTCACAGAATCCAATTCCACAGAGAGATGCTGCTAATCATGCCTTAGCAGAAATTTAGAAATGTCATGTTTAAATTGGGGATCCAGCAAAGTAGGGATAATTTCTCTTCATCTTTTTTATTGATATTAAAGGGATAATAATGTTTCTCAATAAAGCAGCTCCAATTAATCTTCATAATATTTGGGCCATGGAGAGTGTTATTGCAATACTGTCAGAGTTGTAGCTCAAGAGTAATTGAATGATAAAGTATCCCCCTCCGGCACCTTTTACTGATGTAACACTTCTCACCTCAGAGCAGCAAGACTGTACAGATGGATCACAGACAGGGACAATCTTCAGTGAGCCTAAGGAAAAACCTGTCAAGGGGGTCAGGGCTTTCCTTATGCTCACAGTAAGAAAATTGTCCCTTGCTGTGAGCTTTTCTGTCAAGGGACCAGATTCCACATTTGCGGGAAGTCTGCTTACAAAAGGTAAAATGGGCAGGAGTGGAATAATTTGTCATTCAATTACTCTTGAATTACAATTGTGACAGTACTGAAATAATACTCTCCATGGCCCAAATACTATGAACATTAATTGAAGCTGTTGTTTTTGTGAAACATTACTATCTCTTTAAAGGGATAGTAATACTTTGTTTTATCTTTATTTTATTTTGTAGACATTAAAAAAATATGAAGAACGATATAAGTCTTATCTCTCAAACCTTTATCGTTTGAGAGATATTCACAAGCAAAGTTTCCCCTCCCGCCCCTTTTACCTAGTGAAAGCCATCTCTTCTCAGATGTGGAATTCAGTCCATAGACCAGACAGATAACAGCAGGGGACAATCTTCTTCTATGGAAACAATGGAAGCCCTGCCCCCCCTTGACATGTTTTTCAGGGTTTTCCCTTATCTTAATTGAAGATTGTCAATCTCTGCAATCTACCTGGGGACCTCCCTTCTGCTCTGGCTGAGCAGTGTTACATCAGTAAAAGGGGCAGGAGGGGGATACTTTGTCATTGAATTACTCTTGTACTACAACTCTGACAGAATTGAAATAACACTCTCCAAAGTCCAAAAACTATGAAGATTAATTAGAGCTGCTTTTATTATGAAACATTACTATCTCTTTAAGTAAAGATCCTGCTCAAAGCATGCTAACATGTCCTTCAATAGCTGGTGTATGTTCGTGTTCACATTATTGTAAGAGTCCTCTGCCATGCTTCTCAGTGGGAATGGGGTCAACAAGTGATTCAGGAATAGGACAGGTTCCACTTGCGAGCATCAGCAATACTCCTGGTCCTAGTTGCAGTGTTGATTCTAAGGCAGTAGCAACAGCAGCAGCAGCAACATCATCATCTGCCCCAGCCAGTGAAGGGGAATGTGGAGTAGAATAAGAAAGAGGCCATTCTGCTCCACCTTTTCCTCCTCCCAAAGTCATGGGTGTGGGACTATTTTTTTCTTGGCACAGTGCAGTCATCAACAATGGCACTGTGCACAATTTGTGACAAGTCAGTGAGAAGGGGAAAGGAGGGAACACACCTTGGCACAAACAACCTGATAATACACATGAAACACTCATGTGAGTGGAGATGTATCTATTGTTCCCAGTCCTTCCCTTATTTAGACTGTGCACATTGCAGTTGCTGATGTAAGAGGCACAGTTCCTGCTCTTCTTCACATACCCATGATTTTGGAGGAGGGGCAGGTGAAGTAGCATAATTGTCCTTTTTTTTATTTTCTTCACATATACCTGAAGTGGTGGGGGCTAGTTATGGTGATGCTACTGCATCAGGATCATCACTGGAGCTAGTCATGGCAAGTGGAACCTTCATGACCCATGTTACTGCTGTTGTTGAGCCCATTCCCCTTGAGCTACCTAATAAGCCTACTACTTAATCAATTCATCAGCAGCAGCAAGAACAGCAGTCACAAAAAAATCTGCATCTACATCAGGGCATTTGACAATGGCCAGTGGCTACTCACCAACATGTCATGACCTGCTGACGCTAGGCTAGTAGGGCATTTTTTTTCCTCAGGGCTTTTTTAAGAAGCCTAATTCCTATAAATCAATGTTTCCTTAGGGCTTGTGCCAAACAAGCCTAAGTCTTACAAATCAATGTTTCCTTAGGGCTTGTGTCTTTAATAAGTCTAAGTCCTACAAATCAATGCTTCCTCAGTATCACGGTGCCCGTGTTCCCTTTTTGTTTTCCTATCAGTTATCCTGTGCAATGCTCTCATTGGTTGCCCTGTGTTGAGTCCGCCCGGTATGGTCTTTATATACTGGGCTCCTGCACCCACACGGTGCCCTTTCGTTGTGTTCCTGTACCAGTGCTAACTTACTGCTCAGTGTTTCCAGTGTACCGACTTGGCCTGCCTGACTACTCTTCAGTTCCTACTCCTGTGTACCGACCCGGATTGCCTGACTTCTCTTCAGTGTCTGCTCCTGTGTACCGACCCGGCCTGCCTGACGTTTCTGCTCCTGTGTACCGACCCAGACCGGCTGACGTTCCTGCTCCTGTGTTCTGAACCTGCCTGGCTGACGTTCCTGTTCCTGTGTACTGACCCGGCTTAATCGACGTTCCTGCTTCTTTAGTTATTGTCACCTCTGCGACATTCTTAGTCAGCAGACAATCCGGTTGCTTAGCTTGTCCTCCGCTACTGCTCCAGCAGGTTGCCAGTGTTGTCTCAGTTACTGCTCCGGCAGTGCGCCTTTGGCCTAGTCCTCCGTTACTGTTACACAGGTTGCAAGTGGCTGCCTCTGTGATTGCTCCGGTAAGAGTGCCATTGGCTTGACCTCCGCTCCTGCTATTCCGGTTGCAAGTGGCTGCCTCTGTTATTGCTCCAGCAGTGCTCATTACTACCTCTGTTGAGCTCTGGCAGTTGACGTTTATTTGCTGACCTTGGGTGATCTGAAGCTTGGTATACCTTCACACATGGGACTGTTTACCATCATTGATGAACTTTAACTCCTGCAGTACCGGAGTACTGGGAACTTACTCCTCTGGCCTGACCTGTGTCATTATATACTGTCTGTACCTTCATGTTATGCTGGACCTGTTTGGGCATTGAATAATTAACCTGTCGTGTGTCTGTATTATACTGTTTGTATACTACAGGACCTGTGAGGGTTCTTACTATATTGTGAATTCAATAAAACTGTGTTTTTATCCTAAACCATTGTGTCTGTGAGTCGAACAAACCGTTACACTCAGGCCTTGGGCCTCTAGCGACAAATCTTAAAAAGTGGAAAAATGGCACTTTTCATGGGAAATTACTCACCAAGTGGGAAGTACCATTATTCGCCGATTTTGATTTGAGGTATCTCTACCGATTTTGATTTAAGTATCTCTACCACTGTAAACTGTATAGACTGAGAAAACCCTGAAGGACTACTACTACTTCTATTACTACTAGGACTAGGTGCTGTAATTGTACTAGTTGATGTTAAATGTGCTGCACTTCCAGCAGCAACAGAAGCATTCAACATAGGTAGGGTTGGATCAGATGTTGATGTTCGTGGTGGTTACTCAACTCTAGTGTGTGTGTGTGTGTGTGTGTGTGTGTGTGTGTGTGTGTGTGTGGCTGGGTGGGTGGGGTATGATTTGGAAGCAGTGACAATGCTGATGATGAATGACAGGGTTATTATGTATTTTTAGGCAACTTTAGTTGGTCAGAGTCAGACTTACCAAATGATCTCTCAAAGAGTTTATAAACAGACACAACACTCCTTTGCAGTGGTGGAAGATTGAGCCTTTGCCTTTCAGCTGATTTTTTATCACGTCATCATGTCTCTCACTCTAAACTTCTTCATTGATGAACTTTAACTCCTGCAGTACCGGAGTACTGGGAACTTTCTCCTCTGGCCTGACCTGTGTCATTATATACTGTCTGTACCTTCATGTTATGCTGGACCTGTTTGGGCATTGAATAATTAACCTGTCGTGTGTCTGTATTATACTGTTTGTATACTACAGGACCTGTGAGGGTTCTTACTATATTGTGAATTCAATAAAACTGTGTTTTTATCCTAAACCATTGTGTCTGTGAGTCGAACAAACCGTTACACTCAGGCCTTGGGCCTCTAGCGACAAATCTTAAAAAGTGGAAAAATGGCACTTTTCATGGGAAATTACTCACCAAGTGGGAAGTACCATTATTCACCGATTTTGATTTGAGGCAAAAATTTTGCTCATTCGTATTTGGGACCTCCATTTTCTGCTGGTTATGGGATAGGTTTTGCTATCTTGTATGGAATTTAATGCATTTGCTAAAATGGGCACTTATTTGTCAGATTTTTGCATCTCTCTGAGGGTTTTGGATTCTGTGAGGAATCTAGTCACAACTAAATTTAATGCATGGGCAAAGCAGGATACATGCACTGCATCACCTATTGTCAAGGCAGCTGTTATATTGTAGCCATTATCAGCAGACACAAAACCAGCTTTCAAAGAGCAGGGAACAAGCCATTCCTCTATCACCTGCTCTATTATATTTAATTTATATGTGTCCTTCTGGAATTGTCTCTCAAATCTCTGCATGCACAAACTGACGTGCTGATGGTAAGGGCTATCCCTCTGAACCAGAGGCAGGATTGCCAACTGTCACCAGATTCTGCAAGCTGTTGTTAGCCACTGATAGGAGGGAAAACCAGTGAGCAGTGACAGTTTGTTCTCTGTCCTTGTCCCTATATCTGTTGTCAGGAGAATTTTCTTGCTGCATGAGGGTTCCAGCCATTTTGCCAACCACACTAACCACCTTCTCGTACAATTTTGGCAGAGCCATCCTTAAAAAAAATATATCTGTTTTTGAAAAAAGAATATGGCAGCATGTCAACTGCCAACATCTTTGCACCTTTTCCATTCCACAAGTGTATTTATGGATTATTTTTGTGAAGTGTTTGACTTCTTCCCAAGAACTCAGAAAGTGTGGACTGGCAGTACATGGCAGAACTGTGTAACTTTATTGTTTTGACAACATTTCTTGAGGAGGTCTTAGGTGTGGTGGTAGCACATGTGGCCTCTGTCTTCCACAAAAGAATAAGGCTGATTGTCAACTGCCAACATCTTGACACCTTTGCCATTCCATAGGTGTATTTTGGGATTATCTATGTGAAGTTTTTAACTTCTTCACAATAACTCAGAAAGGGTGGGCTGACAGTAAATGGAAGAACCGTGTAACTTTATTGCTTTTATAAGATTACTTGAGGAGGTGTTAGGGGTGGTGGCAGCATATGTGTGGCCAGCCTATGACTCTTTTCATCTCTGAGACATTCTCCTCTAAACTAAATCTTGACATACTCTCTGGCACATCAACATCATCACTTCTATAATGTACCCCAGAGCCCAAGGAATTTTTAGGAGTGTTTCTGTTAGTTGTGGCACCTCTGATATTTTGTTGTGTCTTCCAATAAGACCAGGTGTGCATCTGCTTTCCACATATACACATGATTCTTACATAAAGATAACAAAGTTTAGCTTTTAGATAATGAGTTAAGTATCTCTACCACTGTAAACTGTATAGACTGAGAAAACCCTGAAGGACTACTACTACTTCTATTACTACTAGGACTAGGTGCTGTAATTGTACTAGTTGATGTTAAATGTGCTGCACTTACAGCAGCAACAGAAGCATTCAACATAGGTAGGGTTGGATCAGATGTTGATGTTCGTGGTGGTTACTCAACTCTAGTGTGTGTGTGTGTGTGTGTGTGTGTGTGTGTGTGTGTGTGTGTGTGTGGCTGGGTGGGTGGGGTATGATTTGGAAGCAGTGACAATGCTGATGATGAATGACAGGGTTATTATGTATTTTTAGGCAACTTTAGTTGGTCAGAGTCAGACTTACCAAATGATCTCTCAAAGAGTTTATAAACAGACACAACACTCCTTTGCAGTGGTGGAAGATTGAGCCTTTGCCTTTCAGCTGATTTTTTTATCACGTCATCATGTCTCTCACTCTAAACTTCTTCATTATCTGAAGAAGAGGAATATGCTAGAGGGATATATTCTAGATCAATATCATCATCATCATCATCATCATCAGTATTTATGTCATCCACAGCATCTCTCGCCACTTCTTCAACGCTAGGCTTTTTTAATTGTCAAAAAATGTATTTTTACTTTTCCTCTTAGAGGGATTTTTTAGCACATTCTCTTCAAATTTTAGAAGTGGTGTTTTTACTCTCACTGTCAGGCACAGCAGTTGGTTGAACTGCTACACCTTCCTCCATTTTGCCAATAATACTAGAATATGACTTGTTGTCTTCTTCATTGTTCTTACATTGTTTATTAATATTACTAGTGGTGGCAGAATTTTTTTTGCTACTTTGACAAACAGCCTCCTCCGCAGGAGAAGGATCATCATCATTTATTGGGCAACAATGGTTGCAGTCAGCTTTTTGACTAATACTGTGTTTGTGTGATATCTTGCCCTTTACAAAATACTCTTTCTCTTCTTCTGTCTGCCTCAGTCACAGCTCAGGTCTGTATACCCATCACCTATCAAACTATTTTTTTTAATTATTTTTATAGGATTTGTTTATTTTTATAAATATCAGTGTTGAAAAATAATTCTTTGTACAACAGATTCTTCCTCCCACACTGCTGCAGTAACCCCTTTCTATACTATGCCTGGAAATTTGCAATGAGGTAAGCAGGAAAAAATGGAAAATCTGCACTTCTTGTTGAAATTTTCCATCTTGGCTGGAGGTGTAATTTTTTGTTTTTTTCTGTTTGAGTGTAAAAATGTTGCCCATCCTTAACTGGATGACAAAATTCTTATTCCATGGTCTATCAATTCTGAGAGTTTTTATTGTAATTTTTTCCAATCAATTACTTCATCGCCTTCAAAAGGAACACAAATCAGTCTTAAAAGTGGGCATGTTTTAATGTGACATCACATTGTAAGGCATTTTCAGAAAAAACAAAATGTATACCCCCATTTGTCTGGTAATATTCCATGTCTTCCAATAAAAAACTTTTGTGCAAAAAATTGATTAGTAGAAAAAGCACCCTTTGGTGGCGGTGGGCACAGGAATAGACAGAACCCCCAAGCACCTCAAGGTCCGATGCCCGTTTCAGTGTGAGGGAATTTTGATCAGAGACTGACTTTTTATATTGGCAGAATCTGTTCAAAATGGCTTAGTCATTGGCTGGGATTTGTGCATGCATCCCTCCCAGCCAATCAGCTTCGATTAGGTTCCTTCAATCCCCTGCAATGCCTTGCATAACTCTATGGCACTCAAGTAGTTAAACTATGCACATATGTCCTAGTTATGTTATTTTTCCAATTAATCATTTTCTTTCTGTCTTTTACAGGTATGTGAATGTGAGAAGGAACAGAAGAAGACAGAACAGAAGAAGAAAGAAGATGGAGAGAACGAAGAAAGAAGAAGGAAGAGAGAAGACAGAAGAAGATTGACAGTGGATGACAGGTATTACACAGATCATGGTGTTATGCTAGTGTTAGGGGTAGTCTTGTTGCACTTTACTGCTAGGGGTAGTATAGGGTAAGTGCTTGGGAGGGTGACTGTGTATTTGAGCTATTGGTTGGTACTTGACAGTGTGTCAGGCACCCATTGTTAGCTTTTTTCCTTTGATGTTCCCATTATTGCTGCAATTTAGCTGCATTTTGGAAATTAACATAAAATATGGACATTTGGTCACAAGTCCTTTTCTGTGGCCTAACATTCTTTTGGTTTCAGCCAGTAGGGCAACTGAATATCTCGCTAGCACTTTTTGCTAACGGGCCATTAGCCAATATTGCCCTACAGGCTGTTTTACCGGCATCAGTTGAATCAAAGCCATAATGCTAGAAAATTTTACAATTTGAATAATTAGCTCTTTAACAGCCAGAGGGGTATGCAGCTCATTGTGTGACAATGTATTGTGCACCCCTCCGGCACTGGAAGGCTAACCTAATTTTCTTGCATTTTAAATAAATTAAAAGACACACACACACATAGGCAAACCAATTGCACCACAGAGGAAAGATAAATATCCCCAATAATTTAAATGAGAATTTTAAATCCTTGAATGAAATGCATTGTTTCTTACAATTCAAAGGGTTGAAAGTTCAATTTTAATCCATGGACATTTTAGGATTTTTTATGGTCTCTTATGGGGGGTAGTTGATTTGCTCCACAATTGCTCCAGCTCATCTTATTGAAGGGATAGTAATGTCAGAAATTATTAAAACCCAATATTGTAGCTATTTAAAAACTAATCTAAATGCCCCCAGTCCTATTTCTCAAACCTTTATGGTTTGAGAGATAATCACAGCAAAAGAATCCCCCTCCCTCCCCTTTCCCTGACGTCTAGCTGGTCCCTGGACAAGCGGAATCTCTTCAGCACAGCTGAGATCGAGAGACATAAAAAGAGTTACTTCACTGGAATGGTCTACAAAGTGTGCTTGCAAACCAAGCACACTTTGTAGACCATTCCAGTGCAGTAACTTTTTTAGGTCTCTCTATCTCGGCTCTGCTGAAGAGCCTCCGGCGGTCCCAGGACCGGATTCCCCTGCAGTCAGCTAGACACTGACGTCAGGGAAAGGGGAGGGAGGGGGGATCTTTTGCTGCTATTATCTCTCAAACTATAAAAGTTTGAGAGATACTTCTGGGGGCATAAAGATGAGTTTTTTAATAACTACAAGATTGGGTTTTAAGACTTTCTGACAATACTATCCCTTTAAGGCCTGGATTTCATTGCAGTTGATACCTTTATCAACATATTTATATACAAATGTCTCCATAGATTTCAAGGTGATATGTTTCATTGACACTACCTACAAACTGCAGTGCAATCTAGGCCTCAATAAGCCTCTTGTGTTTTCTTTTTGTTACACGTACCAACATGAATATTAATTGTGTGTCAGTGCAGCGGTTTGTGGGTCAGATACCTTGACCTAGTTGGACTTTATAAACTGAAGTCAAATGTTTTTTCTATGCAAAGTTAGACAATGCTGCACTTACAGTTTGAGAGCAAAATAATTTTAGACATTATATCATATTGCTTTTCAGAGTTCTAACAAGTCTATCTGCACTTAGCTTTTTAATGTACAAGTAATAACTATGTTCATAAAACACCTGCTGGTGAAAAAGGAACCATTCCTACAAAAATAAGGCACTTTGCATTTATGTGGCTTTTAATAAATTGGGCAAGGAAGCTATTGTCACCTTTAGTACACAATTAGTGTTCCAGCATAATGCAAAATAGAGGCACTCTAAGAAAAAGAAAAGGGAAAACATACTATTACAATGCTGGTTCAAATCCTTCTCTATTATAACATGCTGTTTCTTGTCATTTATGAGTCATTATATTTCTTTGTAGGTTTTTCGTCCATAATCGGCAACTCAGTTAGAGTCAACAGCTCACAAGAGTACTTATTTGTGGAAAACAGCATTGCAATACATCAACATTATTTAGAGGTTTACTATAATATACATATAGAGATAGTAGTCCATTACCAGAGTGTTGTAGGGGGATGTCACATGCCCATCTCCTTTAACCTTTAAATGCCAGAGGGCTGTGCTATGCAATGCAAAGTGATATGGTACATATGCTTCTGGCACTCAAATTGTTAACCTTGCCCTTATAGTGGAAAAGAGGTTATGGCTTTGTACCTATATTTTGGGTCAGAAACAAAGGTTAAGCTTAATCATTCTACAAAGTTAGTGTTTCTATGAAAGTGGCTGTTTCGCAATGCAAAACATGGCTTAAAAATGTATTTCATTTCTACTTTCTTTTGCATTTTCAAAAATCAAAATGTTGGAAACAAAATCACATGGTTGTCAAAAAAGATATCAGGTTTGCATTCCCTCAACATCATTCTAAATAGGTTCCTGTTCCAGAAATGACTACTCTGAATAAGGTAGGAGAACTGCACAAGTGGTGTGTTATGTGCAATGTAGGACTGCTACTGCTTTGAACTTATTTTTTCCTTTAGTTAGGAAAAAGTGAAAATCTACAAAACACAGTCAAGCTTTTAGGTATCAGATAGTATTACTGTAAGTAGGTAGAGGTAGGATAGCACAGAGTTTAAATAACTATTCCACAGACAAACAGGAATATATAAAGGGGATGTCCTTCCACAACTGTCAAAAATGACAGAAGAAGAAATAAAACCAGGTTCTGATTCTTCTCTGACTGATAACAGAAACTTGAAAATGTTTAGAGTGGATTTGGGTAGCACAGGAGTTGATGCATGAGCACCATATATCTTCAAGGATATGCAGCCACTTCTAAAAACAGCATCTCATTCTATTGTATAGCTTGAACTAAAGGAAAGATTCTGTCTGCTCCTCATTTCTTCCATATGATATGTTGCTCAATAAACTGTCTCTGTTAGCAGAAGCTGCCATAATAAAGGCAAAGTGGATCATTTTGTATACATTAAAGGAACTCTATCACCTAAAAGAAAGTTTGGTGATTTTGAAAGTGCTTTCAAAGTAGCCTGTATGTTGAATTTGCCATTTTCATTTGTAGTTATCTAGATGTATAGATGGTGCTAAGTAAGGCATGCTGTGCATGGACTTCGTGGGTTAGACCACACAAAAAGGATAATTCAGCAGCTCCAACATTATGTTATGGACTATAAAGTATGGCTAATGGAAGCATGCATTGTCCCTTCAAGATCAAAGAGCATTAAAACGTGCATTAGAAATATATCTATTCCTCCAAATGAATTTCATAATAGAATATAGTTTGCATCAAAAATATGCATCGTAGTAAATGAGAGGTAGAGTAAATATATATAAAATAAACAATATTTATTAAAAACATAGATTAAAAATCATACCTGTATAATAATTTTGAAAAAGACACATATGCATAGAAGACAGACTTACAGATTGGGATGGAAAAACATGCAGATGTGGCTTTAGATAATCACTTTAGAGAACTGAGAAAGTTACTCCACTGTGTAACACTGTCCATAATGAAAGGTAACATATCCAAAACAAGCAATTATAAAGATTATGAATTTTGTGCAAATATTAAAAAAATGCTCAAATACAAATGTAACAAAATGTGGACAAACAGAGCATTGTATGACAGCCATATGCATACTACTTCTTAAATATATATAAACAGGATTTCAGGGTGCCCCATAGATATGCAAACCTCAATTAAAGGCAATGATTTAAAGCTTCACACCAAAGCCCCAAGAGATACATATCATATCCATCATGAAACTCAAATAAACACACACACATAATATATATATAAATTGCTCACATAAAATAGAACTTTGACCCTTAAGAACGTCCTTGGATGTTATATTGATTGTGGTGATCAGAGAACTGGTGTTGTCAGCTCAGTGGACCAGTACCTGGAACTTTTTCTGTCAAACATTGAAAGGGTTAATTTGCCTACATAAGGAGGTGATAGATAAAAGTTATTATGCCAAACGGAGGTTTTTTGGATCTCCACCCTGTCAATGAGAATGTCATAAGGTTTGTGTATAAGAGCTTAATGTTACGCACTTTGATCGTCCAATGATATATTCACTTTTGAAACTTTTCTGCCTCATCTACATTTTATGGTTTCTTTATCATTTAAATGAGGTTATCAACTTATATTACTAAGAAGCTGGATTAGCATAATTGGGTTACGCTGAAAGTAGATGTTAGACAAAACAGGCCGGAGCAATGAACTGACGCATTTTTTTCACTGTTAGCTTCTTCAGAGTTGAGCGTCGGTGGAGGAGGTGCCACTATTTAAATTCTAGGCTTCTCCTTGTGGCCAATCCATCCAATGGCTTGTTTCCAGACAAGAAATTCTTATTGGCTTGGTAAAGAAATAATCAATGAATCAAAGTGGAGGAAAATATTTCCCCTAATGGGAGACACTGGAAACAGTTTTCAATCAGTGATGATAAAAAAATACACAAGAAGAGTAAAAAAGGGGTTAATTAAAATACATAAGAACTCCTATTTATAAGTCAGCAGTCAGACACACCTCCTCATTAAACCCATTAGATGTCACTGTATTAAGAAGGAAAATTCAACTGTTTTCTGCTTGAAGGAGTCTTCTCTCTAAATCGCCTCCTCTGATACCTAGACTTATTTTTTGAATACCCCACACTTTCAGACCTCATGGTGAGGCATTATGATTCTGAAGAAAATGTTTTTCCATTCTAGTAATGGTCTACCTTCTGTGGAAGCAGTCATGGCATGAGCAATATTCCCTAGATGTTCTAGTACTCTTTATTTTAACATCATTGTTGTCATGCCTACATATTTTAAATTTAAAAGGACATTGTAGGCAATAAATAGCTTATTTTGTTTCACACATTATGAAGTCGTACATTTTATGTGTTTGTCCTAAACTCTCCCTTATTTCAGTTCATCTCACATGGGGACACAATTTGCTTAATCCACATGGAAACACTCCTTTGGTAGAAAGGGAATTCTTTGATGTTACTTGAAAATGACTCCATACAAGGTAATAATTACAATTTGGAGCATTTCGGTGTGAAGTAGAAATTTTGTCTCCCAGTACTTCCTTCAACTGGGGTTCCTGTAATAATACAGGAAAGCATTTATTAAAAATGTCCTTCATTCTCTTATATTGATTATTAAACTTTGTAATAAAATGGATGCGACTTTGTCCTTCTTTTAGAAGACCATATCTTGGTTGCTTCAGGGCTCTGTTGTAAGCTAATTTTAGTTTAGATTTAGAATACCCTCTTTTTAAGAGTCTGTCCTTAAGTTATTTGGCTCTTTATTTGAAAATGTTTAAAGCAGAACAATTCCTCCTGGTCCTCAAGAAATCGCCAAATGGGATAATGTTTTGACACTTTGAAGATGATGGCTGGAAAAATGAAGACTACTGTTGGTAACAGTTTCCTTGACGAATAAGTCACTCCCCAAACAGTCATTTTCCTGTCGGTAAATGGTCAAATCCAAGAAATTGATGCAATTCTGATCTAATTCAAGAGTCATCTTTAGATTGAGTTGTTTATTGTTAGGAGTTGATATAAAATATTTTAATGTGTCACTAGAACCTCTCCAAAGAAAAAATATATTGTTTCTATAATGATACCAGTAAGATATTACTTGTGTAATTTTCCATATTTTTGACAAAAACTACTTGTTCTCAGCATCCAAAGTACAGGTTAGCATATGTGGGCGCTCATGAAGTTCCCATTGCTCAGATTTGTAGGTAGAATGAGTTGTTGAACAAGAATTCATTGTGCCGCAATACAAAGGAAAGCATTTGTAATAAGTATTGTTGGATCACTGCGTATTTCCAGTTGTTTATAGTTAAATGATACTCAATGGCTTTGCACTCTATGACATGGTCAGTTGAGGTGTAAAGTGACACAACATCACTAGGGCCAGGATAGTTTCTTCTTCATTGGGCAATTGTTCCAATTTGGAAGGATATTTGTTGTGTCTCTTATGTATGAAGCCAAGTTCTCCAATAGAATCCTCAACTGTTGATCAATGTGCTTGCACATACTTTCACATAGACATTCGGTTCCCGGAAACTATCGGACAATCCGATGGGTTCTACTTTGTTTTTATGCACTTTGAGTAACAGATAAAAAGTAGCTATTTTGGGCTGACTTACAGAGAGGAATATGTTTGTTAGCGGCACAAGCCCTGAGGAATCAGTGATGATTTTTTGGAGTCAGGATTGATAGGGGCACAAGTCCTGAGGAATCAGTGATGATTTTTTGGCTTTAGGATTGTTAGATTCACAAGCCCTGATAAAACAGTGATTTGTAGGACTTAGGGTCTATGTGGTATATTTAAAGGACATGGCCTGAGGGAAAAAAATGTCCTTCTGGCCTAGTGCCAGCAGGTCACGTTATGGTGGTCAGAGGACTATGGACATTGGCAAATACCACGGTGTCATTGCAGCATTTACAACTGCTGTTCTTTCTGTTGCTACTGAGTTGTTTAAGCAGCAAGATGATTAGGCAACTCCAAGGGAATGGGATCAACAACAGCAGTGATATGGGTGATCATGATCATGGTTCCACTTGCCACTAGCTTCAGTAATGTGTCGGAGGCAGTAGCAGCACCACAACTCGCCCCTTCACTTCAGGTGTATCTACGTAAAAGATTTTGCCTATAATTATTTTCCTTCTGCACCTCCTGCAAAATCATGGGTGTGTTGGAATGCTACTTTTTCCCTTGAGAGCAGCAAAGAACTGTGCCTCTTATCAGCAACTGCAATGTGCACAGTGTGTGTAGGAAATAGGGGAAGGTCTGGGAACAATGGACAAATTAAAGTAGAGGAACCCCTACTGTGAAAGTAGGGGACCCTCTATGACATTTGTAATCACCACCACCAGGCACTCCTTGCAACTGTTCTATGAGAGATGCACTGGTTTGCAGTGATAACAAATGTGACAGAGGGTCCCCTACTTTCACACTTGCCATATCTTGAGGTGAAGAAGGCAGACTGTCAACACTAGTAGCAGACACAGGCAGCTGATCTGTGCCGATGGTAATGCTGCAAGCCAGTTTGCCTTCCTCGGCATCTGGTTCCAGAGGCAAAATGCTACGGGAAGGGGAATCTCAGGGTGACAGGGATGTTTTGGGCTTCCTTGACCACTAGTCTGGCTGCTCGGCAACACTTCTCCTTCCAACTAAGCAGGAGGATCTACAGCAGTCATGCTAGTTCCACCACCAGCTGCTTCACTATCATTACCGTCACCATCACCCCCTCCCACACTCCCAACATTCTCTAGCTACTGTGTGGTAGTAGTGGGACTGTTTGGGGATAGCAAGTGTGACTTAGGGCCCCTTACTGTCACGCTTGCCATCATCTGTTCCTCCTCTTCCTCCTGTGTATTAAAAGGCACACTGGCAGTTCTTGCTGAAGGCACAAATACTGACTTGTCCTGCTCACATTGCAACCCACTTCTTCCTGTGCCTTTGGTGATGCTGACAACATAGTTTTCCCAGATCCCTAGGGACAATGAAGGGGACTGGGCATCATTGGGTCTGGGGAATCAGTGTTCCCAGACCCTTGTATGCTGGTGGTGGTCACTTCCTCCTCCTACTTTGACTCACTGAACACATCACGGTCCTTCCTGCTTTTTTTTAGATGGCTGCTCATCCTCTTAGCCAAAAGTCTTAGGGGTAGATTTAAAGGCAGCCGTTAGGGAAAAAAATCACTAACGGGTGCGTTAAGTGACATGTTGAAATTCAAAGATCCGTCTAAAGACCAGCTAACGGCAGTTGTAGAATCCTTACGGCCGATACACTTACGTGCATTCAGACGCATGGAAAAACATACCCCAGAGCTATTCAAAGGCTTGCGGTACTGATAACGGCTGAAAAAAAGACACACCTAACGGCTAAAAGTTAAGACCCACTTTTTTTAGCCGTTAGACACTTAACGGCCAAAACAAAACACCCGTTACATAGGAAAATACACAAAAGGCTTACCGCACAACCATGTAAATGGGAAAATTAACCCGTGCAATGCCAAAACAACACAAAAACATGGACACACAACACAAATCACTATACACACAACAACAACCAACACCACAGGGACAACGACACACAAAAAAACAACAACACAACATGGCACGGAACAATGGGGGTCATCACACAAAGCGGACACCTGCAAATACAAGCTCACCTGGGCAACATCAACACGCCACCTGCACCCCACAACTGCATGTCCGCAAATGGCACACACAGAACAAGCACAACACACCACATCTTATAACACACACACACCTGCAAACACTTACCTGGACAAAAACAACTCACCATTGGTCAGCACTCACCTCATCACCACACCCACACAACGCCCTAGCAAGTACTTAAAGGGACAACTCAACACACTCACTTGTGGCTTGTTTTCCACTCAGGGAGGGAGAGAGAGAGAGAGAGAGAGAGAGATAGATAGAAAGATAGAGACAGATAGAGAGAGCAAACAGTATGTTGGGTTACATATTGTTGCGAAGGCTGCGGAGAAGGCGTGCAAGGGAGAGAGCTGGGGAACATCAGCAACCTCCAAGCATGCCTGATCAACAGCCACCACCTGTTGCAAGTGAGGAGGCTCTGGCTCAGCAGCCACACAGGAGCCCATCCCCACCTGGAGGGCACAGGATGTATAGACGACCACCAAGGCCCAGGGTATACCGCCCAAGGGTCACCCTCTTTGGAATGACCGATGATGAGGTAATTGATCGCTACAGGTTGAGGCCTGACAGCATCATTGCCTTGTATGAGGTCATCAAGGAGCAGGTGGATCCCATCTACATCCACAACCATGCCCTAACTGGCCTGCAGAAACTACTCTGTGCCATGCACTTCATGGCAAGCGGGGCCTTCCAGTCCACAGAGGGTTACGCATCTGGCATGTCACAGGCCACATTCTCCAGGGTGCTGGCCCAGGTCCTGCCAGCCCTCAAAAGCAAGGCCAGTACCTATATACATTTCCCCACCACCGACATGGACTGGATACAAGTCAAGCAGGCCTTTTACGCCAGGGGAGGCATGCCCAGGGTCATGGGTGCTATAGATTGCACCCATGTCCGAATTAAGGCCCCAGCACGTGACGCACAGATATTCATCAACAGGAAGAACTTTCACTCCATCAACGTGCAGATGGTGTGTGACAGCCAGATGAGGATAATGAATGTCTGTGCAAAGTATCCTGGCAGCTCACATGATTCATACATTCTCCAAAACTCCTCAGTCCACAGAGATTTCGAGAATGGAACTTTTACAGGGGGATGGCTTTTGGGTGAGTTCACAATACAAAATCACATCACATACACAGACGTACACACAACGCTGCTTAGCATGCTCCTGACCCACAGCTACTACGTCTACCACACAAAACATCATTCACACAACATGTGCTCCCTGTCTCACCATGTCACTCACATTACACAGGTGATGCTGGCTATGGATGCAAGTCCTTGCTACTGACCCCACTGGCCAATCCTCGAACACATGCCCAGGAAAGCTACAACCAGGCTCATGGCAGAACGAGGAATGCCATTGAGCGGACCTTTGGCCTCCTCAAGTCAAGATTCCGATGTCTGGACCACTCGGGGGGAGCACTGCAGTATGCACCTGGAAAGGTGTGCGACATCATTGTAGCGTGCGCAATACTGCACAACATCGCAGTGGACACCAGGCTGCTGGAGCACATCCAGGCCCCCCCCATACAGGAAGTGCCCATGGACATCGGACACGTTGAGGAGACCCTGAGAGGGACACAGATCAGAGACAGGCTCATCACGGAACACTTTACATGTGAGTATAACACAGGCATGCAAACAATCCATGCAAGTCCCCCATCAGTCCTGTGACACTAACCACACTGCACATTTTGTTCTGTCTCACCCCACAGGAACAGTGACACAGCACTGCACTGGCAGCGGACGTGGCAAATTGTGTGTGTGGACTCAAAAACCATCCTCCATTCCACTCTCCACGTTGACATACAGACCCCAAGGATATCACGCACACCCTCAGGAGAAACAAGGTACAACACATAACCCATGTTCATCGCCTTACAGGGCTTGATTGACAGCAGCTAACTTGATTTGCCATGAGCATAGCCAGAGCAACCATGCTAGCCTTGTAGCGAAAGAGTGTTATCCAATGCTATGCATTGGATAATACTCCGTCACATCAGGGGTTAAAGGGCCATTGGACTCAATATGGGACCTGTACTGTGCTACAGCTGAGAAGAGCAGCACAGGGGTGGATGTACAGTGGTATGGGCACACAATGTAGAGGTCATGAGACGTAGATCAGATTACCAGGGACACCATGCTGACCTGTGAGTGTGCAGACATATGTGCCCCCAACATGAATACACACATCAACAAATGTGTCCTAACAGTTCCATGGAACAAATGACATTGGGCTGCCACTGTCACATTAACAGTGGCAGCCCAAATTCATTACTTCCATGGAGCTCTCAGAACACTTGTTGATGTGTGTATCCATGTCAGGGGCACATATCCATAGGGCTGGGGCACATGTCCTTAGTTCTCCACATAATTGGTTACAGATGAGTACACAACACATTGTCAAGCAATGGTTTGTGTACTCACCTGTAACTGTGAAAATTGAGGGGATCAAAAAGACTAAATTGTTGTTGCTTGATGATCAGTTCAAGTCAACTGCTCCAAATCCTGTCCTCTTCTTCCACAGGCATCCGTAACATGATCCATCCTTGAACTGAAGTTCTTCTATGTGACTGGATTGATGTCTTGACATCACCTTCATGGAGATCACCCCTTGCTGTTTATGTTGATGTTGTTGGTGATGCAAAGTTTGACCTGAGGTTCACACAAACCTCTACTGGATCATTTTCATATAGACACAGAAAACACTAATTCCTGAGTTTTATAACCTGTACAGTTAGGATGCTCAGCTACAGAGTTGTCAAACCTTGTGGACAACACATGAGCTGGGCAGCAGTGTTACTAAAGTACTATTTTTTTGTTTCAAAGTACATTTAGTGTTCTCATACAGGTGTTCAATGCATATAGGCAATACACAGAAAACACATGTACATCCTAATGTACTTTGAGACACAATAAAGATGAACCATCACCATTCTATCTGTGTCTGTAGGAGGATATATTTGAGAACACAGTTGTCAATGCGTTACCACACCCAGGGTAGAGTATCCCCATACATGGAAAGGCATCACCCATATCACAGGACTCCACCACTTGTTTGCAAGTGAGTGGACTCAGTGATGTATTCAAGCTAACAGATGGTGGCAGTGATACACTAATGTGTTGTGGGAGTGATAAAGAGGTGATAAAGGGGACATACTTCCACAGTGAATTCCTGTCCACAGTTAATGTGTTGCTCAGTATAATCAATGTTCAGTGATATTGCTCCACTGGGACATATCACAGTACATGACCAAGTGGACAAGTGTTTTCACTGGGGAAGTCTGTTACACCCTTAGAAAAAACAACAAGTCAACTTACTGGAGGCCCCAATGCTCACCCCAGGATATCAATGTGTGTGCTACACATTGAAATCCTAGGTTGAAAACATTGGCTTCCCCAGTCAGTCTGTTGCACAATGAGTGTGTGAATCCAAGACAATATGGATACATGTCCCATTTATCTGTCCTGCTTGTTATCTCACCGCTAAGCCGTTTGTTTGGTTATCCCCTTAACCCTCTGAGTGCCAGAGTGGTACCCAACGCATTTCTTTGCAATGCGTTGCCTACCACTCTGGCTATCAAAGGGTTAAACACTACATATGATGTAGATGAATGTTCAATGTTGTACCAAATGTTGGGCTAAGGGGAATGTTTTGTTATGCAAAATCAACACACAACATTGCCATATAACACAGTTGTGTAATATGGCAACAGGGATGTTTTTACAGTTGATTTTGTACAACGATGTGTGTGTGAACCCATGTTGTAACATCCCACAAACATCTTACCTAGGCAGGAGTTGTATTCACTGAATTGTTTGGCAATGCATTGGAGACAACTCTGCCACCCAAATCTATGACCAAATTCAAAGCAGATCAGACAGGATTCAAAAGCACAATGTTCCTTTATTCAGGGGAAATTTAACATGTTGGGCATTTTATTTTTTTTTCTTGGGGGGGGGGGCTTAGACTGTGTGGCAGAAGTGGATAACCTGGATGATCTCCTGGTCACCCTTTGCCCCCTAGGTGTGGCTTCGGGGGTCACATTAGAGGGGGTGGTGGGGGCAGTGGATCCCTCTGTGGAGCGCAGGTTTTCCCTCTCCAAACGTAAGTCCTCCCTGCGGTTCAGCTCTCTCAACTCCACCAGTAGCTGTGCAAGCAGGTCCATCACCCCCGTGTGTAGCTGATGGAGTTGAGTGTTGATCCTCATGACCTCCGACTCCAGGGCATGGATCCTTGCCTCTATCCTGTTAGTGTTTATACGGGATTCCCTACGGCTCCTGGTGATGTTGTCATTGGTGCGGAGGCTTGACCTGAGTAGTCTCCTTTGCAGAGCCATACACTCAGCTTCCATCCCCGTGGGCCGTTCACTGCTGGTGATGCTTGTGCCTGGTGAATCAGCTGCTGCTGTGTCCTCCTCTGCTGGTGCTGTATCCTCCTCTGCTGGTGCTGTGTCCTCCTCTGCTGCTGGTGTGTCCTCCTCTGCTGGTGCTGTGTCCTCCTCTGCTGCTGCTGTGTCCTCCTCTGCTGGTGCTGGTTGTGCTGCAGATGGGTATGTGCCCACCACATCAATTGACCCACTGCTGCCCACCGATGTCTGTGCTGGTGGAGGTGGTGGGGTAAACACGTCCCTTCGCATAGGCTGTTGGGGCTCCCCAAGCAGGCCCAGGTGTTGGTAGTCGAGTGGCCAAGGGTCAAACCTTGGCCACTGGTATGTGCTTGGCCCCCACCTAGGATCATACCTGGGGCCATGCTGGGGAGCCATCCAGGAGGGTAGGTCAATCTGTGGGTATGGCCCGTATTGAGTGGTGGCCACATCACCGGGCAGCCATTGCCTCCCTGGTGGTGGTGGTGCTGCTGCTGCTGCTGGGGGATAATAGCTCCTGGAGGTGGTGGGGGGCATCCAGTCACTGTAATAAGTCGGTGCAGGCAGAGTTGGTGCAGGCAGAGTTGGTGCAGGCAGAGTTGATGCAGGCAGAGTTGGTGCAGGCAGAGTTGATGCAGGCAGGGTTGGTGCATCCAGCTGGCCAAGAGGTGTGGATGTCGTCGGGTACGGTGCCCACTGGCTGGTCCCCTCCTCCAAATACTCCTCACTGGGTGGTGAGGTGGCCTCCTCCATGGGCTCCTGATGTGCTGGAGACACATAACCTGTGTGGAGGATTGAGATTGTGTGATCAGTAAACTTAGCCATGATGGTGTCAAATTGATATTAATACTTGAAATGTGTAAAGGAACATATATGTTGTATGGTGTATCCCCCTGTGTGAAACAACGGTACTCCTACTGGTGATGGGTGTTGTATTCTACATGTATTGCAGCTCAGAGTTGAATTCCTTTGGTGCCACATCCCAGTGGCCTGAAATTGTACATTTGCGCTGTTGCCACATCATCCTTTGTGGATATCTGCTCCCTGGACCAAAGCTAGCCAGAGGATGGTCTGGCAACATTGGCATAGTACATTTTCAGGCCACACTGATATTGTCCATGGAATATTCAACTTTGAGCTGTTATACTCTTGTGATGAAACACCTTTCAGTAGTGGGGATACCCTTGCATTACCCGGTGGATCAATCCTATGACATGTATTTTTCCTTTCACATTTTAGGTATTACTATCTCTTTAACGGGATAGCAATGGTTAATTTCACCTTGATGTAACATTGCAGGCATCATAGAGAGATGTTTAGAAAGATGTTGCTGTATGTGACAGCTGGAGATGTCAGTCATTTGACCACACGGAGGCTCTTCAGCAGACTCCACATTGACCCATTTGGAGATAACTACATCTTTGCCATTGTCTACTAAGTGTTCCTGGTTTGTAAGCACGCTCTGTGGACCATGTCAATGATGGATCCATCTCCAATTGTTTCAATTTTGGGTCTGCTGAAGAGCCTCCGTGTGGTCATATGACTGACATCTCCAGCTGTCACATACAGTAACATCTTTCTAAACATCTCTTTATGATGCCTGCAAGGTTACATCAAGTGAAATTAACCATTGCCATGCCAAGGTACACAGTGAGGAATATGGTCTGATATGTGTGTATATGTACCTTTCATACGGGTACAAACATATCCTTGATAGATATGAACCCAGAGATCTGTTCAGAACATGTGATTGTCTAACTGCCTATATATGTACAGCCATCACAAATGAACTTTCATAGATACAAGTGATACCCATCCAAGTAGGTGTAATATACTGGGTATATGTACTCTGATGATGATATCAATATGAGTTATTTTGTTGAGGGTGCACATATATGGGCAGTTGGACAATCACACGTACTGAACCGAACTCTGGGTTTACATCTTGTTGGGACCTATTTGTACCCATTTGAAAGGGACATATCCACATACAAATCTGGTTGTTTTTCTTTCTGTACATATCTTTTTGGAATAGATCTGCAGTGTGATTCAAGTAGTATTCATCCCTATGTTATCAGTTCATCCCGTACAGTGCTGGATTTTGTCAGATTAGACATGTCCCTCTCTGGTTGTCATGATGGTATCCTATGCATTGCATTGTGATGCATGGGATACCACCGTGGCAATCAGGGATTGATGTACATTACAGGATTCTGTCCATGAGGTCTGTTCAAGTTGAATCCTGAGGGGCAACAATCAAGCCAGTATTGAAGGATATCATTGATTGAGGCCTTTTTTTTCCTGGATCAGCCCATCCATCCTTCTGTGTGAGGCAGCCAGACCCGATCATAGATATCCATAATCCCTGGCCTGTTATTGACCAAACCTCAATGGTTCATATTTGGTTCCCATATGTATCCTGCAAATAGTGTCTGGTGTACCATCCATCCATGGCATCAGCACTCCTGAGGATCTATATGTGAATCAAATGTGAGCTATGTAAATTGAAGTTAGAGTAAATGATTGCATACACAACACCAAGGCCAACTTTTTCACCTTTACTTATGTGTGATTGTTTTTGGCCTGTGTGTTGCACATACAAGCATTTATTCTCTGTGGCACTGTGATTTGTGACCTGATCCATCCTGTTGGTGATTCAGTAAGCGGTTAAGTGGACCTGATGAACTGATTATGATGCTGACTTCTCCGCTGACCTCATTTCCCCATCTGCAATGTTTTCTATGGAGTCCACACAATGGGGCCTGTGCAGCTTGAATCCTGTTATTGGATGTTCTCCATAGACTAACATTGTAATTGGTAAAGTGAGGGTATGCAAGTGTCAAATTCTCTCCATCAGCTCTTTTTCACCGCTTAGTGAATGTCCCCTATGTGTCATGTAATTGTTAACCTATCGACATGTGTTTGTTGTCTGGTTAACCCTTTGAGTACCAGAGGGGTTGCCAAAGCATTGTTGATCGATGCATTGATGATCCCTCTCGCACTCATGGGGTTATGTGCTGGATTCCCTGTGTGAACATGGGTAACACTGTATGACAACAATTGTGATGTTTGACATACAACACTTTACTGAGCATGGTTTGTGTGTATTGTGTGTGATGAGCACAGCAACATGAGGGTTAACCAGGGAGTTGGACAGGTTTTGGCCTTGTTGAACATTGACATTTGTCCTTGTCTTGATTCCTGTTTAAACCCTCAGGGTGCTGTGTTGGTGCAATTGTGTGGTTGAATGAAGGGCAGATGTTGGGATGTGAGTGCTTGTTTGTGATGGGTGTGTGGTTTGGGGTGGTGTGTGGTTTTGGGGTGATGCACTTACCGGTGGTGTGGAGGCTCCTCTCCTCCCCAGTGTCTGATCCTCCAGGGACCCCCTCAATGAGGGTAGACGACAGTGTCTGCCGCAGCCTCTCCTCCCATGCGCTGAAGGTGATGGGGACAGGTGGCCCACCTCCGGTGGCTCGGGCGTGCAGGGCGGCATCCCCCATCTTCCTCTTCACCTGCCTTTTGCAGTCGCCCCATCTCTTCTTTATTGAGTCCACATCCCGTCTGCAGGTGGCCACCGCATTAACTCTGCTGCAGATTTGACTCCAGGCAGCTCTCCTCCTCGCAGACAGGCCAGGGAGTCTGTCCCCCGGGAAGAGGACACTCTCCCTCTCCAGCACAGCCTCCACGAGGGCCGTGTTTTCTTCCTCGGTATATCGGGGATCCCTGAGCCTGTCCCCCTCAGCTCTGGCATGCGAGGAGTCAGACCCGGAGTGTCCTGCCTGCTCTGCCCCTGCCTGTGTGTGGTGGTCCCCAGGCACTACCCCTCGTCCCACTGCAGGATCTGTCCCTCTTCTTCTTAGTGTGCCTGTTCTTGTGGGCCTGGTCCCCCTCCGCCCTGCGTATCTCCCTCTCCCACCCCTGCTCTGCTGAGGGATCCCCTCCTGACCTTCCTCCTCCTCCTCCACTAGTCTCTCCATCCCTCTCTCCTGTCCTCCTCTCCTGGCCATCATTCACCCACTCACACCCAGGCACTCTCACACGCCCTCACAGACACACTCGATCCCACTCACTCTCTGTCACACACTTTCACTCACGGATTCACACTGTAAAAATAAAGTTTAAAATGTGTAAGGTGTGATGAAAAAAAAAAGACTATGTGTATGTATGTGTATGTGTTTGTATGGATGTATGTGCTATGTGCAAAAGTGTGCTATGTGTCTATTTAAATGTAACTCTCTCCTCTCCAAAATCCTTCTACCTTACTCCTCTGTATGCTTCTCTCTCTATCTCTCTCTCTCTCTCTAAATGCTATCCTCCACTCCTGGGTCCTGTGCTCTAGCTTGCTGAAACTCGAAACACAGACAGGGTGTAACCGTTATTTTGAGGTATATATAGGTGTATTTGAACATTTTTGATACTTTGGGGCCTTGGGATTGGCTGTAGGTTTGAATTTTGTTTGTGCATCTATCAGGGTTGCTAGACAACGGCAGCCGTAATGTAACATTTTGAGTTAAGTTGTGTTTTAACGGGTGTTTGGGACGCACGGTGATGCAAAATCAGGTGCGACGCTGGTTTTTGTTTAACGTGTTTTTGTAGTGCCTACGCCCGATAGCTATTCTTGAACGCTTACCTTTGAATCTGCCGTAAAACATGTGTTCTTTGCGGCCGACGTGCCTTTTTTACTTAGCGGATGGTTTAACGGCTGCCTTTAAATCTAGGCCTTAGCCTCTGCTACCCTTACTTTGCTATGTAAATCACTGCAAATTTATCTAGCACCCTCTCTATCTCTCTAGCTGCTTGGTTTTGTGTTTCACTTCTTGGAAAAGTAATGTTTTGGGTGCAAAAGCACAAAGTACACTTCAGTAAAGGAATGAGAAGTTTATACCCATTGAAAAAATAGTGAAAACATTTTGGCAGTAAGTGAAAAAGGTGAAGATTTTAAGGGATTTAAGTTGGCTTTTCCAGTGGAAAACTGGATAACCAAGTGGTTTTCATGGAATTTTTCGAAGAACATAACAAGATCTTTCGCCCACCCCCTACCTATGAGTCATCCAACTTGAGGTAGCTGAGGGTAAATCTGTAACTGAATTTCAGGAGTCAGTGAAGGTGTAGATGAATAAAGCTGGGTGTCATCTGTACAGAGATAATATTTGACTCTGAATAAGTTAATACTTTTAATAAATGTTATTGTGTATTGAGCGAACAAAACAGGTCCCAGAACAGAGCCGTGAGGAACACCATCAAAGTGGTGGATCGTAAAGGACAAAGAGGTGGCAATGGAGACACAGAAGGATCAGTTAATTAAATAAGACAAAAGACAGTTCAGGGCTAAGTTATGGATGCCTCAGGATTAAAGAATTTGGAAGAAGAGAGCATGATTGACAGTGCCAAGATCAGCTGATACCTCTAGAAGAAGAATTATTGAATAGTGAGTGACCTTGTGAATTGGGGAGATCATTGACCATATCTGTGACAGCAATTTTTGTGGAGTGAGCGAAAGCCAGATTGTAATGGAGGAAGGAGGCCATGCAAATACCTGTACTGTGACAAAATACAACATCCCATGAAAATAAACACTTACCTGTAATCCTGATGTCCAGTGTGGTCTTCAGCACCCTGGTCCTCCGCAGTAATTCTCCATCTCTAATCTTCTGTCCTCTTAATATTCTTTCTTCTTATCTTCTGATCTTCCGTCTTCTCATTTTCCCACAAATATGGGTTCTCACTGTAAAAAAAAAAAAAAAAAAAAAAAAAAAAAAAGAGAAATTAGATATGGCCCATAAAGGATGCAGCACTATCAGTGTATGCTGCTGCCATCGCTGGTGATAAATCCCTCCCCCATATACCTCACGGGCTATTGCCCAAGTCACATTCAGAGAAATTTGAACAATGACCGGCATGTATATGGCCAGGATTTGGGGTTATGCACATCCCAGCCAATCAGCTTCTAGTGGGAGGGATGACGAATCTCACTCAAAGCTGATTGGATGGGAGTTGCATAACCCCACATCCCAGCCAATAGAAGCCTGGGAGCCATTTTGAACAGGGACTGGCCGTACAAAAGCCAGTCTCTGTTCAAATTTCCCTCAGTGTAGCTTTGCCAATAGCCGCGAGGTATATGGGAGTGGGAGGGCCTTTTCACCTGCTCTCCTGCTGCCGCTGCCAAAAGTTAGGTTCTGTGCCCCAACACTTGTCATGGTTCCTGTTGGTAGGGCAGTTGGATTCCTACCGTAACATTGTGTGTGTGTGTGCTGTTCAGTATACATTTTTGCCCTACTGACAGTTTAGCAGGAAATCTAGGTGTTCCAAGAGCTTAGATGCAAAAGGTAGTAGAGAAATGGTCGATAGCTAGAGGGTGTGGTGCTGTCAAGGGAATGGTTCTTAAGGATGGGTATATGTTTGAAGTTGTTAGGAAAAGTTGCAGAGGCAAAGGAGATGTTCTTCAGTAATGTGGGAATTAGTGTGGAATGAGGCACTGGATGAGAAGGAACCATATTGAGTGTGATGGAGTTTAGGTTGAGAAAGATAGCAGGTTAGTCAGTTCCTTTTCTGTGAGGAAGAGTCCAGCATGTCAGGAGAGGAATAGGGGGTTATATTTTATCGGATGGACTCTGCCTTGGCTTTGAAGACGTTAGCAACATCTTGCAGTTGTATATAATTTGGGAGGTAGTCAGATAGAGGGCAGTGGAGGGAGTCAAAAGTAGAGAAGAGATGGCAGGGTTCGATTTATGAGTGTTATTTAGTTGTGAAATCAATTGTTTTTAGCCAGGGGCAGAACAGAACTGAAGCAAGAAAGGTTGAATTTCTAGTGGAGGAAGTCTGCCAATGAACCCAACTTCCTCCAGAGTTGTTTACTTAATGGTATAGGAGTGAAGGAAACTGATGTTTTTATAAAGCTACAGGCATGGATTCGATTTACAGAAAGAAAAATGCAGTTTGAAGAGGAAGACAGGACCGAATTGTAGGTTTTGAAAAAGCTGTTATTGTCAACATAAGTGCGAAGCCAGGGAGGAGAGCGCATATAGCATGTATTAGTAGGTAAAACAGGAAGTCCTGGTAAACAGAGTAATACCCATTTGTCAGGAAGATATATAACTCTATTTTCATTGTGTCAGAAAGTGCTCAATGAGTTTGTTAATTGAATATAACACCTATTGCACCTTGTAGGAGACAACACGAGTCATAGATTGCCCACAAATGCTGCCTCCACCTTCATCCCCTCTAGTCCTGTTGTTAAAGCAATCAAGTAACAAGGTTATTCTGCCATGTATTGCCAACCCACACTTACTGAGCAGTCTTTGTTCCACTTGTAGCCACAGAACCACAAACAAACACAGACACTCACACACACACATACACTGTCTGCTTCCCAAGCCTTGTTCTACTGGTAACCATAGCATCACACAGACAATATCAACTCCCCCATTCATGTTGCACTGGTAGCCACATACACTCTGTCAGCTTTCACACCTTTGTTCCACTGTTCACTGGTAATCATAGTACCTCAAATACACAAACAGTTCTGCAGTCTCCTCCTGCCTGCTTACCTTCCTTGGCACTGGAAATGGTCCAGCATTTGGAGTAATGTGCCATCTACAACAGCAACCTCTATACCACCAGGGCGTGCACGTGTGTATGTATGTGTATGAATTTGTGCATATATCCATTGGTAGACACGGATCTACACATCCAATGTGTGAAACCCCAGCCTTGTTGCACTGGTAGTCACAGACTATCTAACATATACTGTCTGAGATCTTAGCTTTGTTCTATTGTCCACTGATAGTCACAGAACAACACATATACTGTCCTCTTCCCCAGACCTGTCTCAATGGTAGCCATAGCGCCACACATACATTGTGTGTTTCTTCAGACTTTGTTCACCGGTAGACACAAAACCCCTCATACTACTGTTTGCTTCCCCAACCTTTGTTCCAGTGATAGCCACAGAACCACACATGCACACACAACACACATACCTGCACACATTCTGCCTGCTTCCCCAGCCTTGTTTCACTTCCAACCAGTAGCCATTGAACCCCACATACACAAACATTGCCTCATCCAGATTTTGGAGCTCAAACCTCTAAATCGGTGGTCGTCGGTAGGTCATATAATGTAGGTTGCTGGGAAATTATATCATATCCAAGCACTCTGTATTATTAGGCACCACAAGTGGGTGCTGATATAGAGGTCTGCACTGGAGGAGACAAAGGACTATTGTTATAAACGCTTGACCACCAGGGATGAGGCCCCCTCCTTTGCCTAGGAATGTAGGCAAGCAGGGGGTGGTTGCCGGAATGTTTTTTAATCCTTTGTTCTACCACCTCCCCTGCTCTCTCTCTCTCTTCTGGGCTGCACTGCCTTATAAAAACAGTCATTGTGAGTCTATCCTGCTGATTGTCACATGTGGACCGTGGGCCTACTCTAAGTGAGCCAGATATAAAAATAAGTTTTATCCCTCAGATATTTCTAACATTTTCTTAGTAATCTCACCCAGCTCTTTATTAAGTGACTTATGCAAACACGTCCATATATTTTTCTTTGGATTGAAATCTTGAAATGCACTGTTGCATATTTTTAATCTCTTGCCATTGGTGTCATATTTATGCTGCTTGAACGCCACTAACAGTTACATAAGATTATGTGTTGCCATGTATAAACAAAGAACATTTCCTGATACACAGACCTCTCAGGATTAAACTATCAGCAAAATACCTCTCCATCCTCACTATATTGCTGTATGATTTAATTTCATGTATCATATACTTCCCTTGCTTAGCAAAAAACTGTTTCAAAGATGGTAGCTTCAGAGAGCTCAAAATTCATATTTAGAAAAACCTTGTCAGCTTTGGTTTTACAATCAGTAACGTCATTTAAGATACAGAGAAAATATACTGTATTAACATTTTGATTATTTGTTGAACCGAGTAGCTCTATGCCATAAAATAACAGTTTGAGAGAGAGAGAGAGAGAGTTATATATAATATGGAAGGACTGACAGTTCAGTGGTTACCAAATCAATTAATATAATTTTGCTGTAAATGATCTGGGCCTGAGCATATTTAAGTTAGGCATGCTTTTATGCAAGATATCCTATAGCACACAATTCATGTAAACATGTAAGAGAACAGAATGGTAATGCAATACAAATATGTTGGTGTATGTTTATGTATTAGTAAATCCAAGTAAAACAATAGTAATGTTACATTGCCTGAATACTTTGAGGAATATAGTATGGATCTTGTAATTGCAGAGAAGAATTACTTTGGGAACTACTAATGGGATATTTAAAATATATTCCTCATGCCATTAAAATGTATTTGCATTCTCAATGAGTCTGATAGGCTAAGAATCATCAGAGCAATTCTGGACAAACCAAGTGCATTCATATTAATATAAATGGGACTCCTAACATGATAGCATACTTAATATTGAAAAAATATATATTTTAAGGTTTAACCTGATGAGTTAAACAAGGGTGCTTTTACTGCTTATAGATGCTTTGTTTAAAAGTTATTGCCACTCAAATTTGAGTTTTTGGTGCAGTGTCTCACTGGACTGAAATTTTACAGTAACTGTGTTGCTACAGCATACAATGAGGTTTATGTTCAATGTTTAGTAGCCAACTCAGGAGACAGAGCTACTGAGCCTTCATCATTGCTCTAGGTTTCAACTCCTGTCACCTAGAAACTGGCTCTGACTCAGAATTAGCTGCTGGGTCCTAGTACATGGTTCTTTGTCTGCTGCAGCACCCTTGTGTGGAGACATGTACCATGCATGTCCCTCTATGCAGATCTACCCACTCCTGTCTTTATACCACTCAAGACTGGTTGGGCTCAATTGATACTTTTCTGTGTGTGTGTTTGGGAGGGGGGTATCTGACCCATGCCAGAATCTTTACACTTTTCTTTATTCTAATCCTACCTAATTTTGTCTAGTCCCCCTAAACGTTCCTGCCTTTCAGATGCAGGACTGGCTACGTTAAGTTGCTTGCTTCAGATTTCCATCTGTCCATCCTACTAATTTCTCTCTTCTCCATCCCTTGCCTTACCTATTATTCTTCATTCTCTGTCAATGTCCTTCCTAATTCTCAAAAGAACAAAAACAAAAAAAAAAAAATAAACACGCAAAACTCTACTACTTACGACTACTGAGGAGGATTTAACACATTGTTGTTACATCCCCCAGCCTTTGTTTAGGTCTGACCCACGGCCACTTATAGCTAGGTTACTATGAGTCCAACATCCATTCTTTGTCTGAGGTCTACTTCCATCAGCCTAATTCACATGCAGGGTCTCACTCGCTCGGCACTTAGTAGAACCTCATCTGTCATTGTCACTTATTAGGCCCCTGTTGCTCTGTCTTAATATAGTTATCTTCATAAGGCCAATGTTCCCATCTCTCTGTGAGGTCATATGCCCCTCTGTCCAATTTGGTGCAGCCAGGAGATCAGTTGTTAAAGGAGAAGTATTCATATGTGGAATATTAGGAGCTAATAAATCCAAGTGAAGACGGCGGTGGTGAGACTATACAAGTGAATTTATCTAACTTGTTAAATGCTACATTGTTGCAAGAATTAAGGTCTGGATCGTATAAGAATAACTTTATTATCCTTCACACTTGCTTGTAATTCTTGGCTAAGCATCTCTTCCTGGCTATTTACACTCTCCACAATTGAAGATCCGATGACGATCCTAGCACGTAAGGGAATTCTGGGATGGCAGTGAGGCTTCACATAGCTGTCCCATGCCAGAATTCAGTTTGCAGCTAATAAAAAGTAAAACTCTGAGGTCCTTTATGGCAGCCCATGCACCAGATTGGGCGGTCATTAAGGGGTTAAATTCCTGCTTGCCTACTCTCCAACAATTTGGACAAATGGAAGATCTTAAGATTTGGTCCATTTAGGTCACTACTGAGTCAGGTGCTTATTAAATGTGAGATACTGGTGTTCTCTACGACTGCTGCACGAGGCACCTGTGTGTTTTGCAGGTGTGAGTTAACCACAATCTCTCACTCTATTTGGATATATCTTTATATTTATTTTTTGTGGGAGGAAGGGGGTCTTTGAACAAACTGTTGCGAATTTCAGATATTTCATGATTCCACTCTGTGTGTGGATTAGACCCCTGTTTCACATTTGATCTCCCTGTCCTTTCCACTGATCCCTGAGATTTGATTTAATAAACTATTATTTAATTTATGTGTATATATTTACAGTGTTATCATGTCCAGTAGAGGAAGAGACAGATGTGTGTAACATAGCTAATGGGTATGCAAGAGAGGCACTTGAGGATATGGGGAGGTGATGTGGTGAATGGAACAGGGTGGCCCCTCATCTTCACCAGTAAGGATCCGTTAGGTGGGAACGGTAAACAGATGTAGAATAGGAGTGCTTCAAAGTGATTCAGAGGGCGAATTAGAGATTGGAAGAAATAAAGGTGATTCAGTGTGATTTGGAGTGACAAGGACAGTATGTTGTTGAACAGAGGGCTATGTGTAAACGAGCAGGTGGAAGCACAGGACACAGAAGAGAGAGGCAATTGAGGACATGGGGAGGCAATGCTACGGATGGAACAGGATGGCCCCTCCCATTTGCCGTATTGCTAGTCAGTGTGAGGAGAGTGAAGGGGAGAGTGAGTTTGATAAAGGGTATGGGGAGGGTGGGATCACTGGGCCGTGGCAGGTACTTGCAGTGATCTTGACAAGAGTGGCCAGGAAGGCTTCGCTATCAAAATCACCACCCCCTGGAAACTCTTTGCAGTGATTCTGACTCGCTGCATTGATTTCAACAGGAGTGGTCGGGGGGCTCTGCCTCCCTGACCACTCTTGTTAAAATCATCATCCCTACCAATTGGGGTTAACTGCACCTCCCCCCCTTCACTTAGCTGTCAGCTAACCAGAAACGCATATATTTTTATATAAATTGATAAAAGATGTAAATCTGGCCCTGTTAGCCTCTTAACCTAGCTATAGTGATTCTATATGGATAAGCAAAAAAATAAAGCTGCAAAGCAGCATGGGCTTACTAGAAGAAAAGGCGTTTTTTCTGTGCTACTACTCAGTATTGTTCTAAACCTCATGCATCGGCCATTTATGAAACCCCACTGTTGACTATCTCCTTTATCTAGTATTCCTTGTCTTCTAAATGCTGTACAAGTTCTATGAAAATAATTAAAATTACATTTGCAGAGAAAAGAATATGAACAGGAAATAAGTTAAAAAATAAAGGAAAAGATTAGCAGAGAAAAGAAAAGGAATGAGCTTTTCAGCAGGACCCTCCATAGATTTTCTCTTATTGGTGGTTATTAATCTATCCAGCCACTGGATGTCACATAAATCACATAAACTGAGCAGTGAAAGCTGATAACATATCTTTAGCTAGAGAAACTTGTCTCAAAGAAAAATAATTTCCAAATATTAGAGTTTGGAGCAGTATTGTTGGTACCTCTCAGGACCTTATCACATTCATAAAAATGTGTTTTAAATTGGAAAAAAAATATCTGTGCTGTTAATGCATTTGTTTCACAGAAGGCAACATTCATAACTCAAGTATATGTTCTTTCACTGCAGTTAATCACAATTAATTAGGTAAAATAAAAGAAGAATTAAAATTTTGCAATACCCCCTCCTTACTTGGCCAGAAAATCCTAATGATCTCTATGAATTTTTCCTTTGCTCCTTGGTTCAAGAGTTAACATGTTCAGCCAGTCCTGGATGTCTTGTCCATGGAGACAGACATTACAGTTAAACAAAAATTAGGGAGAGCTCTATATCCCAATGTAAAAAAAATATATATTATAAAATGTAAATACACTGCTATCTACCCAATGAACTTATGACAACATTATAACATGTACAATAAACATTTATTAACCAATAAATAGATAGGTGAATAGAAGTCGACACATACATCTATAAAACGGCTGTATGTATCCACTACTTCCAATACATATACATACAAATAAATAATAAAATAAAACTCCTAATAGTGGTACCACTATGATAAAAAAAACCCCTCTAAACTAAAGAGGATTAAGAAAATATCATCCTGAGTAAATGCCTAACTGCTGTAGATGTCCTCCAAACATAGGAATAAGAATCCCTCTCCCGTCTCTATGAGTAAGAGTAATACATTAGTTCCTGTCTTCTTAGCTCTCCCATCCAAAGCACTGTCTAGCCCTAATGCTGATATCAAAACGTACCTCTCCAGACTGCCTTGCATCTCGTGGGTGCCCCTCCGGTGGAAACTCACTGATTCTTCTGGTACTTCACCGGGTATATGTCCAGGGCAAACCCAATTTCACAGCTCCTAGGTACCAATATTAGGGCATAGATATGGTAACAACCATAGGTGTAAACGAGCAGAGCTAATCACGGCATTCCCCACCGACTCTCTCTTACTAGGGCTGGTCTAATTTCTCTCAGGTGGAATCTCCAGCCAATCAGGACAACACAACCACACAGTGATGATGTAGCGGGCAGAGGGAAAATCAAAAAAGATGACTTTCTTGCAATATTCCAGTGAACTGTACAGCACACATAGGCTTGTGAAATGATGTAGTGATCCCCACTTCTCGCCATCGCGTTTCGTGCCACCTGGGCACTTCTTCAGGGATAATACGTTTCCATCACTTGTAGCACAAAACACAAAAACATTACAGTTACTAGCAGACTAGCAGACCACATGGCCTCAACATATTTTCCTGCACATGGTAATCTTAACCTTTAATGTGTTGTGCATCACTCTGGTCTTTAAATAGTTAAGTAAGTTTGAGCACTCTGCCTGCTTTAGTATGAAAATACTGCCTACAACTGTTTTGTTCATATCCATGTTCATGACATCCAAGGGGAACAACAGCAAAATTAATTAAAACCATGCAAATGTTTAAGCTCTAATATAATACATGGGAGATTATTATTATCATTAGGATGTGTTAGCCCTCATTTAACCACTTAGCTTCTAAGCCTAGTCACCCTACAGAGCTAAATATGTTTTCATACTTTATTTGAAGTTTACAATCAAATGACACATTTTGGTGTTTTTGTGTTAACAAACAATGCACTGGTTTTTCATCAGACCTTCCACTTTCAAAAGATGAAATTGATCTGTGGATATCCCCTAACATGACTGTAAAAATGCTACCCACAATGGATAACATTTTTATTGAAATTCCAAAATGTTTGTAACAACTGTAGATAATAAGCTGTACCATTTTGCATCAAATGATGGGTTGCTTGCCCTATATGACGGTGCCGGTGCTCCTCTTGCGACATTCTGTCAGTCTACACTCTGCTTCACTCCTATTGGCTATACTGTGCTGGTCCCACCCAGTATGGCCTTTATATGCTGGGTTCTGGCACCTCTCCAGTGCCCTTTCGTTGTCTTCCTGTACCAGTGCTTGTTCCTGCTCTTAGTATTCCCAGTGTATCGACCCGGCCTGCCTGACTACTCTGCATCTCGTCTTCTGCCTGTGAACTGACGCAGACCGCCTGACCATTCTTCTTCTCCTGCTCCTGTGCACCGACCCGGCTTGGCTGACGTTCTTGCTCCGTGCATTGACCCGGCTTGTCTGATGTTCCTGCTCCGTGAATCGACCCGGCTTGGCTGACGTTCCTGCTCTGGCTGCCTCTGTGTCACCTTGGAGACAATTCTATTGGTTAGGCATTTGTGACGCTCCTGGTTGGTTGCGACCTCAGGGCGAGTTGCTCAGTTGCTCAGTCCGCTCCTGTCATGGCAGTGCTCAGTTGTGTGTCTCCGTTACTCCTATGGCAGTGTGCAAGTGGCCTAGTTTCCGTTACTACTACGGCAGTGTTCAAGTGGCCTTGTCTCCGTTACTGCTCCTGCAGAGTGCAAGTGGCCTAGTCTCCGCCTACTGCTACGGCAGTGTGCAAGTGGCCTTGTCTCCATTACTGCTACGGCAGTGTGCAAGTGGCCTAGTTTCCGTTACTGCTCCTGCAGAGTGCAAGTGGCCTAGTCTCCGTTACTGCTACGGCAGTGTGCAAGTGGCCTTGTCTCCGTTACTGCTATGGCAGTGTGCAGGTGGCCTCGTCTCCGTTACTGCTCCTGCAGAGTGCAAGTGGCCTAGTCTCCGTTACTGCTACAGCACTGTTCAAGTGGCCTTGTCTCCGTTACTGCTATGGCAGTGTGCAAGTTCCCTAGTCTCTGTTACTGCTCCTGCAGAGAGCAAGTGGCCTAGTCTCCGTTACTTCTACGGCAGTGTGCAAGTGGCCTTGTCTCTGTTACTGCTATGGCAGTGTGCATGTGGCCTAGTCTCCGTTACTGCTCCTGCAGAGTGCAAGAGGCCTAGTCTCCGTTACTGCTATGGCAGTGTGCAAGTGGCCTTGTCTCCGTTACTGCTCCGGCAGAGTGCTAGTGGGCTATCTCCGTTTACTACTATGGCAGAATACAAGTTGCCTGTTCTCCGTTACTGCTACGGAAGTGTTCTGTGTTGCTTAGTCTCTGATACTGCTCTGGCAGTTCACGTTTGCCTGCTAACCTATCACTGGGCGTTACTCATCCCTAAGCTCTCTATCCTAAGTGAGCTCCATCACAGACCTCTCTTCACATGGGTCTGTTTATACTCGCTGAAGGCCATTAACCCATGCAGTACAGATACCCTGGGAATCCTTCGTATTCTGCCTGACCTGTGTCAGTATATTTTATTATGGACTCTATGGTTACACTGGACCTGTGTAGGCATATGTATATGTAACCTGTCTTGTGTCTGTATTATTCTGATAAAATACTACAGGACCCGTGAGGGTTATTGTATTACTGTTTTTCAATAAAACTGTGTTTTATCCTAAACCATTGTGTCTGTGTGTCAAACAAACCGTTACACCCTTCTACTGTGAGCCCCCAAATATTTCCAGAAGATGGAGCTAAAGAAAATAATATGCATTTTATCTACATTTCTACCACTTTGAAGGTATTGAAATATTTGAAATGTCCTACCTTATTCTTTAGCAGCTCCTATTCTTACAGCAATAACAACCAATGGAAAGAGCTATCATGGAGGGGCAGAAGCACAAAACTACTGTTTCAAGATCTGTAATTTTTTCTTACATTCTTCAAATATGTATATTAAAGGGACTGTAGTGTCCCATAAAAACTTTTTATAGTTTTGTAAAGATCAAGAAAATAAGAAGAATGATGCAAACCCTATTGGTTTGAGAGAGATTTGCACTGAAAGTTCACGTCTCTCTCCCCTTCTCCTGATGTCTTTGTCTAGCTGACAGCAGGAGATTCTGGTCCGGGGACCAGCTGGTGGCTCTGCAGCAGAGCCGAAATCAAGGTATTACAAAAGAATTACTTCATTGGAAATGTCTACAACTTGTGCTCGCAAACCAGACACACTATGTAGACATTTACAAGGAAGTAATTCTTTTGCAATACCACATTTCAGCTCTGCTGCAGAGCCTCCTCGAATCATATGGCTCGAATCTCCTGCTGCCCGCTTTACAGCTGACATCAGGTGAAAGAGAGAGAGAGGGGCGAACTTTCAGTGCCTATATCTCTCAAACCAAAACAGTTTGAGAGATAGGGTTTGCAACAGTCTTCTTATTTTCTTCAGCTCTCTAAAAGTATAAAACATTTTTATGGACTATTACTGTCCCTTTATAAGTCAGAGATGCTGAACTAGGAACGAATCTGCAATACAAATTTGCAGGCTCTATAGGAATGGTGTCCTACTCAGGGTGCAATCTCTTTTAGCCCACTAGTGCCTTTCACAGAGAGGAAATATCCTAAAGCATATCATATTGGTCCTGCCCTTCCAGCAGTACAACCATGAAATGCTAGACAATTCCTCTCTGAACAAGAGAAGCAGCCAACCCCAGACATACATTTCGGCCTTGTTGGGCCTCATAAGTGAGGTGTAGCTGAACTCTCTAAGCACTGTGAGCAAGGGGTCCAATGCTGGATTCCCCTTATTACCCTTGGGGTGACTAATCTCAAGGGTAGTTTGCATATAAAATATTGCATGGTCTGTCATATCTTAGGAAGTGTGAAGAGCATATAGATATATCTACTATTTTTATTAATAACTTCTTTATTGATACGTTAACAGATTACAATGAAAATAGCAAAAAAAAGTCACAGTGCAATTCAGCAGATCAGGCAAGTGTTAAGATTGTACATATTCATATCGTAAGTACAAACAGTGATCATCACAGTATATAGAATGCAGAAATGCAAGCTTGTGACATAAAACTGCTGAGTCTAGAGCTGGCTTTAAGAGTGTTAGTAACACTACAATAATCTGAGTTCCGAGAGCACTTCCGGGATTTCAAAGTAGCTTATACAAAAGAAAGAAGAGTCAGGGATGGAAGAGGACAGGAACAAAAACATACTAGAAGCAAACAACCGAAAGACAGAGAAATTAAAGAAGTGATAGAAAAGAAGTAATGGGGCAGACAAGTTATCCTAATGAGCGAAAAGGGCTGGGAGTTATATTAGCCTTCCATGCTGTCAGAAGACAGTGTCTCAGAACCGTACACTCTCAGCGATGTCCCCAGTCTCAACCAAGCATCCCAGATATCATGGAACCCCTTCCCTATTTTTATTTTATTAGTTGCTTGCATTAAATTTGCCATAATGAATAAAGATATGGGTAAAGGGTAGAAAAGGCAGACTATTTTGGAAATTTGCAACCAGACACATAAAGGTAGAGATCACTTGCTTTTATACCCCTAGCCTGGTGTGTACAAATGTTATTGTGTTAGAACACAAAATATTTTTGTTTGTTTGTTTGTTTGTTTTGTTTTACCTTTTTAAAAGGCACTGAAATGTTTGAAGAACATGATATTTCCTACTGTATTGATTAGCAGCTACTATCCTGAGATAAATAATTCCCATTTGGAAGAGCTAATATACCATAAGGAGTGCCAGAAGCACACAACTACCCTTACCAAAACCTGTAATTTTTATTACATTCAAATTTGATCCATCTCTACTAAAATAAACGTAAAAACTACAGATATGAAAAAATGTAGACAAAGCAAACCATTTTGGAAATAAGATGACCCACTGCATTAAATAAAGGGTCACTTGCAATTCTATCCTAGGCTAGTATGTGCCAAAATGTATCCAGAATTTGATAATGTAGGAAAAAATAGAACATTTTTTACATTTCCTTCAAAAGATACTGAAATGTTTGAAAACTATGACATTTCCTACTGTACTCAGTAAACGCTGCCAGCCATAGAAAAATTATACCTCATTAGTATGAAATCACATACTTTAGAGGGTGCCAGAAGGACAAAAGCATGTCTACCACATTTTTTGTTTTGTTTTTATATTTTTCAAATATGAATATAAATGCACTTTTATTGAGTGATCAACTGAGAACGAACTCATCATAAGTATTTTATAAAGTACCCTCATATGAAAGAGTGCCCTTCCCTCTTTCAGATGTGGATACATTTCACCCCTAGTGTGTTTAGGCATGTATGTGCATGTGTGCAAGCACGTGTATATGTTGATGAGTGTTTATGCTTTTGTGCAGAGGCATGTGCATGTGTGTATGAGATTAGGGCTCTTGACCCCATCAATGCTCTTTTTAACTTAGATACTAGATCACCCAACATGTAAACCATTGCATACCAGAGGGGTAAACAACGCATTGTGAAGCAATGTGTTGCTCAACCATCTGACACTCAAAGGGTTAAAGAACACCCTTAAAGAAAGATGGGACCCATAGAGTGAAATAGGAGCTCTTTAGGTACTCCACCTCAATCTCCCTATGTTCAAGCACTGACACACTATGCTAGTGTCTTTAGATTGGGTTATCTGTGATCACCGAACATATATTTATTGGAAGCTAGACTTGTTTGAAAGGCAGAACTCCCCTCTTTCAAACAAAGGTAGTTCCATTTTATAATGGAAGAGGGACTGAAAAAAGATCCTCTTCTAATGCTTTAGACCTCCTTGCTTGGACATTTTATTTTTTTATGCATGTACAGTGTCTGGTGTGGCGATCACAAGACCATGCTACATTGTAACACTCACCCTTTTTACATTAGGGTATCCCCATGTGTGTAGGCACAAGGTCGGCTTAAAAATAATACCCTTTGGGAATAATATTATTTCTAGTATGTTATAAAGGAGGTTTGAAGCCTGAGTTTTTGTTTAATATTCAGTGTTCATTCACATGGTAAACTTTACTTGAGAAAGTGGCATTATAGAGAGCCATGAAATGCATTGTATAATATATACAGAATGAACATTTATTTGTTTTAAATTGTTTGATAACATTTCGAGATAAATTATTATCTTTTTTAATATATTTTAAAATAAAAGAATATTTGGTACATTCAACTCACTGGATTATATATATCAGCCCAAGGCCTGCTGGTGATATACCTAGTTGCTTGAGCAGGGACAAGCAAATATCCCTGTGTGCTGTTTTAATATACCGGTGGACGAACTACACCAGTATTGCCAATACTGTGAGTACTCCTTTTACTTGTTTGAATATGTGGTTTCGAGTACTTCTTTGGTAGAATGACTACTGGCACATTTTCTTTTGTTTCCTTGAAGCCTTAGTCTTCTTAATAACGGTACGTGTCAGAGGTTACATTTTATAGTATTATATATAGAAAAATTCCTGGAGCACTCTTAGTCCACAATATACAAGGCTATACCTTGCAAATCTTACAAAGGTTGCATCTGCCCTATAAATAAGTATAGTAAGCAAACTAAAGAAAAAAAGAAGTATAGGACTAATATAAAGCAATCAGTCCAAACATCAAGTAGTAACTATCAAAAAAGTATACATTTTTTAAAACAATATGTCAATACCATATAACATTAATAATACACCCCAAGAAATGGCTTGGTGATCCAATGATTCCCTTCCTCAAAAACCCACAGCAGTGGATTCCCAGTAATGCTACACCCTAACAACATGACTGGTATAAAAACAAGGAGGAAGAAAAGGACAGTCCAAACCAAGGCTGTAACTAGTACCAGTAAAAAATTGACAAAAAGCATATTCAGAAGGTACATCCAGATGTCCAGTACTCAATAATATATTCACATAAACAACTTCAGCTGAACAGCATCCAGAGCTCATTTCTTATGGTAATATAGTTCTTTTAATACATCTCTCCCAATTAAGTTAGTAAATTGACAATGAAGGATTATATTAAGTCATATTATGAGATGGAGATATGGATGATGCTAAATAATAACTCAGATGAAGGGCATACTGTCCTTGCACACAGGGAATCGTTGGATCTCCAAACCATTTCTTGGGGTGTATTGTTAATGGTATTAACATATTGTTTTAATAAATGTATAATATTTTGATAGTTACTATTTGACATTTGAGCTGAGAGCTTTATATTAGTCCTATACTTCTTTCTTTAGTTTGTTTCCTACATTGTATATTAAGCAAAGAAAAGTTATATTAAGTGTGTTTTGAGCCCAGATATGTCAGGTTGCTTTTCGCATAGTAGTTAGAGTAATTGTAGGCAATGTTTTCGGAGTCCTAGACTGGCAGCTGCTGGAGAGCCTCAATTTACCCATACCTGTGCTAGAGCAATATGTAAATATCAACTCTTTATTTTCAACATACATCACAAAGTTCCATTTAATTTCCTTTGTCCTTCCTACTTGCTGAATGTCAAAATGTCATATCAATCAATATAATATATACTTTTTGTAGCAATCAATAACATGGTGAATGTCTCAGTCCTGCTCTGTGTTGAAGTAAATTGCTGTACTTTATTTATAGCAAATTTAAAAGCCCTGCATTGACAACATTTACAAGAAGTGGTTGACACGTTTTTGCTTTATGAATGTTAGAGGATACACAGTGCTAGTTTTTTATTGTCACTGTCTTTCAAAAAGACCACATTTGAATAATATAAAGAAAGCTGGAGAAAACCAAAGGGCATCCACTGTGCTGGTTCAAATGATACCACTTCACTACCACTTATACTCTGTGTGAGTTGGTATTCATAGGATTGTTGGCTGCAAACCCAAGTATGTGGGAAACAGCAAGATGACTGGGATTCACAATTTCCCCAGACATAGTAACAATCGCAGCAGAGGTGATCACCAGTCAGGAAGGGCTACTGTCTTGAAATTCACTCTCCCCAGAGGCAAAAACGACATATGTAAAAATAAAAGGTTAATACAAAAAAATACAAACAAATCAAACCGCTATGCTAAATCTACCATAGTAATCCTATATATGACACCAATTGGGAGACTGGCTCCTCTGTCTATTGTGTCCAATAATAACATTACCTATAACCCAAGGTGGCGATGAATGAACAAAATGGCCATAAAAGCCCCATATAATCTCTCACTCGTCTGTCTTATTAAAATAAACAATCAAGCTCTGCGTTATCCATAGTATAACTCAGTTGCAAAGAAATAAACCTAAACACTAAAGCTCAATAACTAAAGGACACTTTACTGAAAACTTATAATAGATCTAAATACAAAGCACAAAGGAACCACATGGTGATATGTTCACTCCTATCTTGTGTAAGCATTAGGAGATGATAAATCACTGATGCTGATACACATAACACAGAGAACTCTCAAAAGAGTCTCGCTCTTGTGTTTGTGTACAAATATATATGTATATAGTACTATGTAAAACTTTTAGGCAGGTGTGATATCCAGACAGACCAAAGGAAGGTGCCTAGATATAGTGGGTTATTATGAAAACAAGATAGAGTGATTATACCTGTACAAGGGATATATACATAAATTCTTGCTGAAAATAAGTGAACGTCATGACTAGTGGTGAGAAATAAAAGAAAATATGTATTACTTGTAAGTTGATTTGATCATCTCATTCAGTCCTTTAGGATACAATGTGGACAAGCAAAATATCCAAAAGGATTTGCGATTGTTCAAATGTTGTTTACTATCATAATTATTAGAAGGTGGAACATGTTCAGTGGGAGTAACCACTAATACCAATGGAAAGTTTTATTGTGATATTCTAGCAGGTGCCTAGGCATGTTATGCGATTGAAACCAATTGATTATATTCCTTATGCTGGATGAATCTGGCCCTAAGGTTCTGTGAGGTTAAACCTATATACTGGAGGCCACAATAACACATCAATAAATATATCTCAAAGAACGAATAACAATTCATGCAGCACTGAATATAGACCATTTCAGAGATAACATGAGATGCAAACTGTACAACTTTCTCAGTGATAAGGACATGTTATTTATGGAGGATTATGATCATCAAACTATGATCCTCCATGAATGTTTCCTATAAAACTGAGAAGGAGATTTTTAAAATTGCTAAAAAACTTTGGGGAATTGTTTTGAATGATCCTTTATTGAAGAATTAACTTCCTGAATATCCTCCTACAGTTTATAGAAGACCAAAGACACTAAAGAGCATCCTGGCTCTGAGCTATTTTAGAAGCTCAGAACCAGGAGTTTCTAATTCGCAGTTGAAACAGAGTTTATTGCAATTGTCTGCTCCCAGTACCTTCATGTCAGGGAAAATGCACAAAATAGTTAAAGGATAATTTATATGTGCGTATGCTATATGTCTGAACAGTTCAGAGGTGCAGGTATTTTACCGTTAGGGATATAAAAGAGCAAAACGGTACTTGTGAGTAGATACCCTTTCATTTTCTATTATTATAACAGTTCTTGCTGAATTACACAAATGGGCAACTTCTGTTCTTTTGCTTATATGTACATTTGAATAATGGAATGGCTTCTGATTCCATTTTATCAGTTATAGAATTTTCATTTTTTTTTTAAAGAAAATCTATTTACTTGTTAGGACCATTAGTGTTTAAGTGTATGAAAGTATCATGCTTACTCATTTTTAAAAGAGATATAAAACCATATAATTATATCCACTAATTACCTTACTTTGGCCAGAAAATCCTGATGGCCTCTATGAACTTTGCCTTTGTGCTTTTGTTCAAGAGATAACATATCCAATCATTCCTGGATGTGCTGTCCATGGAGAAAGACATGAAAGTTGCTGGCAGTTTTTTCAAACTGAAGCAGAAATAGTACAACTTCTGGTCCTCAAAGAGTTAAGATTACCTTGTGCAATGGGAAGAGTTAGGCCTCGATTCAATTGTACATGATAAAACAGCAAGTAGTGCAAAAATGGCTACTGACTGGCACACACACTGTGTCGCCGGAGGTATTCAATTGCTCTACCAACATAAACCACAATGAACTTTGGGCCAAAGAACCTGACTTTTGGCCAAATGTTCATTGTGTGTTTTAAGTTCCCAAAACCCACTCTAAATAGTGTAGTAGTGTAGATGCATCCAAATAAATGCCACAAAGATATGATGGTTGTAACCCTTTGAGAGCCAGAGGGGTATGCAATGCATTGCAGAGCAATGTGTTTCATACCTCTCTGGCACTCAAATGGTTAACTAGTAACTGGCAGTACAAATAGTCAAGAAATGCTTGCAGTACAAATAGTCAAGATATGCCTGCAGTATAAATAGTCAAGATATGCCAGCATATGACTTGCATTTTGTTAATATTTGTCTTCAGTCCAAAATATTTACTTTCCTGTTGTAGCTCTTCAATACATTCTTGCAGTTCTCCAGGATTACTGGCAAAGTGTATGATATTGTCTGCAAAATGTAAGTGATATAGATGGTCTCCATTGATCTTTAGTCCTTTTTAGCCCAGTTTATTTTGCAGAAAATTTCTTCCAAAAAAGCAGTAAATAGTTTTGGGGAGATTGTTTGGTGAGATTGTCCTTGTCAGACACTTTTTTCTATGTTTGTCTGGACTTTATCATTGATGGCCTGTACTGATGCAGTTGCATTTTCATATATTGATTGGAGGATATTGATGTAAGCTCCATCTATTCCTTGGTTAATTAGGGCATCAATTATTGCTTTGTTTTTCATTAATTAAATTGTTGTAAATGATGGTTATGCATAATATAAGGTTGTATTCATTAAGCCTCTCTAAAACTTGTTGCACTGTCTGGATATGGTTCAATGTATTGACAGTGCGCCTGAAGTCTGCTTGTTCTTTAGGTTGTTCTACATTAAGTATTGTGTCCATTTTTATATAGTGCCTTTGGGACTCATTGCTAGAGAAAGACCTGGGTATCCTTGTCAACTACAAACTTGGAAACAGTGACCAGTGTCAAACAGCAGCAGCAAAGACAAACAAAATCCTGTCTTGCATAAAAAGAAGTATTGAAGCAAGAGTGGATAACATTATTTTACCATTATACAAATCACCTTGAGTATGCAGTGCAGTTTTGGGCACTAGTTCTGAAAAGGGATATACTAGAACTAGAGAGGGTACAGCAAAGAGCAACAAAATGAATTAAGGGAATGGAGGACATGACATATGAGGAACTGTCAAGGTTTTGCTTAGCTGCTCCCATTCTGCCTATTGATTCTGCTGTCTGAGATAATCTAGAGCTCTGCTATCCACTGCTGCTGTCTTCTGAGTTTCTGGCTCAGGCTGAATTAGATGACCTCTCTGATTACTCACCTGACTGTTATCAGCCAACCCTCTCAGGGTATTTATAGCAGCTCGGCTTACTTCCCCATTGTCCTTGTGTCTGTTTGCTGACCTGTTGCTGCTGGCTGCTGTGGATTTTCTTGCTTTCCTGTTTGCTGTGGTCCAGACCCTCGGCTTGTTCCAGACTTTGCTGAATTCTGTGCTTCTGACCCTTGGCTTGTTCCTGACATCGCAGACTTCTGCTTTCCTGACTCCAGCTCAGCTGAATACCTGTCTTGGTTCCTGACCCTGGTGTGTCTTTTGGTTTATGCTCTTGGATCGTGCTTCTGTTTTTGTTGCAATAATAAAGGTATATTGCATTTTACCTTTTTGTGTCCTGTCTGGTTCCTGGTCCCTAACAGCCACTAGACAAACTAAGTTTATTTACTCTAGAGAAAAGACAACTAAGAGAAGACCTTATCCATTGTATAAGTATATGAGAAGTCAATACAAGGATCTCTGCGGTGGGCTATTTATTCCAAAGCCTGATCAGGTGACCAGGGGACACCCCTTGAGATTAGAGGAAAGGAGATTTAGACTTCGACAGAGGAAGGAGTTTTATACAGTAAAGTCTGTTAAATTGTGGAATTCCTTGCCCAAGGAAGTGGTTATGGCAGATACAATGGAGATATTTAAAAGAAAATTAGACATATTTCTTTCAAAAGGGAACATACAGAGTTATACTGTTTTTTAGTAGGCAGATCAGGAAGGCCTGATAAAGACTAATTTATTTGGTAGCAGGAAAGCTATAAAATTCCCAGTCACTGGGGTAGGAGGCAAAGGTTGAACTTGATGGACCTGTGTCTTTATTCAACCTAATTTACTTTTTTACTATGTAAAACCTAGAAGATGACTGGCGATAGGTTTAATAACTTTATCAGCGCCAGCTGCTTTACCATTTTCATTGATTTTATGGCAGCTTCTACACCTTCTGCCTTAACTTCTGGTACAGCTTAAGCCTCTGACACTGCAGGAGCAAAGGCATGAGCATTGTTTACTACAGTCTCAATAATGTTTTCATTGTGGGTTGAAATGTCTGTGTCTGGAAGCAGGGGTGGGTGAAAAGTCAGGAAAAAGTTTGTTTGTGACGTTTTGCTAAAAACTGCCAATTTTTCGCAAATGTTTTCTTTGCTTGTTCCAACAAATATTTTGCCTATGTTTCCTATGGTGCAACATTTTCCAACACAATATTAATTCTTCTGAGGGTTGTAGTGGAGAAATAAGTAGCTGAAAGTCAAAGCTGTGAGTCCTACAGCAAAATATACCTTGAAATATTTGTTAGCACACAGAATGCATTTGCCCTTTACCCACAACACTAACTTCCTGCATAAGGGACACTGGAACATATTCATGATGATTAGTGATGAGCGAGCATGCTCGGCCGAAGCTAGGTTCGGCTCGAGCATCGCTCTGCTCGGCACATGGCGGTACTCGTACGAGTACCGCATGTGCTCGCCCGCCATGTTCTGGTCTCCTCCCCGCACGTTTCGCGGCTGCTGCGCAGCCAATAAACGTGCGGGGAGGCTCTGACATCAGTGTAATGCCAGCAGCTATGTTGGCTGCTGGCATTACACTGATTGGCTGGCCAGAACCCGTGATCGGGTGCTGTATAGCACCCGACGCGCGAGTTCGGCTCATTCTCAGCCAGGGAGAGATGAGCTTAGGCAGGGAAAGTCAGTGTAGGGAGAATTAAATTGTTTAAACTCTTTCAAGACCCAAAAGTCCTTTTTAGGACTGTTGTGTGTGGGGGCAGCATTTATATTTTGTTTGGGGGGGCACAATTTCATTTTTTTTGTGGGGGGGGATATTTATAAGGTGACATTGTACTAGGTGCACAGGGACAAATATTTCACAGTGCAGTGACAAGCTGACATATTCTGTTAGGTGAACAGGGCCAATTATTTTACAACGCAGCGACAAAAAGGGCCATTTTAAACTTGTGCCTAGCCATAGATTATTGTCACATTCTGTTTAGTGTGCAAATTCACAAATTAACATCACATATTCCGTTCACTGTGCCTAGCCGCAGATTAGCGTCACATTCTGTTTCGTGTGCCTAGCCGCAGATTAGCGTCACATATTGTTTAGTGTGCCTAGCTGCAGATTAACGTCACATATTGTTTAGTGTGCCTAGCCGCAGATTAACGTCACATATTGTTTAGTGTGCAAATTCACAAATTAACGTCACATATTCCGTTCACTGTGCCTAGCCGCAGATTAGCGTCACATTCTGTTTCGTGTGCCTAGCCGCAGATTAGCGTCACATTCTGTTTCGTGTGCCTAGCCGCAGATTAGCGTCACATATTGTTTAGTGTGCCTAGCCGCAGATTAACGTCACATATTGTTTAGTGTGCCTAGCCGCAGATTAACGTCACATATTGTTTAGTGTGCAAATTCACAAATTAACGTCACATATTCCGTTCACTGTGCCTAGCCGCAGATTAGCGTCACATATTGTTTAGTGTGCAAATTCACAAATTAACGTCACATATTCCGTTCACTGTGCCTAGCCACAGATTAGCGTCACATATTGTTTAGTGTGCAAATTCACAAATTAACGTCACATATTCCGTTCACTGTGCCTAGCCGCAGATTAGCGTCACATTCTGTTTCGTGTGCCTAGCCGCAGATTAGCGTCACATTCTGTTTCGTGTGCCTAGCCGCAGATTACCGGCATATATTCCGTTTAATATGAAGAAGGCGGGTAAAAAGGGACGGGGAAGTGGACGTGATCCTGATAGTTCAGGGCGCGGGTCAGGACGCGTAGAAACTGTGCCTGGTGCTAGAGCACAAGACAGAAAGACATCCACCATACCTAGCTTCATGTCTCAGTTTACAGGGCGTCGCAGGACATCACTCTCGAGGTCAGACCACTGCGAACAGGTGGTCGGTTGGATTTCAGCTGATACTGCTTCCAGTCGGTTAAGCACCACCCTGTCTTCCACCAAGTCCACTCTCACTAGCCAAGAGTTTGGTCAACATAATCCTCACCCTGATCATCCTTCCTCCCACCATAGAGGGTCTGGCCAAAGAAGTGATCCCACACTAAGATATAGTGAGGAGCTCGTCTCATCACCAATCCTTGATTTGAACCTCTCTCCAAGCACGCTTGCAGAGGAACATGAGATCTTGTGCCCTGATTCACAACCTCTAGAGGGTACCCAATCACAAGAAGATGACAGAGGGGAACGGCATTTAAGGTCAAAGGAAGTGGATGATGATGATGAGACACAGTTGCCATCAAATCAACCACAATTACTGTCTCAAGACCTTGATGAGGAGGATGATACACAGTTGTCAATAACTGAGGATGTGGTGGGATCAAGAAATGAGGAGGATGATCAGAGTGAGGAAGTGGAGGAGGACTTGGTGGACGATGAGGTCACTGACCCCACCTGGGAAGGTGGAGAGCCGAGCGATGACAGCAGTCCTGAGGGTGAGCCATCTGCAGCACCGCAACAGGCTGGAAGAGGCAGTGGTGTGGCTAAAGAAAGAAGGCGGACCGCACCAAACCGGCCCGAAAATGTTCCACGGAGCACCCCCTTGCGTAAATCTCCCTTGCCAAGGGGTAGGTGTTCCGCGGTATGGCGTTTTTTTAAGGAAAGTGCGGACGACAAAAAAATTGTAGTTTGCAACCTGTGCCACACCAGAATGAGCCGAGGCATGAACACTAGAAACCTCACCACCACCAGCATGATCCGACACATGGCATCCAAGCACCGTAATAAGTGGGAGGAACGCCCGGATCGCCAATCTGTGTCTGCAGGCCACACCACTGCCTCCTCTTCCCCTGTTTTCGGTGCCGGCCAATCGCCTGTCGAAGGCGCAGGCCCGCATACCTCCCGCCCTGCACCTGTACCATCTGAAGCACCATCAGCGACCACATCCACTTCCCTGTCCCAGCGCAGCGTCCAAATGTCGTTACCCCAGGCATTTGAGCGCAAGCGAAAATACCCAGCCACCCACCCACAGGCCATAGCACTAACCTCACACCTTTCCAAATTACTGGCCATCGAAATGCTGCCATTTAGGCTTGTGGACACTGAGTCCTTCTGCAGCCTGATGGCAGCAGCTGTCCCTCGGTACGCAGTCCCCAGCCGCCACTACTTTTCCCGGTGTGCCGTCCCCGCCTTACACCACCATGTGTCCCTTAACATCACCCGTGCCCTGACCAACGCAGTTACTGGGAAGGTCCACTTAACGACTGACACATGGACAAGTGCTTGTGGCCAGGGACGCTACATTTCCCTGACGGCACACTGGGTGAATGTCGTGGAGGCTGGGAGCGACTCGGACCCTGGGATGGCACAGGTGCTACCCACGCCGAGGATTGCGGGCCCTACCTCCATCAGGGTTTCCGCCAGCACCTACGTTATTGGCTCCTCCTCCTCCTCCTCCTCCGTTTCCACCTCCGAATTGTCTGCGCGCAGCGCCACTCACCCATCAGCCGGTAGCTGGAAGCAGTGTAGCACTGCAGTGGGGAAGCGTCAACAGGCCGTGCTGAAGCTGATCTGCCTTGGGGACAAACAGCACACGGCCTCAGAGCTGTTGCAGGGGATTAGTCACCAGACCGAGCAGTGGCTCTCGCCACTCAACCTGCAACCAGGCATGGTTGTGTGTGATAATGGGCGTAACTTGGTGGCGGCTTTGGAGCTCGGCAAGCTCACACACGTACCATGCCTAGCGCATGTATTTAATTTAGTGGTTCAGCGATTTCTAAAAACCTACCCCAATTTGCATGATCTCTTGACCAAGGTGCGCCGCGTGTGTGCACATTTCCGTAAGTCATCTACAGCTTCAGCCGGCCTGTTGAAGCTGCAGCAGCGCTTACAATTGCCAGCTCACCGGCTGCTGTGTGACGTGAGCACGCGCTGGAACTCCACCTTCCACATGTTGGCCCGGCTTTGTGAGCAGCAGAGGGCAGTAGTGGAGTACCAGCTGTTACACGGTCGTCGCCTCTCCGTTCAACTTCCTCTAATCAGAAGTGAGGAGTGGGAATGGATGTCAGACCTCTGTGAGGTTTTACGCAATTTTGAGGAATCGACACAGATGGTGAGCGGCGATAACGCTATTATCAGTGTAACCATCCCACTTCTGTGTCTACTGAAACGCTCGCTGCTCACAATTAAAACCAACGCTTTGCATGTGGAAGAGGTGGAAATGGGGGAGGAAGAGCTTACACAAGGTGATAGCCAGAGCACCCTCACTTCGTCTTCTCAGCGACAATTGGAGGAGGCGGAGGAGGAGGAGGAGGAGGAAGACACGGTTGTCTCCGCTACAGAGGGTAGCCATGGAACTTTATTTCCATCTCTTCAGCGTGGGTGGGCAGAAGAGGAGGAAGAGGATGAGGAGATTGAGAGTCATCCTCCTGGTGAGGACAGCGAAATCTTGCCTGTTGGTACTCTGGCACACATGGCTGACTTTATGTTAGGCTGCCTTTCCCGTGACCCACGTGTTATACGCATTTTAGACAACACGGATTACTGGGTGTTCACCCTTCTGGACCCCCGCTACAAAGAGAATTTCTCATCTCTCATTCCTCCGGTGGAGAGGACAAGCAAAATGCTGCAGTACCAGAAGGTTCTTGTCGAAAAATTGCTCCAAAATTTTCCATCTGACAACGCTGGCGGCAGAGTACGTGCTACCTTGGCCAACCGAGAAGGGGAGAAAAGGGGAGCACACAGCAGTTCCGACAAAGGCAGGGCAACACTCTCCAAGGCGTGGGACACCTTCATGACACCCCGCCAGCACCCTCACCCTGATGCGCAGCCTAGTGTCACAAGGAGGGAAAAGTTTTGGAAGATGGTGAAGGAGTACGTAGCAGACCGTGTCAGCGTCCTCAATGATCCCTCTGTGCCTTACAACTACTGGGTGTCCAAGCTGGACACGTGGTATGAACTGGCACTCTACGCCTTGGAGGTGCTGGCCTGCCCTGCCGCCAGCGTTCTGTCTGAGCGGGTATTTAGTGCTGCTGGTGGCATCATAACAGATAAGCGTATCCGCCTTTCCACCGAAAATGCTGATAGGTTGACACTTATAAAAATGAACAAGGCCTGGATTTCCCCTGACTTCTCCACTCCACTGGAGGAAAGCCCCGGGTGAACATAAAGTCACTTTATATATGTTATTTACAATGATGGGAATACTCTGTATTCCCATTCACCCCTTCCACCCAAAAAATGGGTATATGGTTGACTCTCTTCCATATACCCTGGGATATAATTTTTATATAGGGCCAGCTCACCAGCGGGCCCTGTGATATAATTTTTATATAGGGCCAGCTCACCAGCGGGCCCTGTTTGTCAATTTTTGTATAGGTCAGCTCACCAGCGGGCCTTCTCATATAATGTTTTATTGGGTCAGCTCTCTAGCGGGCCCTCTCATATAATGTTTTATAGCGTCAGCTCACTAGCGGGCCTTCGCATATAATGTTTAGGATGGTCAGCTCCGCTGCATACCCTCACCCATAATGTTTTAGATGGTCGGCTCAGCAGCAGACCCTCATTCCTAATGTTTTAGATGGTCAGCTTAGCGGCATGCCCTCGCCCCTAATGTTTTAGAGGGTCACCAGCAGGCCATTAATCCTAATTTTTCAAGGGTGTGTATGATGCCCTCCTTTATGTGTAATAAAGGGTGTATTGGAGTGACATTTCAGTCTAATTTTTGGCAGCCCTTTCACTTAGTGCATAGGCTTTATGAGTGTTGGACCACTACCTGAACTAGTGTACCACAATGTGAATGAGGCCCTCCATTTTGTGATATACAGGTTGTATCGGAGTGCCTCAGGTCCTCCCATTGAATTAAATAGGGCTGGGGTGTTCGACAGAGCAGAAGGTAGTTCTTGGCTTCATCCACTAAGTCACTTCGTCACTTTTACTCAATGGATCAGACCCCACTGTTCCGACTATAAATTTTGGACTTAACAAGGGCAAACAGACATGTTGTAAAACCTGTGGTAGCTGCGGCCTCCGTTCCTGAATGCTGTACCTTACCCGGGCCATAACCACGTTGAACACCTGCTTTACGCTGCGCACGTTTCCCTCTTAATCATGGCCCCAGTTCTAAAAAATCGATGAAATTTTTTGCAGAATTTGCAGATGATATACAAGTAAATATACAGCAAATACTGTTTGGTAACAATTTTTCGCCTAAAGTCATTTTTATCTTCCTTTTTGTGTGTTTTACGGTCAGTCTGTAAAAATGGCGTACTACAGGCGAAACATCATTCCCAGCAGCGACGTTGGAGTCCAAGATGCATCCAGACATCCTCCCTATGCTGTCCCTGAACCATTTCTGTGGTGTTTCCATCATTTTCTGACCTTTTCCTATGAACCAGGCACCCTCCCCTCATCAGAGCAGGGGGTGCCTGGTGTAATGCTCGAGTCCTCCCATTGACTTCAATGGGGCTCGGGTGCTCGGCCGAGCACTCGAGCCTCCGGGGGCGCTCGGCCAGAGCACCCGAACACCCGAGCATCGGGGTGCTCGATCATCACTAATGATAATGTTAAGTAAGACAAAAAAATTAAAGTATAACCCACAATGTGGCAGATGTGTATTGAAGTGGTGGCAGGGGATTGGAGTGGTATGATTGCTGTGTGTACGTGTACATATATATATACAGATTCCTACAGCAGTTTCTGCCATTATCAAGTTTATGTGAAATGTAAGCTACACTGATACACATTACTTATTGGTCACAGCAGTGGTCCAAAGAATAGTAGAGGGTACCAACCATTCTACACATCCCTCCACCTCCTCATGTGTGCTGTTGTTAATACATTTGGCCTGGCTTTTTGTCATAGCTTTTGGATCCTAAGTTAAGTATCTCCATACTGTGAACATAATGTGCTGTGGTGTTCCTGAGGTCCTGCTGCTACTACTACTACTACTGGGGCTAGATGTTTATACAGTTCTATTGCTACTTCTACTAGGTGTCAAAGGTGCGCCACTTCCAGCAACAGAGGCACTCATCATAGCTAAGGTTGTGATGTTAATAACCTGTGTTGCTGTTGTTTATGCAGCTGATTACTCAACACAAGTATGTGTGGCTGAGTGGGACTTGGTCTTAGAAGTGGTGATGATGCTGATAATGACTAACAGGATGCTTATTTTTTGCCATCTTTTCTTGTCCAGGGTCAGAGTTTCTCAAACAGTTTATAGACAAGCACAGTGCTCCTTTTCAGTGGTGGAAGACTGAGACTTTGCCTTTCTGCCAACGTTCTGGCCATGTCATCAACTCTCTCACACTTAACTTCATCTGTATCTAAACAAGAGGAGGATGCTGGAGGGATATATTCTAGATCTGCATCATCATCATCAGTCGTCATTAAGTCATCCTCAGCATCAGCATTGCCCGCCACTTCTTACCCACTACCCTTATATTCATCTAAGCTTTTAGAGGTGTCAAACAATGTCTTTTTACTTTTACAAAGTTCGCTACAACTTTGAGAACAGGTGCATGTTTGTCTCAATGTCAGATTCGGCAGTTGGTTCAGATGCTACACCTTCCTCTGTTCTGCCATCATCAACACTAAAAAGCGACTTGCTGTCATCTTTAGTGTTCTTCTTATATGTTTTTTTATAGTTCTGGTGGTGGTGGTGCTGGAACTTTTGGTGCAACCTTGACAAACTGCATTCACCCCAGAAGGAGAGGGATCATCATAATTTATTGCACACCATTGATGTAGTCAGGTTTTGAACTATCACTTTACTCCCATGTCACATTTCCGCTGCCCCTTGTGAGCTTGCTGGACATTACTCAATTACTATATGTGTTTTTACTCTGTACAGTACACAACTGATGGAGTGTGATGTCTTACCTTTGCCCTCAACAAAATTCTCCATGTCATCTGCTATCAAGTGTGTCTCAGTCACACAGTGTTACAGTTTTCTGACACTCAGACACAGGTAGAGTAAAAACACAGTTTTATTGAAATAAATGTAAATGAACAGTGTCCCTGGGGGCCAAGAATAGTAATGGCAATATACAGGCCCAAATAAGTATAGCGTAGATATATAGATCAGGCTAGTAATATATACAGGGGTTAATGTGGAGAAACTGAATAGTTTAGCAAACTGATTGGACAACGCCCAGAAGGTAATATCAGTCTCTAGGTGGTGCAAGGAGGGTGTATTGTGTGACTGGACTAATCACTCTCAGATATCTCGCAAAGAACGTCCCAAAATGATCAGCGCCTGACCAGAGCTGAGCCTATACCACCTTAGTGGGATAATCAGGAGTAAAGCCACTGCAGGAGCTAACCAGAACCTGAATTGCCCTCAATAGTCTCACGGATGTAACCCTGCATGTGCCAATGGAACTAGAGCCCTAAACACCCCTTGGGTGCCAGAACGGAGCAATAACTGCACAAGCAATAGTGAGCCAAAGTAACTGGTAGTACGGCAGATCGATTAACACATTGAGCACTCAAAGACCAGAGCTGGGACACCCTTCCGGTGCCGTTACGGAGCACACACTGCAAGAGCCTAATGAAGGTACCAACACCAACCGGCGTGACCACGGCGCTGCACGAGCACCGGGACGGACAACAGCTCTGCTAGTGTGAATAGGTAGGCTAGGTCGGTAAGGCACAGGCTCAGTAAGTGTTAAATGGCTCAATCGGAACACACTGGCTTGGCAAGTGTATGAGAACAGGCTCAAATAACGAAGGTAACCGGCACAGCAAGGGTTAATGCAGGTTCGGTAAGGAAGACTACAGCTCAGCAGCGCTATGAGGACTGGCTCAGGCAAAAGCTTGGTGGAATAGAGAGAGGATTAGCCAGAGCGACACAAACACAGTTCAGAATGTCACCAGACGGCAACCGGAATCACACAGGAACACAGGAAACGATCACGGAGCAGGAACTTCAGCCAGAGCCGGGTCAATCACGGAGCAGGAATGTCAGCCAGAGCCGGGTCAATCACGAGCAGGAACAATGGAATGGTCAAACAGGCCGGGTCGGTACACAGGAATGCGGAAACACAGCAACAAGGCGCAGGATCAGGAACACCACGAAAGGGGATCTGACAAGTGCCCAAAACCCAGTATATAAAGGAACATCCTGGGCGGGCCAATCAGCCTCCTCCAATGCACAGGTAACAACAGAAGAGATTGACAGGGGATTATTGTTTTGATTATTTATACATTTATTTTAAGTTGTACACCCTACCTTATCATAGTCTGTCCAAAAAAAAATTATGACTAAAAAACAAAATCAACCATCCCTTCCCCCTGACTTCCCCAGCACAGAGACAATAAGATCAGCAAGCAAACTTAACCCCAGCTGTCTGTGCCTTGTCAGTGAGTCACACCAAATTGTGGAGTATTTGGGGCCATCCTCCTTTCTCCCTTCTCCTCCCCCAGAGTGCCCCAGACTCCCCTAACACAGAGAACAAATGTCTTACCTAAAAGACTCCATAAACTAAGCTTCAATTCCTCTTAATTTAACTATCTTCTCTAGCTCAAAACATGCTGTAAGAGCCTGACACCGTTTTATATGTCAACAAGAAAAGTAGAGAAAACTTTTATGTGGTGGGGAAAAATTCAGTCTTCTCATTGATTTCAATGCAATGAGCTAGGCAAAAAAAGCAGGTACATTTTTAGTCAAGTGTGAAGTGCCATTTTTAACGATTTTGGTTTGAGATGAAAATTTTCACCTATCCTTATCTGGAAGGTCTTGCAGTAAAATTAAGTGATTTGACAGTATTAACCAAAAAACTTAAGATTTTTCAAAAGCTGGCTAATGTTGATCTTTATTTATGTTGACTTCATGATTTTCTTTCTTTCTTTCTTTCTTTCTTTCTTTCTTTCTTTCTTTCTTTCTTTCTTTCTTTCTTTCTATTTTAATTTCTGCACAGCTCCAGCTTTTTGTACTGCAGGTGCATGGGCAGTGTCTACTATAGTCTCAATCATTTTTTTCATTGTGGGTTGAAATGTCTGTTTCTGGAAGGTCTTGCAGTACTGAAGCAATTAGACAGAATTTAAAATTCTTATGATTTTTCAATAGCTGGCTAATGTCGATCTTCACATTTGTTAACTTGATCATTTTCTTTTTTTCTTTCTTGCAGTCATTTTGATTTTTACTCTCACTAGACAATGTCCACTTCCAACACTAAAATGATTTAAGACTAAGCAGTCAATTGTTTTTTTATTTGCAAGTATGAAGTAGATTTCAGTTGTATTACCATTAGGACTTTTCTATGTCTATTTTCTCTGGGTCTTTTTCTTGTAGAATGAATTAATGATATACAAATTTTGTTCTTATGCAAATTCAATCAGCTGGTTGCCTCTATTGTCTCTTTTTCCAGTTCCATGTGGTCCAATCGATTTTTCACCATTTTGGATATTACTAATTCTCGCATTTAAATTTCCCTTTATAAATCATCATAAAGTTCTTAAATTTCATTATCACTGTGACTACTTGTAGGGGCATACATTTGAATGATTTGAAGAACATAGCAGCTGTTTAGTTTGATAGAACAGGAAGTAATTATTTCAGAAATATTTTCTACTTTTATGACTGTTAGTCTTTTGTTCATCAAGAATCCATTTCCTCCACTTCGTCCATCATAGGTCCATTTATAGTATAGCCAGTGTTCTGCTTGTAATTTGATTAAATCTTCATCTTTTTAAATGAGACTCACATAAGCCTATAATGTCCCAATTGATGTTATCAAAATGTTAAGAATTCCATTGCTAAAGACCAAAGGCAGCCTGACAGAACCTTGTTATTTCTTAGAACACTCTGCCACTGAGCTGGTGTTCCCGCTGATGTAAGAAGTAGCTCCTAAGCCTCTGGAGAATGAGGGACATTATTTTGGTTGTAAACTTTACATCACTATTCTGAGTTCTTTGTTACAAAAGTACTTTGAATCCCAATCTTGTGCTTAACAATAACATTTATCACTCTTCTTTGCTAAGAAAGACAGCTTTGACTTTTTCTATGAGGTAGCATTTCGGTGTGTGTGTGTGTGTGTACAACGTATAGGCCAGAGGATTCCCACCCGAGAACAGGATAATGCCTCCCTGAGATCTTTTAACAAATACAATTTTTATCAATTAGCTAGCACGTGTGCACAAGCAGACCAGTAGGGCCTAATCACCAGCCTGTCTATCTCATTGGGTAACTGACACACTATAGTTCTCATAAATAGACCAGGTTGTTAAATACCAGTAATATCAGTGAATGGATGAAAAAGGATCCACGATTAGCACTTTTCAGTTATTCAGCAAGTTTGCACAAATACATTTGATCAAACTTTTTATTTGTACTGCTTTTGAATTACTGCTATAAAAATCTATATTTTGAATAGCTGGCAGGATATAATTTACCATAGTAAATTAACGTGTCTCACACACATGTATTTCTGATCATGTGGACCACAGCTGAAAAAACTTGGACACTTCTTATGCATAGCCAGCTAGACTTGAGGTCCAGGGATAATTCGCCCATGGGGCATATTTTGCTCCTCACTTCTTTGAGGAAAAGAGGGGTGTGCAACATATTGCAAAGCAATGCATTGTGCACCATTCAGGCCTTCAATGGATTAATGATACATTTAGCAATTGCATCTGTTTTGTTCATACTACCCTAAATGCATCTTTAAATATTAATACTATAACAAATATGATCTTCTATTGGAAATGCATGTTTGGAGAAGTATTGTAAATTTGCTATTATAATTCCTTTATCATTAACATATAGAGAGGGAGTCATCATCAAATTTCAATAACTGAATATATATATATGTAATTTAAATCAGATTTCTTTCCTTTCTTGATCCCATCACTTATTTATCCTTTATTTTTGCCAGAAAGCTTGGATTAGGTAAATTCCCCTAACTAATTATCTGTGACAAATGAAATTCATTTGACATTTACTATTGTATTCAAGACCATGAAACTGCAGAGAAAAACAAATGTGTTTTTATACCTATTATCAGAATAAACAGAGTAACATTTATTCGATTTCAATATTGTGGATATATGATTATGGAGCTCCATCTTGTGGGCAGTTGTTAGTACTGCAGTAGTAAATAATATCAGCTCTATTTACCTTACAATTGTAATGATACAGTACCTGATTAGCGAACTGAGTGACTCCAGGATTCAAACTTTCAAGACAACTAGGTCTCTTCTTCAGGCACAGAAAAAATGAAGGCTGAATGCACAATAGATGACCTAGAGGGACCAAAATATGTTTATTTGTGGGTAATGTAACACAGCCACAGTTCAGAGTGTTAAACCTGGTTATTCATGTATACTCCCAGATCTTTCTGTCTCTCTGTATCTTGAAATTACCATCAATATAGTCACTTTGAGATCTTTAATGCTGTTATCAGTTTTGAAAAAAAGATCTCAAAGTGACTATACTGATGGGACAAGGAATTTATGTTACATTATCCCACAAAATTAACATATTTTGGTCCTCTTGGGTTCCATGTGGCTTCACAGCTCATTGTAAGTGATGGGTTGTACACCCCCCTGATACTTGGAGGGTAAACCCACACATTCATTTTCTGTTGCATTCTTAAGGGAGCTCTTTACCAACAGCTGTTTCAGGTTTTTATAGGAGATAAGCAGGAGTTTTGGGAATATTCTTTTCAATATGCCATCAGTAGGCAGAGTTGTTTTGAGCTCTTTTGAGATTTTGAGCAGAACTTCAGGCTGAGAGTTGTAGATATATATAATTGCCACTTTGTTCTCTTCCTGTGGATGTTTGTATTTCAGGGTACACTGGTAGCTCTCTGAATCTGGGTGTCTGTGACCTTGGCAGTATATCCATTGTAAAATTTGTTATTGCTTACTATTGGTATCCAAAACACGTACAATGCTGATTATTATTATTAACAGGTGTTGGTTTATTTCTATGAAGAGATGCAATATATAACATGTTCATAAAATAACAGTACTGCTGTAACTGCCAAAAACCTGGAAGTGTCTACACACAAGAAGCCACGCCTACTAAAAACTGATTGGCTAAATTCAAATTAAAGAATACTACATCTCCCTTCTTAAAAAATAAATAAATAAATAATAATGCATATATAGTATTTGCAAATACACATAACATAACTGGTATAGATATGTGGGGTAAAAAAAAAACGGGTTAGGTATTACATGCAAAGTATACGATTTAGGCAGGAAAGTGCAACATTAACAACATATAACTGGTTGTCAGTAATATGCAAAAATAATAATATTATGGCAAAGTAAATATAACATATATACAATATAATGCTGTCTGAGTCTTTCATGCATACTGAATGTGATTATAAATCCAGAATGCCTCTAGGTTTGACTAGGCATTAGTGTTGAGCGAGCACCGCGATGCTCGGGTGCTCGGGTGCTCTGACCGAGCACCCCCTGCTGCTCGAGTGCTCGGCCGAGCACCCGAGCCCCATTCAAATGAATGGGAGCACTCGAGCATCAAACCAGGCACCCCCTGCTCTGATGAGCGGAGGGTGCCTGGTCAATGTCCCCCTTCATCTCCGCTATGCCCCTCTTCCACAATGTCCCCCTTCATCTCCTCTATGCCATAGAGGAGATGAAGGGGGACATTGTGGAAGAGGGGCATAGCGGAGATGAAGGGGGACATTGTGGAAGAGGGGCATAGACTCTATGCCCCTCTTCCACAATGTCCCCCTTCATCTCCGCTATGCCCCTCTTCCACAATGTCCCCCTTCATCTCCTCTATGGCATAGAGGAGATGAAGGGGGACATTGTGGAAGAGGGGCATAGCGGAGATGAAGGGGCACATTGTGACAGACGGGCATAGCGGAGATGAAGGGGGACATTGTGGAAGAGGGGCATAGAGTCTATGCCCCTCTTCCACAATGTCCCCCTTCATCTCCGCTATGCCCCCTTCATCTCCGCAATGCCCCTGTACCTCCATTCCCTGGTGGTCCAGCGGAGCGTCTTCGGATCTGTGCCTCTTCCGGCACAGATCCCCGCAACCCGAACATGTCGGGCGAGCACATGGCGGTACTCGTACGAGTACCGCCATGTGCCGAGCAGAGCGATGCTCGAGCCGATCCGAGCATCGGCCGAGCACGCTCGCTCAACATTACTAGGCATCCGTATCTGGTCCGGTAGGGGACAGATGTGGGCGATGTCTCACGGACTTCTGATTTGTGGACAGTGATTTTTGATGACTTGTGTTGTGATGGTGTATGGCTTGACCCGGTGCTCTCTGGTAAAGATACTGCATCATCACTGATGTTGTGTGACTCACGGATATCTAGGAGGTGGCGCCTGTTGCTCCTGTATACCATTCCTTCACTGGTGCATATATGGCACCACCTCTCTGTGTCAGCTGTGTGGGTGTCCACAGCTGGTTTCCATTTGCCCTGCTCCTACACTCGCACTCTTTGTCCTTCAGTGAGCCTTGATAGGGGTCTTGCAGACTTGTTATAAAAGCTCCTCTGTCACTGCTAATGGTGCAGCCTGTTATCTCTTACAGCCTTGTAGCAAACAGCTTTAGGTATCAGTTGCTGGTTGGTGCTTGGGAGTGTGGATCTCAGGCGACGGCTCATGAGTAACTGTGTTGATGATTTGAAGTTATCAAAGGGGCTGTGTCGGAATTCAAGGAGACTCATGAAAGGATCCTTCCTGTCCGCTTTGGCTTGTTCCAGCAAAGCCTTTGTAGTCTGTACAGACTTTTCTGCCAATCCATTGCTTTGTGGGTAGTATGGGCTTGAGGTGATGTGTTTGAAAGTCCAGGTATTGGCAAATGTTGTGAACTCACTGGATATGCACTATGGGCCATTATCCGAGATAACTGTCTCAGGGATACCGTGTCTCGAGAAAACAGTTTTTACTTCTTGTATTATAGCAGCTGACATTTTGCTTTGTAACCTGCTCATTTCAAAGAATTGGCTATAGTAATCACCAGTGATAAGGTAAACTACGTTCCTCCAGGTAAATAGATCCATGGCCACTATTTGCCATTGTCTGTCCAGGACCCTGTGGCTTATCATTGTCTCCTTTAGATTTGAAGGGCGGTAAGTAAGGCAGATAGGGCATTTGCTCACAATTTCCTCAATCTCCTTCCCCATACCTGGCCAGAAAAAGATGTCACGGGTTTTCTGTTTACATTTCTCGATGCCTAGATGACTGGCATGTATGCGTATGAGAATCTCTGTATGTAGGCTTGATGGGATAACAATCTTTTCACTTTTAAAAATGATGCCATGCAGGTATGATAACTCACCTCTGTGGTTCCAATATTCCAGTATGCTTAGAGGGTATTGCTCCCTGTCCTCAGGGAAACCATTGAGTATGTTGTCTTTTAGTGCCTGGAATTGCATGTCTCTTTCTGACTGAATGCCTATTTTCTCCATGCCCTCAGGTTCCTCTTTAAGACGACTGCACAATGCAAGGGGTATACGCCTAGGTGGGCGCACCATTGGAGTTGCCTGTGGATTTAAATGTATGGTACACTCGCCAAGGAACAAACCAATTCCTTTGAAGATGTCTGCATATTCCTCCATAACTGGTATTTTATCTGGACTGCCTGTAATGGACAGTACAAGCTTGATGAGGTCAAAATCTATGCTGCCTTTTAGGCCTATGATTGGAGGTGCTTTTGTGTCGACGATATAAAATGACATAATTGTTTGAATGTTCTTGTGCTGAAATTCCAAATCACATTTCTCTTTTACTGCCAGTTTCTCACCTCTGTAATCATATAAAGGGTGAGATGCTGGTCATAGGGTGCACTGGGATTTAAGCCATTTGTATTGTGGAATAACATTGTCTGAGGCTCACTTGTCTATCTTGAATTGTACTGCATTTCATTTTGGAGCAACTTGAATAGTGGCAAATGCCTGCTCCATGTCTGGATTTTGTTCAGTTTCACTTATTGAGTTTATGTACAGTTGTTCGCATTCTTCTAGGTCAGCACCATCTTTGCTCACAGCATGGATGCTTTTCCTGCACCTGGAGTGGCATACTCTAGCAATGTGATGTAGTTTCCTGCAGGATTTACACCTCTTCCCCCTTGCAGGATAATGAAAGTAGTTGCTATGTGGTTCATTGTCACAGTATCCACATTCAGCGAGGTGCTTTGGATAAGGGCTTTGAGACTGAAATGCCTCTTCCTGTAGATGCAGGTAATGGGTGTTATTTTGCATCCATTTGGAGCCATTAGTTGTGTGGCGTGAAATCTCATGGATGGCATCACTTTGTGGGGTGTCTTGGCCTTTAGAAATGGACCGTAGTTGGGCCTGGGCTAGTTCATAAGAGCGGGAGATATCAATTGCTTTCTCAAGCGTTAATTCAAACCCTATGCTAAGGAGTTTTTCCTTTACTTTAGGCAAGCGGATTCCAAAGACTATGCAATCCCTGATCTTTTGTTGCTCTGGGCGTAATTGCAGTCTCGGGCAAGGAGACGTAAATCTGTAACAAACTGCTCCTGGGATTCATGATCCTGTTGTACTTTCTTGTGAAACTTGTAACATGCAAAGATAATGTTAGCTTTGGGCTGAACATATGCTGCAAATCGGTCATAATAAGATTTCAGCAACACGGATTCAACTGCAGTTAAGGCCCATGTATTAAAAATGTCTCTGCCTTGTTCACCCACCCATAACAGGAGATAATTGCATTTTTCATCCTCTCGCTTATTCTTTAGAGGTCCTCCAAACATGAGATCATCATGCTGTTTGAATTTTCTCCATGCATCAGGTAAGTTAGTAGCTTCCCAGTTCATTGTGGGACTCCAGCTGCATCCATTGTGATAGAAAAAATCTGTTACTTCTTACACCATGTAATATTTGTTATTGCTTACTATTTGTATCCAATACACATACAATGCTGATTATTATTATTAACAGGTGATGCAATATATAACATGTTCATAAAATAACAGTACTGCTCTAACTGCCAAAAGCCAGGAAGTGTCTACACACAAGAGTGATAGACACGCCTACAAAAAACTGATTGGCTAAAGTCAAACTAAAGAATACTACATCCATGACTGAAAAATCTCTCCTGAGATTTTTAAAATGTTTATCCTGGTCAGAAGTGTCAGAGCATATGGGGTTATACTTTAGGGCTTGGCTGTAAACAATAGAGATTTTTTGTCTGCACTACTGGAGACCCCATCTCTAGAAGGATATAGATACTCTAGAGAAAATTCAAAGAAGGACTACTAAAATGATAACTGGTTTACAGGAAAAGAAATATCAGGATAGACTAAAGGATCTGAACATATATAGCTTGGAGGAGAGAAGAGAGAGAGGGGATATGATTGAAATATTCAATACATGAAGGGATTTAACAAAGTGCAGGATGGAAGTATATTTCAAAGGAGTATAAATACTAGGACAAGAGGCCATAGTCTAAAACTAGAGGGACACAGGTTTAGATATAAAGTAAGAAAGTTTTACTTCACTGAAAGGGTAGTAGATAAGTGGAATAGCCTACCAGCAAAAGTGGTAGAAGTTAATACAGTGACAGAACTTAAAGGAATAGTAATACTTCGTTTTAACTTTATTTTAGTTTGTAGGCATTAAAGCAAACATGAAGAATGATTTAAGTCTTATCTCTCAAACCTTTATGGTTTAAGAGATATTCACAAGCAAAGTTTCCCCCTCCCGCCCCTTTTTCCTAGTGTAAACCATCTCTTCTCAGATGTGAATCTGGTTGTAAGACCAGACAGATAACAGAAGGGGACAATCTTCTTCCTATGAAAACAATGAAAGCCCTTCCCCCCTTGACAAGTTTTTCAGCTTTTTCCCTTATCTTAATTGAAGATTGTCCCTCTCTGCAGTCTACCTGGGCACCTCCCTTCTGATCTGGTTGAACAGGGGGGGGATACTTTGTTTGTGAATATCTCTTATACCATAAAGGTTTGAGAGATAAGACTTATATCGTTCTTCATGTTTATTTAATGCCTACAAAATAAAATAAAGATAAAATGAAGTATTACTATTCCTTTAAGCAAGCATGGGATAGGCATAAGGCTGTCCTTAACGTTAGAAAGGACCAAGGCCCAAAAAAGGTTTGAGGTTTTTTCAGTAGGAAAATGGGCAGACTAGATGGGCCGAATGGTTCTTATCTGTTGTCAAATTCTATGTTTCTTTGTTTCTATGGAAATTATAATTTCTGAGAGAATTAGACCTGTCTGTAGGTTTGTGGTACATAGAGGTATGGAGTTGTTTATAGTATTGATTGTAGAACCCAGAAAGTTAATTTGTGTCAGTGAATGGATGAGTTTAACATTAATGGTGGGATGGAAAGCATTGCAATTTTATGAAATTCTACAAGTTTTTCTTTGCAGTCAGTCCTAATGACTTAGATATCATCTTTGTAGTGGAGGAAGACCACAGACTTTATATGACATGTTGACAAGAACAGTTTAGCCATGAATATGCTGGAGTATTGTGGAGCCAATCACTTTCCCATGGTATAACTTTTACTATACAAGTCTCCTGTTTTTTCCATGGCTAACTCGGTACCAGTTTTTACCTATAATATACATTAAACACTGTGCACCAGTCTACTTATAAAGGTATTATGGTTTGCTATCGGATTAGTTTTGCTTATAAAACATGTGACACCTAAAGATTCCCTGGATACATTGCCTCTTATTTTTTTCTTAATTATTTATGATATCTTTCATGCTTTTAACTGGCTTTTCTTGTGGGTAGCCCCACAGGAATGGGCACCTAGCTGCTGGTTCAACCTCCTTATAGTCCTGATATGGTTAGTATTCCATGGAGGACGTAAGAATAGTTTGCCTATGCTCTATTTATGTTTAGGAGTGATATATCCTACAATTTCCAGTATGTATGAAGAATTATAACTTCAGTGGGATTTCATTGGCTTTGATGGATTATTTGACAGCACTTTGAATAACAATCATGGGTCATCTCTTATTGGATGTGGCATATAAAAGCACACACCCTGTGGGTAAGCCCCATAGGAATGGACAAATAGCCACCAGTCATGGATTTATCTTGATTTGATTTCGTCAGTCTTCACTTGTATAGATGTTTGATCATCCTGTCATTGTTCTTTATACAGGAGTGCCACATTTCCAGTAATACCTTGTGGACACTGTAGCACAGTAAACAAATTATCATAGTGTACGTAATGTGAACTTTTTTAAGTGCCCCGAGTATAGATATCATCATATTCATTGATGCTGTTAATTTTTGTTTTGTTTGCTTTTTTTAACTTGCTTTTGTGTTTATTGACAATCCAGCATCCGTTACCTTGAGCCGGCGATGAAGCTGTGGGATGGCGGTGTGTGTTTTGGGCTGTTCTTGGGTACTGATTTCTTGGTTATCCAAGATTAGCGTGATGTATCTCCCAGGACAGACCATTATTTTCTGTTATGACCAGTTAAAGTATAAGTGTGGAATGTGAAACTTCCACTGATATGCAAATTTTTTTAAAACTTTATCTATATCTGTGAAAAGAATGTGTTTATATGTGCAGTACGTTGCTCTGCAACTGTACTTCTATGAGTTAAAACATGGATTCTATAAAGATCTTCAAGGTATTTCTTTACAGTGTGTTGGAGACAGCTGCTGGATTATGGGTAAAGTGTGGTACAGTGTTAACCATAGAAAATGCGGGAGACTAGTGGAGAAAACATTATACCTTTATTGGCTAAATGGGTGGCTCTAGGAAGCAAGATTTCAAGACAACTAGGTTTCTTCTTCAGGCTTAATAAAAATGAAGGCTGAATGCACAATAAATTACTTCAAAGTTCATGCACCCAACAGAATGCAACACAATACATTGGCCAAAGGGTCAAATTCTACTGGCAGAATATTCTTCTCAGTATGGCCCATAAACTATACTCTAGACTCTACTAAAATCTCTTTGAAGTGGACTAGAAAATGTAAACAAGGTTAATTACCTTTTGCGCTTTGTTTGTCTGTTGTAATGGATTCCATAATTTGCACATGTTGTATACCTCTTTGGTGTTTGTTGTACTTTTATCAGTTTTTCAATAAAATTTATTTAAAAAAAACAAGAAAAACAAGATTAATTACCTTTTTCATGCTCCAATGACTATAACCAGAGAAGTCTAAAGAATTTATGGGTTTACCCTTCAAACACCAGAATGGTGCACAACCCAATCTTTACAATGAGACATGCAACCCTCTGACATCCAAAGGGAGCAACATTTTTTTAACCAATAATGTGACATAAATTCCTTGTCACGGCTCGAGCCACAGTTCAGAGTGTAAACTTGATTATTAATTTATACTCCGAGATCTTTCTGTCTCTCTGTATCTTAAAATTTCCCATCAGTATAATCCCTTTGAGATTTTCAATACTGTGATCAGTTCTGTGAAAATGTTGACTCACTGAGGTATCTCCTTTGTTGTTTACACTGGGCCTATGAAAAGTCATCCTTTTTCTCAAGGTCTGTTCTGGGGACATTTCATACACATGATGAGGTGAATAACATTAGATGAGCCACATGAGAATTTGCCCTTGATATTGTGGTTTCCGTGGGAATGTGGTACGGGCACCTTATCTGTGATACATATGCATGTACAGGTTCCAGGGATAATGTTTATTGAAAAGGAGAGGAGGTCTGAGGAATATTCTTTTTAATCTGTCATCTGTATGTAGTACTTGGAGCTCTTTTAAGATTTTACACAGTACTTCAAGTTTTGGGTTGTAGGAAACTATTAATGGCACTAGCTTCCTGCTGTTGTTTGTATTCCTGGAGGTTTCTTCTCGGTACAATGATGGTTCTCTGAATTTGGATATCCATGATCTTGGCATTATATCCATGACTGAAAAATCTGTCCTGGCATTTTTAAGATGTTGATCTTGGTCAGAAGTATCAGTGCATATGTGGTTAAATCTTAGGCATGGGTGTCCAGAGGGGGGGGGGGGCTATGGAGGGCACTTGCCATCCCTACTAGTGATGAGCGAGCACCCCAATGCTCGGATGTTCGGGTGCTCTGACCGAGCACCCCCTGAGGCTCGAGTGCTCGGCCGAGCACCCGAGCCCCATTGAAGTCAATGGGAGGACTCGAGCATTACACCAGGCACCCCCTGCTCTGATGAGGGGAGGGTGCCTGGTCCATAGGAAAAGGGCAGAAAAAGATGGAAACACTACAGAAATGGTTCAGGGACAGCATAGGGAGGATGTCTGGATGCACCTTGGACTCCAACATCGCTGCTGGGAACGATCTTTCGCCCGTAGTACGCCATTTTTACAGACTGACCGTAAAACACACAAAAAGGAAAATAAAAACGACTTTAGGCGAAAAATTGTTACCAAACAGTATTTGCTGTATATTTACTTGTATATCATCTGCAAATTCTCCCAAAAATTTCATCGATTTTCTGAAGTGAGGCCATGATTAAGAGGGAAACGTGCGCAGAGGCAAATTATCCCAAACATTTCCTTGATTTTCAGAACTGAGGCCATGATTAAGAGGGAAACGTGCGCAGAGGCAAATTCTCCCAAAAATTTCCTTGATTTTCAGAACTGAGGCCATGATTAAGAGGGAAACGTGCGCTGAGCTGACCATCTAAAACATTATGGGTGAGGGTCTGCTGCAGAGCTGACCATCCTAAACATTATATGCGAAGGCCCGCTAGTGAGCTGACGCTATAAAACATTATATGAGAGGGCCCGCTAGAGAGCTGACCCAATAAAACATTATATGAGAAGGCCCGCTGGTGAGCTGACCTATATAAAAATTGGCAAACAGGGCCCGCTGGTGAGCTGGCCCTATATAAAAATTATATCACAGGGCCCGCTGGTGAGCTGGCCCTATATAAAAATTATATCCCAGGGCACGCTGGTGAGCTGGCCCTATATAAAAATTATATCCCAGGGCATATGGAAGAGGAGGAGGAGGATGAGAACATTAAGAGTCAACCATATACCCGTTTTTGGGGTGGAAGGGGTGAATGGGAATACAGAGTATTCCCATCATTGTAAATAACATATATAAAGTGAGTTTATGTTCCCCCGGGGCTTTCCTCCAGTGGAGTGGAGAAGTCAGGGGAAATCCAGGCCTTGTTCATTTTTATAAGTGTCAACCTATCAGCATTGTCGGTGGAAAGGCGGATACGCTTATCTGTTATGATGCCACCAGCAGCACTAAATACCCGCTCAGACAGAACGCTGGCGGCAGGGCAGGCCAGCACCTCCAAGGCGTAGAGTGCCAGTTCATACCACGTGTCCAGCTTGGACACCCAGTAGTTGTAAGGCACAGAGGGATCATTGAGGACGCTGACACGGTCTGCTACGTACTCCTTCACCATCTTCCAAAACTTTTCCCTCCTTGTGACACTAGGCTGCGCATCAGGGTGAGGGTGCTGGCGGGGTGTCATGAAGGTGTCCCACGCCTTGGAGAGTGTTGCCCTGCCTTTGTCGGAACTGCTGTGTGCTCCCCTTTTCTCCCCTTCTCGGTTGGCCAAGGTAGCACGTACTCTGCCGCCAGCGTTGTCAGATGGAAAATTTTGGAGCAATTTTTCAACAAGAACCTTCTGGTATTGCACCATTTTGCTTGTCCTCTCCACCGGAGGAATGAGAGATGAGAAATTCTCTTTGTAGCGGGGGTCCAGAAGGGTGAACACCCAGTAATCCGTGTTGTCTAAAATGCGTACAACGCGTGGGTCACGGGAAAGGCAGCCTAACATAAAGTCAGCCATGTGTGCCAGAGTACCAACAGTCAAGATTTCGCTGTCCTCACCAGGAGGCTGACTCTCAATATCCTCATCCTCTTCCTCCTCTTCTGCCCACCCACGCTGAAGAGATGGAACTAAAGTTCCATGGCTACCCTCTGTAGCGGAGGCAACCGTGTCTTCCTCCTCCTCCTCCTCCTCCTCCTCCTCCTCCTCCTCCGCCTCCTCCAATTGTCGCTGAGAAGACGAAGTGAGGGTGCTCTGGCTATCACCTTGTGTAAGCTCTTCCTCCCCCATTTCCACCTCTTCCACATGCAAAGCGTCGGTTTTAATTGTGAGCAGCGAGCGTTTCAGTAGACACAGAAGTGGGATGGTTACACTGATAATAGCGTTATCGCCGCTCACCATCTGTGTCGATTCCTCAAAATTGCGTAAAACCTCGCAGAGGTCTGACATCCATTCCCACTCCTCACTTCTGATTACAGGAAGTTGAACGGAGAGGCGACGACCGTGTAACAGCTGGTACTCCACTACTGCCCTCTGCTGCTCACAAAGCCGGGCCAACATGTGGAAGGTGGAGTTCCAGCGCGTGCTCACGTCACACAGCAGCCGGTGAGCTGGCAATTGTAAGCGCTGCTGCAGCTTCAACAGGCCGGCCGAAGCTGTAGATGACTTACGGAAATGTGCACACACGCGGCGCACCTTGGTCAAGAGATCATGCACATTGGGGTAGGTTTTTAGAAATCGCTGCACCACTAAATTAAATACATGCGCTAGGCATGGTACGTGTGTGAGCTTGCCGAGCTCCAAAGCCGCCACCAAGTTACGCCCATTATCACACACAACCATGCCTGCTTGCAGGTTGAGTGGCGAGAGCCACTGCTCGGTCTGGTGACTAATCCCCTGCAACAGCTCTGAGGCCGTGTGCTGTTTGTCCCCAAGGCAGATCAGCTTCAGCACGGCCTGTTGACGCTTCCCCACTGCAGTGCTACACTGCTTCCAGCTACTGGCTGATGGGGGAGTGGCGGTGTGTGTAGAGAATTCGGAGGTGGAAACGGAGGAGGAGGAGCCAATAACGTAGGTGCTGGCGGAAACCCTGATGGAGGTAGGGCCCGCAATCCTCGGCGTGGGTAGCACCCGTGCCATCCCAGGGTCCGAGTCGCTCCCAGCCTCCACGACATTCACCCAGTGTGCCGTCAGGGAAATGTAGCGTCCCTGGCCACAAGCACTTGTCCATGTGTCAGTCGTTAAGTGGACCTTCCCAGTAACTGCGTTGGTCAGGGCACGGGTGATGTTACGGGACACATGGTGGTGTAATGCGGGGATGGCACACCGGGAAAAGTAGTGGCGGCTGGGGACCGCGTACCGAGGGACAGCTGCTGCCATCAGGCTGCGGAAGGACTCAGTGTCCACAAGCCTAAATGGCAGCATTTCGATGGCCAGTAATTTTGAAAGGTGTGAGGTTAGTGCTATGGCCTGTGGGTGGGTGGCTGGGTATTTTCTCTTGCGCTCAAATGCCTGGGGTAACGACATTTGGACGCTGTGCTGGGACAGGGAAGTGGATGTGGTCGCTGATGGTGCTTCAGATGCTACAGGTGCAGGGCGGGAGGTATGCGGGCCTGCGCCTTCGACAGGCGATTGGCCGGCACCGAAAACAGGGGAAGAGGAGGCAGTGGTGTGGCCTGCAGACACAGATGGGCGATCCAGGCGTTCCTCCCACTTACTACGGTGCTTGGATGCCATGTGTCGGATCATGCTGGTGGTGGTGAGGTTTCTAGTGTTCATGCCTCGGCTCATTCTGGTGTGGCACAGGTTGCAAACTACAAATCTTTTGTCGTCCGCACTTTCCTTAAAAAAACGCCATACCGCGGAACACCTACCCCTTGGCAAGGTAGATTTACGCAAGGGGGTGCTCCGTGGAACATTTGCGGGCCGGTTTGGTGCGGTCCGCCTTCTTTCTGTAGCCACACCACTGCCTCTTCCAGCCTGTTGCGGTGCTGCAGATGGCTCACCCTCAGGACTGCTGTCATCGCTCGGCTCTACACCTTCCCAGGTGGGGTCAGTCACCTCATCGTCCACCAAGTCCTCCTCCACTTCCTCACTCTGATCATCCTCCTCAAGTCTTGATCCCACCACATACTCGGTCATTGACAACTGTATAACATTCTCCTCAACAAGGTCTTGAGAAGGAAATAGTGGTTGATTTAATGGCAACTGTGTCTCATCATCATCATCATCATCCACTACTTCCTTTGACCTTAAATGCCGTTCACATCTGTCATCTTCTTGTGATTGGGTAGCCTCTAGAGGTTGTGAATCAGGGCACAAGATGTCATGTTCCTCTGCAAGCGTGCTTGGAGAGAGGGTCAAATGAAGGATTGGTGATGAGACGAGCTCATCACTATATCCCAGTGTGGGATCACTTCTTTGACCAGACCGTGTATGGTGGGAGGAAGGATGATCAGAGTGAGGATTATGTTGACCAGACTCTTGGCTACTGAGAGTGGACTTGGTGGAAGACAGGGTGGTGCTTAACCGACTGGAAGCAGTATCAGCTGTCATCCAACCGACCACCTGTTCGCACTGGTCGGACCTCGAGAGTGATGTCCTGCGACGCCCTGTGAAATCAGACATGAAGCTAGGTATGGTGGATGTCTTTCTTTCTTGTGCTCTGGCACCAGGCACAGTTTCTCCGCGTCCTGACCCGCGCCCTGAACTTTCAGGATCACGTCCACTTCCCCGTCCCTTTTTACCCGCCTTCTTCATCTTACACGATATATATGACTTTAATATATATGAGTTTGAAAACTTAACAGTATTTCTTACTATTCTGCAACTCTGCAGAGTACACAGAATAGGCTGCTAAACGGCGGTGAAACACACTGAATGGAATATGTGACTTTAATATTTGAGTTTGAAAACTTAACAGTATTTCTTACTATTCTGCAACTGTTCAGAGTACACAGAATAGGCTGCTAAACGGCGGTGATACACACTGAATGGAATATGTGACTTTAATATTTGAGTTTGAAAACTTAACAGTATTTCTTATTATTCTGCAACTGTACAGAGTACACAGAATAGGCTGCTAAACTGCGGTGAAACACACTGAATGGAATATGTGACTTTAATATTTGAGTTTGAAAACTTAACAGTATTTCTTACTATTCTGCAACTCTGCAGAGTACACAGAATAGGCTGTTAAACGGCGGTGAAACACACTGAATGGAATATGTGACTTTAATATTTGAGTTTGAAAACTTAACAGTATTTCTTATAATTCTGGAACTGTACAGAGTACACAGAATAGGCTGTTAAACGGCGGTGAAAGACACTGAATGGAATATGTGACTTTAATATTTGAGTTTGAAAACTTAACAGTATTTCTTATAATTCTGCAACTGTACAGAGTACACAGAATAGGCTGTTAAACGGCGGTGAAACACACTGAATGGAATATGTGACTTTAATATTTGAGTTTGAAAACTTAACAGTATTTCTTACTATTCTGCAACTCTGCAGAGTACACAGAATAGGCTGTTAAACGGCGTTGAAACACACTGAATGGAATATGTGACTTTAATATTTGAGTTTGAAAACTTAACAGTATTTCTTACTATTCTGCAACTGTTCAGAGTACACAGAATAGGCTGCTAAACGGCGGTGATACACACTGAATGGAATATGTGACTTTAATATTTGAGTTTGAAAACTTAACAGTATTTCTTATTATTCTGCAACTGTACAGAGTACACAGAATAGGCTGCTAAACTGCGGTGAAACACACTGAATGGAATATGTGACTTTAATATTTGAGTTTGAAAACTTAACAGTATTTCTTACTATTCTGCAACTCTGCAGAGTACACAGAATAGGCTGTTAAACGGCGTTGAAACACACTGAATGGAATATGTGACTTTAATATTTGAGTTTGAAAACTTAACAGTATTTCTTATAATTCTGGAACTGTACAGAGTACACAGAATAGGCTGTTAAACGGCGGTGAAAGACACTGAATGGAATATGTGACTTTAATATTTGAGTTTGAAAACTTAACAGTATTTCTTATAATTCTGCAACTGTACAGAGTACACAGAATAGGCTGTTAAACGGCGGTGAAAGACACTGAATGGAATATGTGACTTTAATATTTGAGTTTGAAAACTTAACAGTATTTCTTATAATTCTGGAACTGTACAGAGTACACAGAATAGGCTGTTAAACGGCGGTGAAAGACACTGAATGGAATATGTGACTTTAATATTTGAGTTTGAAAACTTAACAGTATTTCTTATAATTCTGCAACTGTACAGAGTACACAGAATAGGCTGTTAAACGGCGGTGAAAGACACTGAATGGAATATGTGACTTTAATATTTGAGTTTGAAAACTTAACAGTATTTCTTCCTATTCTGCAACTCTGCACAGTACACAGAATGTGCTGCTAAACTGCGGCGAAGCACACTGAATGGAATATGTGACTTTGATATTTGAGTTTGAAGACTTAACAGTATTTCTTCCTATTCTGCAACTCTGCACAGTACACAGAATGTGCTGCTACACTGCGGCGAAGCACACTGAATGGAATATGTGACTTTGATATTTTAGTTTGAAGACTTAACAGTATTTCTTCCTATTCTGCAACTCTGCACAGTACACAGAATGTGCTGCTAAACTGCGGCGAAGCACACTGAATGGAATATGTGACTTTGATATTTGAGTTTGAAGACTTAACAGTATTTCTTCCTATTCTGCAACTCTGCACAGTACACAGAATGTGCTGCTACACTGCGGCGAAGCACACTGAATGGAATATGTGACTTTGATATTTTAGTTTGAAGACTTAACAGTATTTCTTCCTATTCTGCAACTCTGCACAGTACACAGAATGTGCTGCTAAACTGCGGCGAAGCACACTGAATGGAATATGTGACTTTGATATTTGAGTTTGAAGACTTAACAGTATTTCTTCCTATTCTGCAACTCTGCACAGTACACAGAATGTGCTGCTAAACTGCGGCGAAGCACACTGAATGGAATATGTGACTTTGATATTTTAGTTTGAAGACTTAACAGTATTTCTTCCTATTCTGCAACTCTGCACAGTACACAGAATGTGCTGCTAAACTGCGGCGAAGCACACTGAATGGAATATGTGACTTTGATATTTGAGTTTGAAGACTTAACAGTATTTCTTCCTATTCTGCAACTCTGCACAGTACACAGAATGTGCTGCTAAACTGCGGCGAAGCACACTGAATGGAATATGTGACTTTGATATTTTAGTTTGAAGACTTAACAGTATTTCTTCCTATTCTGCAACTCTGCACAGTACTCAGAATGTGCTGCTAAACTGCGGCGACGCACACTGAATGGAATACGTGACTTTGATATTTTAGTTTGAAGACTTAACAGAATGTGCTCTAATCTGCAACTTTGCACACTAAACAGAATGTGCTCTAATCTGCAACTTTGCACACTAAACAGAATGTGCTCTAATCTGCAACTTTGCACACTAAACAGAATGTGCTCTAATCTGCAACTGTGCACACTAAACAGAATGTGCTCTAATCTGCAACTTTGCACACTAAACAGAATATATATATTTTTTTTTTTTTTTTTTTGTTTTTTTCCCCCCACACCAAATAACCTGCTGCCCCCACACACAGTAGTCCTAAAAAGGACTTTTGGTTCTTTTTTTTTCACAATTTTTGTTTTTTTCCTCCCTACACTGCCTTTCCCTTCCTATCCTCAGCTCTCCCTGGCTCAGACTGAGCCGAACTCGCTGGTCAGGTGCTATACAGCACCTGACCACGGGTTCTGGCCAGCCAATCAGTGTAATGCCAGCAGCCAACATGGCTGCTGGCATTACACCGATGTCAGAGCCTCCCTGCACGTTTATTGGCTGCGCAGCAGCCGCAAAACGTGCGGGGAGGAGACCCGAACATGGCGGGCGAGCACATGCGGTACTCGTACGAGTACCGCCATGTGCCGAGCAGAGCGATGCTCGAGCCGATCCGAGCATCGGCCGAGCATGCTCGCTCAACACTAATCCCTACAATTACCCCCTCCATATAAACAAAGGGGCTGGATGGACTGGTCTGGGGGTCATATTAGGGCTTTGCCCCCCCCCCCGGAATAATTTCTACAGACACCACTGATCTTAGGGCTTGGCTGTAAACAATGTAGGGTTTTTTTGTGTCTGGAATGGCTCTGTCATTTCTGAGACAATTAGGCCTGTCTGTTTGTTAGTGGTACATAGATGTCTGGATGGAGATGTTACTGATACTGATTGTAGTAGCCAGAAAGTTAATGTGTGTGAGTGAATGCCTGAGTTTGAGGTTAATGGTGTGAAGGAAGGCATTGCAATTTTTGTGAAATGTCAAAAGTTAATCTTTTCTGACAGTCCAAATAATTAGGATAGAGCCTAAAGTATAATTTATGGTCCATACTGATATGGATATTATGCCAGTTGAATTTTACTCTTTGGGTGCCACAGAATGGTGTTGTTTGTATTCCTGGAGGTTTCTTCTCTGTACAATGATGGCTCTCTGAATTTGGATATCCATGATCTTGTCATTAAATCCATGACTGAGAAATCTGTCCTGACATTTTTAAGATGTTAATCTCAGTCAGAAGTGTCAGAGCATATGTGGTTATACCTTAGGAATGGGTATCTGGGGGGGGGCTATGGGAGGCACTTGCCCCCCCTACAGTTACCTCCTCCATATAAACAAGGGGGCTGGATGGGCTGACCTGGGGGTCATATTATGGCTTTGCCCCCCCTGGAAAAATTTCTACGGACACCACTGATCTTAGGGCTTGGCTGTAAACAATGGAGGGTTTTTTTTGTGTGTCTGGAATGGAAACTGCCATTTCTGAGACAATTAGGCCTGTCTGTTTGTTAGTGGTACATAGGTGTCTGGATGGAGTTGCCACTGATAATGATTGTAGTATCCAGAAAGTTAATGTGTGTGGGTGAATGGCTGAGTTTGAGGTTAATGGTGTGATGGACGGCATTTCAATTTTTGTGAAATGTCAAAAGTTCATCTTTGCTGACAGTCCAAATAATTAGGATGGAGCCTAGAGTTTAATTTATGGTCCATACTGATATGGACATTCTGCCAGGAAAATTTTACCCTTTGGGTGCCACAGAAGGGTCCAATGCATTGAGTTGGAATATGTTGGATGTCTCTGGGACTCAGGGGGTTAAATGTCAAATAATGTGTATGAGTTTTAAAATCATGTATAGTTCATTTAGCCTTCATTGGTATTAAGCCTGAAGAAGAGACCTAGTTATCTCCAAGTTTTGCATCCTAGAGCCGCTAACTTAGCCAATAAAGGTATAAATTTTACTCTACTGATTTCCTGCATCTGCTGGATTAATATGCCAGTACACCAAATCCTAGGAAGGTGGTATATCGTGTGTTCATCAACTTTTTTTTGTTTTTTTTTTTTTGCTAAAGGGCTCCTAACACTCATTGTGGAACTTTTAGGACACCCAAATCTTCATTTGTCAAGTGTATAATGAGGGGGACACATAAGCAAATGTATAGTAAATCGTAGGTCTCATAATTTAGTACAGACAATAGGCCAATATTTAAAAATATTCCTGATTTGACACAGATGTGCTAATGAGTGGTTCACCCATTTTGACTTACCAACTTGTGGTCCATCAGATGTCAGATATTAACCACTGCAATGCCTAGCAAATACAACAACAAGGCCTACAACAGTGGTTCACAACCCCTCCACCTAAGACACCCCTAACATGCAATCCTGATGTTTCAGGACACCCTTTGAGGGCATAAGGGAATTCCCAAATTAAAATAACATATGCCCAACATCAGGTCCCACTGTGTTAATGGCAATGAGGAGAATATAGTGCATCAAATGTACCATACACACATCTCCTCAAAAAATGTGTAAAATTAATATTACCAATCACTAATGCAGAACATAGCAACATGGGAAAAGTGATGCACCCTGAGCTGGTGCACATGGCACACAAACATGACATGACACCCTGGTTGTGAACCACTGGCCTACACCAGAAACACAGGTCACAGACAAACGGTATGAATCCAGCAACCCCACAGGGACAAGGGGAACACAAAGTACAACAACATAAGCCATCCCAACACACCTTTGAACAATAGGGGTTAACACACAACACAACATGTACACCTGTCACTCAAAGAACAAATCATTCTCACCTATGTAACCTCAGCAGTCCATGGAGACAGAGCACACACCTGACAGGTACATACCAATTACAAATAATCACACCACTAACCACAGAAACACCAGAAAACAATTACCTGGATAACACACACCTTACCATTAGTCCATTATGACCACATGATACAGAAGAAGGGGAAGAAAGGAAAGGGGAAACCAACTGGAGGAGAACCACCAGGCGGTGCCCCCCCCCCCCCGAAAAAAAAGGAAACCTAATAACTGACGCACACTCCAGGAGTATACCAAACCAAACAAAAGCTTCATCAGAGAATACAAAATTAATCAAGTGAATACATCAAATCAATTAAAAACCATCCAGCACAGGAATATGGAGTCATGAAGAAATTCCAACATTTAATAGTACCTCTATAGACTGAGAGCAAGTATATGTAAATCAAACGTGCAATACCAAGTATCCACAAAAACTTCAAAGTGGCCCATTAGCAATGTGCAATATTATCATACATATAAAGTGCAACGTGATAATAATAAACAAAGTATAAATACACATCAAATACTTATCTCTATGACTCCAGGAGTCACACAGTTTGATCTTTCCCTTGTGCTCTTACTTATATTCATAGAGATAAGTATATGTGTATTCATACTTTTTTGATTATTATCACGTTGCACTTTATATGTATGATAATATTGCACATTGGTAATGGGCCACTTTGAATTGTTTATGGATACTTAGTATTGCACTTTTGCTTTACATATACTTGCTTTCAGTCTACAGAGGCATTATTCAATGCTGGAAATTCCTCATGACTCCATATTCCTGTGCTGGATGGTTTTTAATTGATGTGATGTATTCACTTGATTAATTTTGTATTGTCTGATAAAGCTTTTGTTTGGTTTGGTATACTCCTGGAGTGTGCGTCAGTTATTAGGTTTCTTGTTTGGGGTGGAGGGGGGCACCGCCTGGTGGTTTTCCCCAGTTGGTTAACCCCTTCCTTTCTTCTCTTTCGTTGGCATCATTGTATATCCCCATGAGTGTATATCCCTTGAGTAAGGAGTTATGTAGAGAACTGGTGCGATTCCTCCCCTTTGTTTTGGTCCCATCATTATGACCACATGAACAACACCTTACTGCTGTTTAACAGTGACAGCCCACCCTCCTCAGATGTAGTGTGAGAGAGACACTGACAGAGAGACAGACCAATACCAGTATGTATACATGTTTGTACCTAAGATGCCAGTGGAGTCAAACGTGTGAGAGGGCTAGGGCTCATCCTCCTCCTCCTCCAAGCACCCCTGTCCAACAGCTGTCACCTGCTGCAACTGTTCATGCTTCAGCTGAAGGCCTATCATGCTGACTTGTTCGTGTGTGTGTAGTACAGTGAATATGCCATTCCATTGCTTGTCAATGTCTTCTCTAGGCGTCAGGACCATTTGAGGTGCCCATCAAGGGGATGGCAAGCAGACATAGGTATGTGTGTGACGTGGACCCTGAGCACACACCTCATCAGTTTGTAGATCGAGATCTATGAAATAGCTCCTCTGTTTCTTGGGTCTTGGTTTACACACTGATGTGTGTGCCCACATATAGATATGTTTGCTTGCCGTACCGTGATCCAAACCCCATAAGGTCATGATGACTAGACAACACCCTGAAAAGTAATGGATTGTTCACTCCGTGTCAAATAATGAAGCTGCATCAGTGGAGTGTCAGTAAGGTCTCCAAAGCATTGCTGACCAACGTGTTGTGTACACCTCTGGCACTCAAGGGTATGATGATGGGTCAGCAATAGCATGACTGTTGTGTTCGTAGTGCACCTTCCAGTCTTGTTTTCACACTCTGCAGACATCCATGGCATGACCCCTCATGGTCCAGAAGTTTGTTCTGGTGACACGTTGAATCCACGTCCATGAGGAGCACCTGTTGGTGTCCATGTCAATTACAAATCTGATCACATATGACTATCTTGTGTCATTGATCCCCCCTCCCCTGTCAGGGTTTAAAGGTATAGTAATACTGAATATGTTTCATAATCCTATCTAGTAGGGTTCATCCCCCTGAGTAAAACAAGGGAACTCCCCCTGCTTTGCATTCCAAAGTTATTTCAGCTCAAAGTTAAATGTCATAGATCAAATCTCACAGTGGCCTGAAATTGTACAGTGGCACTGTTGTTACATGGACAGCTCTGGTCCCAGCACCATGAATCTCCATAGGATAGTGTAGCAACAGCACCACTCGACAATTTCAGGCCACTGTGATTTTCCTATTTAAAACACAACTGTGAGCTGAAATAACCTGTGAATGAAACACCCTTCATCAGTGGGAGTTCCCTTGTTCTACTCAGGGGGATGAACCCTAAAACATTTTTGTTCAAACATTCTAAGCATTACTATGCCCTTAATTGTGATCATGTTGTTGATCTGTTGATATATCTAATTAGTTCATGTTGTTCAAGTTCAAGTCACATCATGGAACAACACCCTGATGTTCTTTGGCTTTCATATGTCTGTGAGTTGAACTTGGACAAACATGTCTGTATGTGATTTGTGTGGAGCCATGTGCTCGGATGTGGATGAGGGAGCATGGGGACAGCATTGCTTCATCCCCAGATGAATCACACCCTAGTGAATGTCCCTCCCATCAGGATTGAGCCTTGTGAATCATATAAGTCCTGCAGAGTGGGGATGGCGGTGAATGCCTCCTGGCCATCCACACTCTGCAGGCTACATATGATGCAGAAAGCTGAACCTTGACTATTCCAACTGGACTAACTACCTACATGTACAAAGCCTAGCCCTGACATGCAGTAACAATACAATAGGAAACACACCAATTCCCCTCCTTGCTATTGTCTGGTAATCCTTTGGGTGCCAGGGGACTAGCCAATGTATTGTTGAACAATGAATTACTTATCCTGTGGCACTCAAGGGGTTGTGTGCTGACCTCTATGTATGACATTGTGATATAAATAACAGTTAGATTTGTGACTGACACATGACAGTGTGCATTGTTTTTGTGCTGTGCATGATGTTGTTGTCGACAGCATGAAGGGGGTTCAACAGGGACTTGTCATGGTACCTAAGTTCCAGTGGAGCGTTCTTGACGGCGAACTACCCAGTTCCTGCTTGCTGTGGGTGTTCGTCCATTGCGGGAGTTCTGCTGGGTCCCTGGCCGTATTGTCACTGTGTTCCTGTGGTGTCCATGTCCGCATGAGGGGCTGTAGTACTGGAGCAGCATGGCGTGACCTTTTGAATATTTACTTACCTTGTTTCTGCATTTGTCTCTTTATCTACTTCAGAGAGTTTCCCTGCCCTGCTGCTTCCGGTTGGGTTGACTTCTTTAGCCTGGCTCACTAGTTTCCCAGTGGCCCTTGCATTGATGTAGTCTGAGCCCGCTCAACACCTGCTACCCGGACATTATTACTTCTACTAGCGTTCCGTGTATGACCCAGTTCTTTGGCTGCAAACCTGTTTGTGTATGACACAATTTTGGCTGCGAACCTGTTTGTATATGACCCAGGCATTTGGCTGCGAACCCGATTGCGTATGACCCGACTCTGTTGAGTTTCCGTTTTTGATCAAGGGTACTGGTTGCGATCCCTCCTCAGTGTGAGACCCGGTATTTGCTGCGCTCCCATTCTGAGCATTACCAGAGATTGGCGTGTGCCTTCCCGGTTGAGGACCCGGCCTGACTTGCGTTTCCGCTTGCCTTGTTCTGATTTGCTGCGCACCTATAATTACGACTCTGCCTTTTACTCCGGTCTTGGTCACTGGCTATCTTGGACTTACTTGTGGGCATATTCATTCCATTTACCAAGCGGCTCAGTGTTGCTCTCCACTAGCCGCTTCCCTAATAGGCAACATAATTGAGAGCTTGGCTGTCCATTGCTTTCGTTGGCCAATAGACCTGCTGAACTGCTGGCATGCATTCAGTAATAGGCGTGGCATTGCTGCTGAGGCTTGAGCTCGCTATTGACAACTGTGGTGCTGCTCTACTTTCCTTTAGCAAGTCTTCAGGTCTGGGGTCTATCGTTGGTTCAGTGTTGCATCTGGTATGCTTATTACTGGAGGCTGAGGTACCATCCATACATTACCTGTGGTCATACTCAGACTAGATCCATGTTATATGGGTTCTGGTCATTCTCTTGGAGGTTCATCTGTTCCAGTAGTCTGCTGTACTCTTGACATCTTCAGTTCCTGGATTCCTGTACCAGTACTTCAGATCAAGATTATTGTTCATATTGTGTATATTTATTACTGAGTGTTCTTGTTTTGTTTCACTTGTTATCTTCAATAAACAATCTTCACCTTACTAGTATTCTAGTGTCTGTTACAGTACTTGACCATTACAATTCAGGCTGGTTTTGTCAAGTATTCTGTTCTTCTTTGACATCCCTCCAAGCTCTGTTGCTGTATTGTGGTGTGGAATGCTGTCCATGTGTTCAGGTGTCACTGTGTTGGCCTCTGTCTGGTAGGTGTCAAGATTTGTGTGATGTGTGTGTGTGGGCCTTGATGCACTTACCAGTGGACTGGAGGCTACTTTCCTCCCCGGTGTAACTCCATCCAGGGATCCCGTGCACCACTACAGAGCAGATCATCCTGCACACGGCCTCCTCCCACTGGCTGTACTCCACGCGCAGGGGTGGACCACCCCCTGTGCCAGCAGCATGCAAGGTCTACGCTCCCATCTTCCTCTTCACCTTCACGATGGTAAACAGAAATAGGAAAAGGGTTGAACTAGATTGACGCAAGTCTTTTTTCAACCTAAATGACTATGTTACTATGTTATCTTGGCCTTGCAGTCTGTCCACCTTTTCTTGATGGACTCCAGTGACCAGCTGAGGCTGGACACAGCATTCACCGCAGCCAGGACCTCCTTCCATGCAGCCTTTCTCTTTGACCCCCAACGACCTTCCCCTTGGGGAACAGGAGTCTCGCCCTGGCGATCACCGCCTCACAGAGGACGAGGTTCTCCTCCTCGGAGAACTTGGGTTCTCTTGCCCTATCCTCCTCCTCACCCCTGGAGGTTCTTTGAGAGCCTTGGCTCTCAGGCCTTGCCTGGGTGTGGTGCTCCTAATGCCATACCCCTCATCCCACTGCCATCTCTTGCCCTGCACTCTGTGTGCCTCTTCTACTGGAGGTCCCCCTCCTCCCCAGGGTTCTCCCTCTCCCTCCCCTACCCTGATCAGGGATGCCCACCTGCACCTCTTCCTTCTCTCCTCTTACACTCCCCATCCGTCTCTCCTGTCCTTCTCTCTTCTCCATGTCACTCACCCACTCACACCCAGGCACTCACTTAGGCCCTCACACACACACTCACTCACTCTCTGTCACTCACAGACTCAAACTGACAAATAAAAGATAAAGGTGTGTGTGTTTTACTAAAAAAAAATATGTGGGCTATGTGTGTGTGTGTGTGTGTATGTGTGTTTGAATGCATGTATTTGGTATGTACAAAGGTGTAGTATGTGTCTCAATGTGTGGTGCAATCCCTCCAACTCCTTCTACCTGTGTGCGATGTGCCTCAACTACCTGTTTCTTTAACTAACCTCTGCTCCTTGGGTCCTGAGATCTCGCTTTGTGAACCTGATAACAAGCAAAGGTGCATAGGTGATTTTGGGTCTATTTATAATTTATTCGACTCAGCTTGATAATTTGGGGTGCTGTGATTGGCTGGGGCACTAAGTAACATCAAACGTTTCACTTATTTTTTATTGGGACATTTCTCGCGTGTTTTGTGGAGACGATGAGGTCAAATTTTAGGCGACTCCAGTTTAGTACTTTTCGTGTGTTTTGTAGGCCATCTCACGTTAACTCTTCTGGGTAAGGAAAATTTGAATCTCACGTTACCCAGTCTTGGTTAACTCGCGAAGGCAGATTTTTTTTCTTCACGCTGTTTTAAACTCCAACTTTTCTGTAACTATATGGTGACCTAGGACAAGATTTCCAGATTTACCCAGACTATTCACTATTTCCCAATAAAAGTAAAAAACAAATGCTACATAAAAATCATATACTTCAAAGGGTTCATTGATTGAATTAATACATTTAATAATATGTATATAGCTCCACATATGTATTGTAAGCTCTACGGGGCAGGGACCTCTTATCCTAATGTATACTCACCGGTCGTTCCCCTTATGACTGCCTATATAAGCACTTAATCACCGCACTTATTGTTCCCCTGCTATATTAAATGTAATCTGTAAAGTGCCAAGTACACCGGTTGGCGCTATATAAATAAAAATATACAATACAATACAATGAAGATGGAAGAACTAAAAAGGATTGCAATGTATGAGCAGTATGATTTAATTGGTGTGTCTGAAACCTGGTTAGATGATACATATTACTTGGCAGTCAATCTAGAAGGTTATTCACTTTTTAGGAGGGATAGGGTTAATAAAAGGGGAGGGGGAATATGCCTATATGTAAAGCATCCCATAAAATCTAGTATAAGACACGGTCCAGTGAAAATATAGAGATCCTGTGGGTTGAAAAAACACATTGGGGCACACATAATAAAAAGATGTTAATGGAGATTTGCTACAAGCCACCTAATATTGGGGAGTTTGAGAAAGCCCAACTTTTACTGGAAATGGAAAAAGCTTCTAGGTCGGGAAATGTAATCATAATGGGAGATTTCAACTATCCAGAAATTGACTGGAGCAATATTACTTCCAGCACAACAAAGGAAAATTATTTTTTAAGTATGATTAATGAAAATTTTATGTTCCATCTAGTAGAAGAGCCAACTAGAAAGGAGGCCTTGATTGACCTAGTGTTCTCAATCAATTCTGACATGATAAACAATATACAGGTAAAGGAACATTTAGGCAGCAGTAACCACAATATGGTATGATTTGAAATGTGTTATGAAAAACCCAATAGCAAGGGTTTAACCAAAATATTACATTTTAAAAAGGCTAATTTTACTAAGCTAAAAGCAGATCGATTAAAGGATATTCAGTGGGATGTAATCTTCAAGGATAAAAATGCACAAGAATCATGGATTTTGTTTAAAATGCTCTTAGACAAATATATGCATCAATATATACTATAGTGGAATAAGCACAAGAAGAGTAAATTGAGAACAATTTGGTTAATAATGCGGTTTGCAAGGAAATGAAAAGCAAGCTTTTAAAGTCTTTAAGTTACACGGGTCAGATGCATCATTTAAAAATATAAAGAATGTAATAAAATCTGCAAACAAGCAATTAGGCTAGCTAAAATTGAAAATGAGAGAAGTATTGCAAAAGAGAACAAGAAAAGTCTTAAACAATTCAACAATTGCATTAATAACAAAAATGTTAAGGTTGATGGGGGCGTGGCCTAACCATTCAACCTGATGGTCGCATAGAACATGAGATCCGACCCCGAGTAGGACTTTACAGCTATCAGTCAGCTTGTAAAGCCTGAAATTTTTGCGGTCAAACTGTCTTGATACAGAGAACAATCATGCCGAAGACTAATAACCAAAAGAAAGAAGAATATGCAGGATTTCTTTTGTCAAACTCAAGGTCAACTGCATCTCTCTCAACTACCTAAAATGGCCAATGCCACTTTCCTCAAACGGTCCTTGAGTCTAACACTCCCTCACCGATCAAGGAACACAATGATTTGGATGAAGACTCAGCTTGGGGTGAATCTACCGCTTCCTCTAGAAAGGGTGATATCCAGAATCTTTTAAATGATTTAAAGGGATAGTATTGTTTCATAATAAAAGCAGCTCTAATTAATCATCATAGTATTTGGACTTTGGAGAGTAATTCTATGACAAAGTATCCCCCTCCCACCCCTTTTACTGATGTAACACTGTTCAGCCAGAGCAGAAGGGAGGTGCCCAGGTAGACTGCAGAGAGGGACAATCTTCAATTAAGATAAGGGAAAAACCTGAAAAGCTTGTCAAGGGAGGCAGGGCTTTCATTGTTCTGATAGGAAGAATATGGTCCCCTGCTGTTATCTGTCTGGTCTATGGACTGCATTCCACATCTAAGAAGAGATTGCTTACACTAGGTAAAAGGGGCGGGAGGGGGAAACTTTGCTTGTGAATATCTCTCAAACCATAAAGGTTTGAGAGATAAGACATATCATTCTTCATGTTTTTTTAATGCCTACAAAATGAAATAAAGATAAAACAAAGTATTACTATCCCTTTAAAAGTGTTTCTTCATGAGGAATTGACAGCTGTCAAATGAGATGTGGCTCATATGGGTGACAGAATCGAGGCCTTGGAAGAGAGATGGTCTACTTACTGCAATTTAGTTAACTCACAATTTAAGTCTCTACATACCGCACATATTGATGATTTAGAAAATAAGAGTAGAAGAGGAAATATCAGGATTCATGGGGTCCTTGAGACCATTAGTCCTGAGGAACTCCTGGCCTTTTTACAACGACTACTTAGATTTATTAACCATACAGATGAATCCGCAACATATAAATTGGACAGAGCTCATAGGGCTCTTAAGCCCCAATCTGCACCCCATGACACTTCACAAGATGTGATTATTTGTTTGCCCTCATATGCTGACAAATAATCCACTATATCATGAGCCAGAAATATGGTGCCATTTCAATTTGAAGGCCACAGTAACATTGCATTATTTAATGATCTCTCTCCGACTACTCTGAAGTGGAGATGCAAAATTCATCCAATCACCTCTACTCTTCGATCTCACAACATTTGATACAAATGGGGCAACCCCTGATGCTTCTGGCTATGAAGGACAACAAAACACATATTTTTGCTACCACAGAGATTACAAGGCCTTCATGGAGGCTCTTCAGATCCCAGTAACAGATGACAATTTGGCTCCAACAATGCAGAAGCCCACACTGGAGTGGGATGACTCTATGGAGACTTCATCATCTTGGTTACCAGTCACAAAAAGAAGGAGAGCCCCGGACTCTCCCCTTACTAAGGCAACTGCCAAACAAGCATGTCAATTGGATGGTTGAACTTCCTGCAGGTTTATACCTTGATCTGGGAATTCTGTACTCTATGTTCCCGTCCATCTCATCATTGTTGGGACATGGACACTGAAATCCAGGTTTTCATGATTAGTTCATACTCTCTCAGAGTTACTTCCTTATACCACTGTTATTGTTTAGTTACACTGCTCATTTGTGCTCCTATATGCAATTTATTTCCCGCTTCATAACCCTGTCTCAGGTTATTTATATGCACATTTTACCAATGGTGGGAGACTGTCTTGACCCCTAGGACCAGGATGGGATATCTTATTGATACAATGACCTTCAAATAGTGTCCGGGATTACAACTATTTCCTACAGTTGGGCTAATTTTAAAATATCCATATGATATACAAGGGACAGTAACCAAGGGTAATGGTTAAATGTGTTCTTTAAATTTCTGATTGAAATATACTAAAATTAGGTGGTCCTATCGGTGTCTCATCTCTAAACAGTTCAAAAGTTAATAATGCTGTGTTCAGATACTGTTTGATGTCACATCTTAGATCTATTTCTGTGCCAGTTTTTCACTTGCAAGTGAGCACCATTAAAGACTTTGTTAACACCCAGAATACTGAATGTTATATTAACCTGTCATTCTGTGCACTTCACACTTTTAAGGATGAGGTGATCTTATTAGTGTTGAGCGAGCACCCCGATGCTCGGGTGCTCGGGTGCTCTGACCGAGCACCGCCAGAGGCTCGAGTGCTCGGCCGAGCACCCGAGCCCCATTGAATTCAATGGGGCGACACGAGCATTACACCAGGCACCCCCTGCTCTGATGAGGGGAGGGTGCCTGGTCAATGCCCCCCTTCATCTCCACAATGCCCCTCTTCCACAATGTCCCCCTTCCACAATGTCCCCCTTCATCTCCGCAATGCCCCCTTCATCTCCGCAATGCCCCCTTCATCTCCGCAATGTCCCCCTTCATCTCCGCAATGCCCCCTTCATCTCCGCAATGTCCCCCTTCATCTCCGCAATGCCCCCCTTCCACAATGTCCCCCTTCATCTCCGCAATGCCCCCTTCATCTCTGCAATGCCCCCCTTCCACAATGTCCCCCTTCATCTCCAAAATGTCCCCCTTCATCTCCACAATGCCCCCTTCCATCTCCACATGTGCCCTACCTCCAGTCCCTGGTGGTCCAGCGGAGCGTCTGTGTAAGATCTGTGCCTCCTTCGGCACAGATCCCTGCCACCCGAACATGGCGGGCGAGCACATGGCGGTACTCGTACGAGTACCGCCATGTGCCGAGCAGAGCGATGCTCGAGCCGATCCGAGCATCGGCCGAGCATGCTCGCTCAACACTAGATCTTATCCCTACATTGCCCTTGATGCAATTTATGTGTCCAGTATACGACCACTAATTATTATATATAATTTTCCTGCACCCTTCACCACACATTCATTTTCAAACCTGTTTAGTTTTCTTATTCCCCCATGCCCACATAACAACTTGATTCAATTTACTCCCAAACTTTATTTTACACAGACATATATTGTCACTACCTACGATGGTCCCATACTGACCCTTATGATTTTACCCCAATCTGACTACCTATATAACATTTTAAAAATGAATGACTCAGTGGCTCATCTCATTAGTCACACAGAATAGCAGAAATAACCCTACCCCCACACTTCTGTTATATTTTATTTCTCAAGGATTCCTAATCTTGTACTCCTGTATAACCAATATAATAATTCACAGTTTTAGGACAATCTACATTGCATATTTCACTGACCCAATTTACTTGGGCAATGCACTTTGAAATCTTAGCTGAGTTCCAGGAAGGAATTATAGTAGTAGGTGGAGATTTCAATCTTCCCCTCTCCCCTAAATAGATTGCTCTTCGGGGACATCTTCTTATCCTCAGTCCTCAATACAACGTTTTGCTTGATCACTTCATTCACTTCTCCTCTTTGATTCTTGGCTTCTTCTTCACCCTTCCACTAAAGATTACTCTTTTTACTCTCATCCACATAAGCAATATTCAATAATTGATTACATTTTTGTGCAACATCAGTCCTTCCCCCAACTTCGGAAGGCTGATATAGGGAACATTTTATGGTCGGATCATGCTCCTATTTCTATTATCCTTTCTAGACATTCTCTTCATCGAGCCTCTAAGATTTGGAGACTGGATGAGCAGCTTCTCCAACAACCAGATGTTTGCCCTCATATTTCTTTGGTTCTTAACTATGTTAATGAAAATTGGTGGGGCGACATCTCCCCAATTCCTATCTGGGAAGCCCACAAATGTGTAGTAAGGGGTCAACTACTTAAAACAGCCGCTAGGAAGAAGAAATTACTTGCTAATGAAACTTCAAAACTAATACAGGAGATTCAAACACTGGAGTCTCAACACAAAGCTTCCTTAGCTGCAAACTTACTTCCACGTTTGATGACTCTAAGGTAAAAGCCTGGGACTCTTCTAATCCCATTGCTAACTTGTTCCTTCTCTCATCTCTCTGAAGATATTCCTCTATACCCCCAAACAAGGAAAAGACCCCCTAAATTGTTCTAGTTACTGACCCATATCATTATTAAACCTTGATTTGAAAATCTATGCCAAAATTTTAACAAATAGATTAAAACAGATTCTTCTATCCTTGGTACACTTTGACCAAGTAGGATTTGTACAGGGCAGAGAAACATGAGATAATGTCAGAAAGTCACTCAACATTCTTCATTGTGTACACTCTACCGCTATATCCACTGTATTGTTAACGATTGATGCAGAAAAATCTTTTGACCTAGTAGATTGGCAGTTTATGATGCAAACTTTACAAGCATTTGATTTCGGCCCCAGATTCTTACATTTAATTAAAGCACTTTATACCAATCCTAATGTGAAAATTAAGATCAATGGCCATTTATCAGATCCTTTTTCAATTTCTACCGGAACCCATCAGGGTTGCCCACTATCTCCTCTTTTGTTTATCCATACGGTGGAAGCTTTTGTACAACAAGTTAGGCAAAATGTTGCTATAAAGGGTGCTTCACTTTCCTCTACTGTTTGTAAACTTTCCATGTTTGCCGATGATGTATTACTCTCAACTCAAGAACCGGAGGTATCTATTCCTGCATTCATGGATGAATTAAGCAAGTACTCTGCCTTATCCAACTTCAAAGTTAACCCCTCTAAAGCTCTTTTCCCACATGTCCCTTAGTCCCACAGTATTTCTCTGTCCACCAAATACCCATTCAAATGGTCTCCTCACTCCATATCCTATTCAGGAATCACCTTCCCCGCTCATCCAAATAAATGTTATGATTTAACCTATATTCCGCTTTTGAGAGCAATACAGCGTGATTCTAACCGATGGAAATCCCTTTATCTGTTTTGGTTCGGTAAGGTTAATACTATCAAGATGAATATCCTTCCTCGCTTTGTATACTTATTCCAGACTCTGTGCATTCCTCTTCCTCCTAGTTTCTTCTCCAGGACCTCAAATATTTTTTCTTCGTTTCTTTGGAAGACTGGCAAACCTAGAGTGCAATTGCATACTCTCTATAAACATAAAACTGAAGATGATATGGGTCTTCCAGATATTAAACAATATTATCATGCTACCCTACTTGCATCCATCTTGGATTGGAAACATCACTCCTTAGACAAACAATGGGTTCAGACTGAACGCCGCTCCCTTCCCATATTCGATCCTCTCCACATTGCTATGTTATCTTCAGTAGGAAACTTGACGCTTCCTCCGTTTAACCCTCTCATTACACACATATTGACTCTTTGTAGGAAACAATAACTCACACAGATTAGCTCCTCTTCCCTTTTGTGCTTCTTCTGTTTTCACTACATTTGAGTCCCCTTTCTATTTACCAGCAGCACATTTTCCTTTACAGCACACCACAAAAGATTGTACCATATCAGTTTTTTATAGGTCTGGATGATATTTTTTGCTCTGATATTCTCTAGTCTAAATTAATCCTCCCTCCAAAGGAGATTTGGAGGTATTTACATCTGAAACACTTTATCAAGCAGACGAATGTCTGTCCTTTTGATAAGAACCAAATTCTTCAATTTGAACAACTTTTGATATCTCCACCACAAGGCTGTGCAGGTTTTTTAGGGAATATCTATAACAGAATTCTAAACTCTGCTCATGATCAGACACCAAGTTACATGCTGGCATGGGAAAAGGTAGCTCCTTGTCAGAATGGCGAGCTATATGGAAAAATACTAGCTCCTCTTCGATTTCAGCTCAAATAGTGGAAATGAACCTTGGACTCCTATTTCACTGGAATATGACTCCATACCGTCTTCACGCTATGAACGGGCAACATTCACAACTTTGTTGATGCTGTAAAACTCATCCCAGTACCTTTTTACATATTTGGTGGTTGTGTCCCTTAATTAAACCATTTTGGTCCTCCTGCCTTAACCTATAGTCATACTTCTGGGGATTGCCATTCCTAAAGATCCTTGGTCGATTCTTTTATTTAAAGACTTGCCACACACTTCTCCAACTAAAAAATTTTTCTTGTTCTCAATGTTAAATGCGGATAAAGCCATGATCCCATTGAATTGGAAATCTTCCTCCTCACCATCTGTAGTTGCCTGGGCCTCTAAAGTCTCTGATCGACTTATATTCATTAGACTTGCTAGGCTCCGGCAAGGAAAAGACCCAGCAGAATTGTCTTCATTATTTCATACTTGGCTGACCCTTCAGGTGACCCTTAGTGGCGATGCTTAATCTTACTTAAAAGTCCTCGTGAGCTCTCTCCTTCCTTTCTTTCCTTCCCTTTATATCCTTCTCTTTACTTCTCCTCCATATTCTTCTCCTTTTATGCTATCCTTTCTTTTTCCTCCTTGGCTGTTTTCCTAATTTTTTTTCTATCAAAATTAGGTTGGATATGCCTTTCTTTTCTTAACTATTGTTCCACCTTATGGATATTTTTGTACCTAGCTATATATGACACTTGCTGTTATTTCCAATTTTGTACATACATTCTATGTATATGTTATTTTGGAACTGTTTATGTGATGTTCTAGCCAATCTTTAATAAAGATCTATTCAATAAAAAAAATATTAAGGTTGATATTGGTCCTTTTAACCCTTTGAGTGCCAAGTGGGTACATTGTACGAGTTTGGACAGCTGTACCCGCTGTGCCAAGCTCGTACAATGTACCCACTAAAATGCGGTCACTGCATGAGCCGGTATAACCGGCATGCAGTGACCGCATTTTTAAAAAAAAAAAAGGTGGGTAATCGTGGGGGGACATGAGGATCACTCCTCATGTCTCCCCTGTTATTGATCTCCCAGCCGATCGCGCTGGGAGATCAATAAAGGAAGAGGAGAAGCGCAGCAGAAGCGCAGCTTCTCCTCTTCCGTCTCTCCTACCCGAACTTCCGGGTAGGAGTGGGCGGGACCGGGGGAAGCCTCCCAACGTCATCGGTGACATAGTCACCGATGACGTTACAAGGCTTTCCCCGATGGAGATCACTCCTACCGGAGGTAGGAGTGAACAGAAGGAGAGCCTTTGCTCTCCTTCTGTCGCCATATTGAGCTCCCAGCCCAATCGGCTGGGAGATCAATAACTGGGTGCACATCAGGAGGGGTCCTGATGTGCCCCAGCGAGGTCTGAAAATAAAAATTAAAAAAAAAAAAAAACAAATAACAAAATTAACCCTGTGAGTGCTGCAGGGTTCCCAAGTGCACTGGGGATCCCTGTGGCACTCACAGGGTCAATTGTTGCAGCCCGTATTTTTTTTGCAGAGACCTCATTGGGGGGCTTCAGGAAGGGTCCTGAAGCCCCCCAATGAGGTCTATAAAAAATAGAAAAAAAAAAAAAATTAACCCTGTGTGTGCCACAGGGGAGGGGGTTCATTGCAGAGCCCCCCTCCTGTGGCAGACATAGGAATATTTTTTAGTATTTTATAATCAGAGATTGTTGGGGGGACATCAGGAGAATTCCTGATGTCCCCCCACAATGTCTGATAATAATTAAAAAAAAAATTTAAAAAATTAACTCTGTGAGTGCCACAGTGGTCCCCAGCACATTGCTTTGCAATGTGCTGGAGAACCCTGTGACACTCACAGGGTCAATTCTCTTAGCCCATATTTTTTTTTACTAAGACCTCATTGGGGGACATAAGGAAGGGTCCTGAAGCCCCCCAATGAGGTCTATAAAAAATAGAAAAAAAAAAAAATTAACCCTGTGTGTGCCACAGGGGAGGGGGTTCATTGCAGAGCCCCCCTCCTGTGGCAGACATAGGAATATTTTTTAGTATTTTATAATCAGAGATTGTTGGGGGGACATCAGGAGAATTCCTGATGTCCCCCCACAAGGTCTGATAATAATTTTAAAAAAATTAAAAAAAATTAACTCTGTGAGTGCCGCAGTGGTCCCCAGAACATTGCTTTGCAATGTGCTGGAGAACCCTGTGACACTCACAGGGTCAATTCTTTTAGCCCCTATTTCTTTTTACTAAGACCTCATTGGGGGACATAAGGAAGGGTCCTGAAGCCCCCCAATGAGGTCTATAAAAAACAGACAAAAAAAATTAACCCTCTGTGTGCCACAGGGGAGGGGGTTCATTTTAGACCCCCTCCTGTGGCACACACAGGACTTTTTTTTTTTACTATTGCTTTACATTCAAAGCTTGTTGGGGGGCCCTAAGGCCACCCAACAAGCTATGAATAATTTTTTTTTTTTTTTTTTTTTTTTTAAAAGAACCCTCTGTGTGCGACAGGGGGTCAATTGCATTGCATTGCAATGCATCGGACATCCCTGTGGCATGCACACAAAATGACTCAATCCCCCCCCGTACCCTACCCACCAGCCCAGTTACACAGCCTACTGGCAGTCCCATTCCCACAGTTTGACCCCCCCAGCCTGGTTCCACTGCCTACTGGTAGACCCAAGTGCCAATACGCACTGGATTCAGGCTGGAAATCAAACAGTGTATGTGGGGGACTTACAGTGCACAGTGGTAGTCACAGATCCCCCATATGTACTACCTTACCTCCCCCACCACCACTGCCATACTTGCGCTCTGCCCAGTGGTAGATATACCCACATACACTGCCTGACCCCTCGTCCCTCCCCCCACCTGGTTTCACTGGCAGTCACAGGTCCTCACGTACACTGACTGACCACTGATAGCCATAGAATCATACATACGCTGTTTGCTTCCCCATCCTTGTTCAACTGGTAGCTACACTCCTGGCACCCAATATGGTATGTCATCCCACAGCAGTGGGGTACCATTTATCGTAGGCTGGCAGGAGGTCCTCCTAGGAAATCCCATGGTGTTGAACCATTTTCGTATCTTTGAAGTGACTGATTTGTAAAAAAAAAAAAAAAAAAAGTTTTTTTTTTTTTTCTGTAGCACCACATTCTGGAAATAGTTGTGCACACTAACTTAGGGGTAGAAAGGCAAGTGACCCCTCATTAGATGCGGCAGGTTATCTTCTTTCCAAAATGGTATGGTTTCGCTACATTTTCTTCACTTCTATAGCTGTTATAACCATTTTCATACACGCAAGAATGTTTGAGAAAATGTTAGAGAAATCAGGAGGTTGTAGCAGTAGTAGTTTTGTACTTGTAGCGCCCCCTAAGGTAGGTCAGTTCATACCAATGGGGTGTCATTTTTCTCCTAAGAGCAATAGCTAATGGATACAGTTGTAAATTCCATGGTTTTTACAGATTTCAATACATTTGAAGGGGCAGAAATGTAAGAAAATGCCTTTTTTTTCATTAGCACCACCTTCTGGAGGCATTTGTGCACTCCAGGCTTGGGGTAAGAAGGCAAGTCACCCCTCACTAGATGCGGCAGGTTGTCTTCTTTCCAAAATGGTATCGTTTGTGTACCCTTTCTTCACTTCTCTAGTTCTTATAACCATTTTTGTATAGAGAAGTAATGTTTGAGAAAATGTTAGAAAAATTAGAGGTTGGTGTAGTTTTGTACTTGTAGCGCCCCCTAAGGTATGTGTACTCATACGAATGAGGTGTCACTTTTCTCCTAAGAGCCATAGCTAAAGAATACATTTGAAAATTCCATGGTTTTTACAGATTTCAGTACATTTGAAGGGGCAGAAATGTAAGAAAATGCCTTTTTTTTCATTAGCACCCCCTTCTGGAGGCATTTGTGCACACCAGACTTGGGGTAAGAAGGCAAGTCACCCCTCATTAGATGCGGTAGGTTGTCTTCTTTCCAAAATGGTATGATTTGTGTACCCTTTCTTCACTTCTGTAGTTGTTATAACCATTTTTGTATAGACAAGTAATGTTTGAGAAAATGTTAGAAAAATTAGAAGTTGTAGTAGGTGTCGTTTTGCACTTATAGCACCCCCTGAGGTAGGTCAACTCATGCCAATGGGGTGTCATTTTTCTCCTAAGAGCACTAGCTAATGGATACTGCTGGAAATTCCATGGTTTTTACAGATTTCAGTACATTTGAAGGGGCAGAAATGTAAGAAAATGCCTTTTTTTTTCATTAGCGCCACCTTCTGGAGGCATTTGTGCACACCAGACTTGGGGTAAGAAGGCAAGTCACCCCTCATTAGATGCGGTAGGTTGTCTTCTTTCCAAAATGGTATGATTTGTGTACCCTTTCTTCACTTCTGTAGTTGTTATAACCATTTTTGTATAGACAAGTAATGTTTGAGAAAATGTTAGAAAACTTAGAAGTTGTAGTAGATGTCGTTTTGCACTTCTAGCGCCCCCTGAGGTAGGTCAACTCATGCCAATGGGGTGTCATTTTTTTCCTAAGAGCACTAGCTAATGGATACTGCTGGAAATTCCATGGTTTTTACAGATTTCAGTACATTTGAAGGGGCAGAAATGTAAGAAAATGCCATTTTTTTCCTAAAGTGCCACCTTCTGGAAGCATTTGGGCACAACAGGCTTGGGGTAAGAAGGCAATTCACCCCTCATTAGATGCGGCAGGTTGTCTTCTTTCCAAAATAGTATGGTTTGTGTAACCTTTCTTCACTTCTCTAGTTGTTATAACCATTTTTGTACAGACAAGTAATGTTTGAGAAAATGTTAGAAAAATTAGTGGTTGCAATAGGTGTAGTTTGGTACTTGTAGCGCCCACTAAGGTAGGGGAACTCATACCAATGAGGTGTCATTTTTCTCCTAAGAGCACTAGCTAATGAATACAGTTGGAAATTCCATGGTTTTCACAGATTTCCATACAGATGAAGGGGCAGAAACGTAAGAAAATGCAATTTTTTTCCTATTGTGCCACCTTCTGGAAGCATTTGTGCACAACAGGCTTGGGGCAAGAAGGTAAGTTACTCCTCATTAGATGCGGCAGGTTGTCTACTTTTCAGAAATATATGTTTTAGGGCAGTTTTACCACAAAAACCCTAGAATGCGCATTTTAGTTTATAAAGTTGAAAATGTCATTTTGCGCTGCTGGTGATTAGGGCTCTACGCTAGCCATGGACGTAGGTAAAACTATACAAATTTGGTATTTTTTTACTCGGGGGACTCAGGGCTTTTTCAAATAATTGAAACTTTTTCAATCAAGGTAAATGTTTTTGATACATAGTATGTGATTTTAGCAAAATTAGTAAATTTTCACTTTTTTTTGTCATTATGACATCATAGATTTTTGCACGATGCAAAATTCTGTTCATGTAAGGTACCATGAGAAAGCTCAATTCGTTCTGAAAAAAACAATATATAGTTTTCCATATTTAACTAAAAATCCCAAGAGGAAATCAAGCGTAAACAGAAGGATAGCAAAAATGCTGAAAATGTGTCTGGCCTGCAGGGTACAGGAAATGGCCCGAGCCTCCGGCACTGAAAGGGTTAAGGTCAAGACAGGTGAATTGATTAGTGAGGATAAGACTATGGCTGACACCCTAAATACATTCTTTGCTTCTGTATTAACAAAGTAAGCAACAATGACAGGCTATAGGCAAACAGACAAAACCACAGAATTTTCGCCATTGTGTATATGTCTTAATGAGGACAAAAGAGACTGGAAAATGTTATGGTGAATAAAGCACCTGGGCCTGATGGTATACACCCAAAGGTACTTGAGGAATCTAGAACGAGATTTGTATACAAGGCCTTATGAAAAAATATTGAGTAAAATTTGCCTAAAACTGAATTCTGCATTTAAAAATAAGTTTGTGGCAGTTTGGGAAACCTTAACGCTGAGCAGTTGTGTTTCTGTAAAAGTAATGGTAAAGTTGGAAAGAATTGTTGCTTGATTAATTTAATAATAAATGTTGCTAACTGACAATTTACTGGCATAATTTTCACGAGAATGAGTAGGACAGGTATAAGGTGTTCTTAACCATTCTAGGCATTAACATCAGATTGTTAACTACATATTTATAACAGTGTATTTACTCATTTATAAATAAGAACTGGCATTATCGCCAGTTGCCCTGACTAAAAGACAATTCTTAAGACTTTTTTATAAATCACCCTCTTAGTTAAGTAATATCAAGATCATTATACATAATATTTATTATTCAGTTTCATCAGGAATAGTGCCCTGTGATTGGAGGGAAGCTGATGTAGTCCCATTATTCAAAAAGGGGGCAAGATCCAAACCAGGATATTATAGAACCGTGAGCTTGACTTCCATAGTGAGTAAGATATTAGAAGGGCTACTATCTGACAGTATTCAGAACTATGTAAAGACAAACACTATTATTAGTAGAAGTCAGCATGGTTTTATGAAGAATAGATTATGTCAGACTTATTTACTTGCATTTTATGAAAGGGTAACTAGAATTTGGGCAAGGGAATTGCTGTTGATGTGGTATACTTGGATTTTTCAAAAGCCTTTGATACAGTGCCTCACAACAGCTTACTGCATAAATTAAAAGGCTTCAATTTGGAAGGTGATATCTGTACATGGACTGAGAACTGGTTAAATGATAGATGACAGAGAGTTGTTGTAATTGGAACTTTTCAAGTTGGTCTAAAGTTGTAAGTAGGGTGCCACAGGGTTAATTCCTCGGCCCAATGATTTTTAATTTGTTTAGTAATGATCTAGAAGTGGGAATTGATAGTTGTGTCTCATTCTTTGCTGACAGTATAAACAATATCTTACAATACGCACAAATACCCATGCACACTGATCTAATCACAAAAGACACAAAAAAGGATGTCAATGAGGAATAAAGATGTACAGGTGCTACAGGGAAACAGATGATAATAGAAAAAAGAGAAAAAGAGCCCTGCTGAAATAGCACTCAAAAACATCTAAATATTCCTCAGCATCCCTAAGTCAAGACACTATAAAATATCACTTTTATTCCATATTACCCAGATGAAGTTTGTTTTTGCCGACGAAACGCACGTCGGACCGTGTTGCTGACTCTTTATCCTCCCGTCTCTAGTTAGCCTTTGCGGGTATGTGGATGAAATCGGGGAGTTAGAGCTTTAGCAAACTCTCTCCCCTTCTTTTCATTCTTTTTTCCAGATTGCTCTGCTTGGTGACTCCGTGTGCAATTTTGATTTCAGTAATCATCTCATTGACTCACCAGATTGTTTAAGCAGAGCACCGGACATATCATTGCAATAAACTAATGAGTTAGGTATATACAGAGAGGCTGGAACAATTGGAGAGCTATGAAGATGTAGGACTGAGCAGCGTCTCTTGATATTATAGCGCTGCATAGGAGTGTCCTTTAGTATTACTGCGCTGTACAGGAGATCACCTACAAGATGAAATCGGATGATTTCTTTGTTCTCTTTTGAGAGATCAAGTTTATAGCTTTTCCAATGATGATTTTTTGTTCGCTATAATTTCTCAATAGTATCCTAGTGAGACGTCACAGGAGTGTTTTGAGAATTCGGCGAGCAATTTTAAGTGTTTTTATACTCAATTGGATGACTTTCTTGATAAAGCTGGGTTTCTCAGTTCGATATTCTCCTTTTAATTAATATGGAATAAAAGTGATATTTTATAGTGTTTTGACTTAGGGATGCTGAGGAATATTTAGATGTTTTTGAGTGCTATTTCAGCAGGGCTCTTTTTCTCTTTTTTCTATTATAAACAATATCTTAGTAGAGCCACAAAATGTAAAATATTGCTACTCCAGACCTCTACCGATAATATTTAACACACAAACTCCGGGATTCAAAATTCAGGAGACATTCAGATCGAGTTTGTCATTGTTTCTTGCAGGCAATAGCCTGTAAAGTTTTTAATGATATAGACAACAGTTTATATGGAAGATAATATATATATCTCACCAGCCAACTGTGCGTCCATTAGGTACCTTCTCATGGTCAGAATTGTGGACTGGAACACCTCCAGTTCACCATTCACCAGTCGTGTTCTTATCTTCTATTTTCTTGATTATCCAGTATAAGACGATGATTTCTAGGATAAATCATATTGGAAAAAAACAAGAGGTCTGGAGTCGAGAAGTAGAGTAAAAAAATTTTTGATAATCCATTGAGTCCCCACCTTTAGGGTATGGTGAAGGTGGCACATTGATACCATTATCATTACATTGTGTGCTCTTTTTTTGTCTTTTTTAGTTAATAAGTTCACCAAGTGCTATTATTTATAGAGAGAACAGAAGTGATCCTAGTACAGAACCTTGAGGAATGCCAACAGATAGATAGATAGATAGATAGATAGATAGATAGATAGATAGATGGGAAAGGAGGTGGCAATGGAGACACTGAAGGATTGGTTAGTTATATAAGAGGACAGGTAATTCAGGGTTAAGTTACAGATGCTTATTTACCATTCTCTCATCATTTCACTACTTTTTCACTTTGACACTGTTCACTCCTAACAACTTTCTCCATCTACATCAGGGGCAGGCAACTTTTGGCATCCCAGGTGGAGATGGACTAAGATTCGATATAGTGGTGGATTTGTTTTGGCAATGTGATGAGAATACTTCATTTTGGATAATAAGCTAATATTTAAGCATGCAAGGTGAGGAGGAGAGGTATTGATCATTAGCATTTGATGTTGGAAAAAGGTTGCCAATGACTTGTAATAACATATCTGCATAGCAGTGTATTTTATATGTGCCATGTACTATCAAAAAGATACAGTGTCACCAGGGGTGAGAGAGATGGACATAAGGGGTAAGAGGAATGGACATGAGGGGTAAGATGGATAGACATAAATATAAATATAAGGATAACAAAAATGCTGAAAATGTGTTTGGTGTCTCTGGCACTGAAGGGGTTAAATGTGGCTTTAAACCCCAACAATTATATTTCTCTGTAAAGCATTGGAGGCATCGCTAATATTCAATGGGTTAAAAACCCAGGTAAATCAAGATGAATTTGGGAAATGTGTATTTGTCCTCAATGATGCAGTTGGCTTGCTTCAGAATTGCTTCAGTTCTTCTTATAAGTTAGATCATCAGTTTCAGTTTATTTAGGATACTGTTCAAATGTAACATAGGGAACACTGGATACACCCCATCTCTCTAAAAAGGCATAGCTGTCTACTATTATCATTTAACCCTTTGAGTGCCAGAGGGGTATGCAACGCATTGCTTTGCAATGCATTAGGTACCCCTCTGGCACTCAAATGGTTACCCCCTCAGTTAAACATGCCTCCAAAGATTGTTTTGAAATGCTTTGGAGACCTAAGAGTTACAAGGAGAGAGGGCAGCAATGTAGCAGAGAAAGAAATCCTGAATTCTTCTACCACTCAGCCTTTATTATAACCCTACTGATAGGTGTTCTTAGAACCTGAGCCAACAGTATTCACAGCAGAGCGGTGGTTGAAGGAAATATAACTTTATTAACAGTAAAAATATACAAGAGCTTATTGGTACATTTTTTTCAGCAAGCTGCACAGGCACAGCAGAGACCTGAGAGAAGCAGGCAGGTTAATCATAGATGTCTCCCTTGAGGGGAATATCCTGTACATATGTCGACAAAACTATTTCATTGTCAGGATCCGCATAATCGTCTTGGAAAGCTCCTCTAGGGGGACTGCCCAGCTAAAATTGATCACTATAGAACAGTAGGACAAAGGCAGGCTTCCCAGCATACACACAACATAGACAGTATAGTAATAACTCCCCCACCCCCTTACAAATCTTTGGGAATATTCCATGGGATGTAGTTTCAAGATGAAATGAACTAACTTGTAGACAACAGTGAAAACATTAGTTTCCATCTGTTCTTTTGGCAATCAATAAAACATGCAAGGTTTACTAACATTCTTGTCTACATTCTGTGATTAAACATATTCATTGTGTTTATTAACTAAGCTGTGTTTTTCTGCTTAATAAATACATGGGCCCTATATTCTCCAAAAATCTCCTCTTTAACAATTTATTTCTATGCCTACTTCTGGCCATGTCCTAGATTTTTTTTTTTTTTTTTTTTTTCATTTTTCATGTTTGTCTTGACTAAGCAGGTATTGTAGAGGTATTTTTTCTGCTTGTTGAATAAAATATGCTCAGTTTCCTCCTTCTCTTTTTTGCAACAGCATTATTATGCTTTCTTTAAAGGGATAGTAATACTTCATTTTAACTTTATTTTATTTTGTAGGCATTAAAAAAACATGAAGAATGATATAAGTCTTATCTCTGAAACCTTTATGGTTTAAGAGATATTCACAAACAAAGTATCCCCCCCCTGTTCAACCAGATAAGAAGGGAGATGCCCAGGTAGACTGCAGAGAGGGACAATCTTCAATTAAGATAATGGAAAAAGCTGAAAAACTCTTCAAGGGGGGAAGGGCTTTCATTGTTTTCATACAAAGAAAATTGTCCCCTTCTGTTATCTGTACTGTCATACAACCAGACTCACATCTGAGAAGAGATGGCTTACACTAGGAAAAAGGGGCGGGGAGGGGAACTTTGCTTGTGAATATCTCATAAACCATAAAGGTTTGAGAGATAAGACTTATATCATTCTTCATGTTTTTTTAATGCCTACAAAATAAAATAAAGTTAAAACGAAGTGTTACTATCCCTTTAAGTCATGCCATATTAGGCTGGGATAACATTAGAGACAAAATGCTCATCAGGAGCCAAATTCATTGAAAAAAATGCTTTCTGAAGCTTTTTTTTCAATTCAAACAATCAATTTCAATAAGTTCTCATCTTTGGGAGGTCATTTCTGGACACACTGAAATCTGATCAAATGACCCTGGAAAAGGCCATTCAAGCATTCACAATTGCAGATGACTGAGATGTCCAGTGTCATTTTCAAAAGTACATTACGTGTTTATAGCTCAGGTAGGAGCAGTCAAGCCTTCACAATCTGAACCTTCTGTCCCCTAGGTCCTCAAAATACTCTCCACACATACAGACACTCCTTAACCCCTCCATAGTCACAAAGTTTTTGCCTTAAAGGGATAGTAATACTTCGTTTTATCTTTATTTTATTTTGTAGGCATTAAAAAAAACATGAAGAACGATATATGTCTTATCTCTCAAACCTTTATGGTTTGAAAGATATTCACAAGCAAAGTTTCCCCTCCTGACCCTTTTACCTAGTGTAAGCCATCTCTTCTCAGATGTGGAATCCAGTCCATAGACCAGACAGATAACAAAAGGGGACAATCTTCTTCCTATGAGAACAATGAAGGCCCTGTTCCCCTTGACAAGTTTTTCAGGTTTTTCTCCTTATCTTAATTGAAGATTGTCCCTCTCTGCAGTCTACCTGGGCACCTCCCTTCTGATCTAGTTGAACAGTGTTACATCAGTAAAATGGGCGGGAGGGGGAGACTTTGTCGTTGAATTACTCTTGAACTACAACTCTGACAGAAGCGTGGCAAGGGTCAAAGCAGTCCTTAACACCTTAAGGACCCATGACGGTCCTGGACTGTCATGGCTTGTTATACACTTAAGGACCCATGACGGTCATGGAAAAACAAAAATGCTCCATGGTGCTTAAGTGACCGCCGCGTGTGTGCGTGGCCGGTCCTTAAGTGGTTAAGGACCACAGGGGTATACAATGTATTGAAAACAATGCAATACACACTCCTCTATCCCTTAAAGGGATAACAAGGGCTTACAACCAAAGGGTTTTATGTTCAAGAGAGAACTGGAACAATTCTGGGGCAACCTACTGTAACTTCATCTTAGGAGACAAATAAAACTTCCTCAAATTCCAGTTGAATTAAACTGGACATTTAACCTCTTGAATGTTAGAGAGATCTTCACTGTATTTAGGTGCTCAAAAGCTGGAGGTTTCTATTTCCCTCCGAGAGGAAGCACAATGAGTTTTTAATGTAATACTAGCTGTACCCAGTGTAACATACACCGATATAGCAGATTTTAAATAATAACTCATTTTATTTGACCCTGAGTGAATGAGTGTGTGTGTGTGACCCTGAGTGAATGAGTGTGTGTGTGTGTATTACCCTGAGTGTGTGTGACCTGAGTGAATGAGTGTGTGTGTGTGTGACCTTGAATGAATGAGTGTATGACCATGTGTGTGTGTGACCCTGAGTGAATGACTGTGTGTATGACCCTGAGTGAACGAGTGTATGACCCTGAGTGTGTGTGACCCTGAGTGAGTGTATGTAACACACTCTGTGCTCAACTGGTGGTTGACCCATACTGCACTTTCAAACGTTAAGAGAAACTTTACTCCACTGCGAATAATGGAGGTTTATGTGTGTGACCCTGAGTGAATGAGTGTAACGGTTTGTTTGACACACAGACACAGTGGTTTAGGATGAAACACAGTTTTATTGAAAAAACAGTAATACAATAACCCTCACAGTTCCTGTAGTATTTTATCAGAATAATACAGACACAAGACAGGTTACATATACATATGCCTACACAGGTCCAGTATAACCATAGAGTCCATAACAAAATATACTGACACAGGTCAGGCAGAATACGAAGGATTCCCAGGGTATCTGTACTGCATGGGTTAATGGCCTTCAGTGAGTATAAACAGTCCCATGTGAAGAGCGGTCTGTGAAGGAGCTCACTTAGGATAGAGAGCTTAAGGATGAGTAACGCCCAGTAATAGGTTAGCAGGCAAACGTGAACTGCCAGAGCAGTATCAGAGATTGAGCAACATAGAACACTGCTGTAGCAGTAACGGAGACCAGGCAACAGTATTCTGCCGTAGCAGTAACAGAGACAAGGCCACTTGCACACTGCCGTAGCAGTAGACAGAGACTAGGCCACTTGCACTCTGCAGGAGCAGTAACAGAGACTAGGCCACTTGCACACTGCCGTAGCACACAACTGAGCACTGCCATGACAGGAACGGACTGAGCCACTGAGCAACTTGCCCTGAGGTCGCAACTATCCGGGAGCATCACGAATGCCTAACCAATAGTAATTTCGCCAAGGAGACACAGAGGCAGCCAGAGCAGGAACGTCAGCCAAGCCGGGTCGATTCACGGAACAGGAACATCAGCCAAGCCAGGTCGATACACTGAGCAGGAACGTCAGCCAAGCCAGGTCGGTACACGGAGCAGGAACGTCAGCCAAGCCGGGTCGGTGCACAGGAGCAGGAGAAGAATGGTCAGGTGGTCCGGGTCGGTTCACAGGCAGGAGACGAGATGCAGAGTAGTCAGTTAGGTCGGGTCGATACACTGGGAATACTGAGAGCAGGAAAAAGCACTGGTACAGGAACACCACAAAAGGGCACCGGAGAGGTGCCAGAACCCAGCATATAAAGGCCATACTGGATGGGACAAGCACAGTATAGCCAATAGGAGTGAAGCAGAGTGTAGACTGACAGAATGTCGCAAGAGGAGCATGGACACCATGATAATGAGTGTGTGTGTGTGTGTGTGACCCTGAGTGAATGAGTGTATGACCCTGAGTATGTGACCCTGAGTGAATGAGTGAGTGTGTGTGACTCTGAGTGACTGAGTGCATGTGTGTGTGACCCTGAGTGAGTATGTGTAACACACTCTGTTCTCAACTGGTGGTTGACCCTAATGGTTTTAAAAACAGAGGTTTATGTATGTGACCCTGAGTGAATGAGTGTATGACCCTGAATGTGTGACCCTGAGTGAATGCTATGCTATACGCTTGGGTTTCAAGCGGTGTTTTGTGTGTGCTGACTACATGTCCCAGAATCCTGTGCTATATGTTTAGGTTTCAAGTGGTGGTTGCATGTGCTGATTGGCTGGCTCTCCGGGCTAGCAAACGGAGTGCTATGATTGGCTGGGTATGTTTTCTAAGTGGCTAATCAGCACACTGGGAACGGAAACCTACCCAAACATTTTATATATATATAGAAGATGTTAGCATAAGCTCTTATTTAACCCCTTGAATTCTAGACAGTTCTCAAATTACAAAGCATTTCATGGGGTTCAGGTGGGCTTTTCCTTTCTTGTACTCTTCCTTGGTTACTCAGGTTTTTTCTGCAATGTGAGTCAGGGAAGGACAAGAACACAATCATTAGTTTCTTATTCTGGACATTTCTTGTCATTTTCACAAGAAGGCACAGTAAATCATGTCAAACTAATTCAATGCCAAAATCTTCTAAACACCCAAAGTTTCCTATGTCCAAAAGGAAGAAATTTACAAGTTGGCTACATCTGACAAGCACATCTGTGACTTGAAAATGTTCATGACGTGTTGTCATCACCATGTGGAAGCCATTGTTTCCATAATAAAACTGTTCCCTCTTATTTACTGGCCAGAGGACTTATTAACCATTTGAGTGCCAGAAGGATACCCAATGTATTGCAAAGCAATGCATTGCACACCCCTCTGACACTCAAAGGGTTATGGATGTAACAGACACATCACCCTCTAGTGACATGAGAAGTTCCAGATTTACATCTCAAGCACTATTAGGTATCGAACCCAGTGGTTCCCTTAAAGGGATAGTAATGCTTCACAAAAACAGCAGCTCCAATTAATCTTCATAGCATTTGGGCCATGGAGAGTGTTATTTCAATACTGTCAATGTTGTAGTTCAAGAGTAATTGAATGATAAAGTTTCCCTCTCCTGCCCCTTTTACCTAGTGTAAGCCACCTCCCCTCAGATGTGGAATATGGTCCTGGGACCAGACAGCTCACAGAAAGGGACAATGCTCTTACTGCGAGCATAAGGAAAAACCTACCCCCCTTGACAGGTTTTTCAAATTATTCCTTAAGCTCACTGAAGATTGTCCCTCTCTGCAATCCCTCCTGACAGTCTTGCTGCTCTGAGTTAAGCAGCGTTATATCAGTAAAAGTGGGGGAGAGGCATATGTTATCATTCAATTACTCTTGAATTACAGCTCTGACAGAACTGAAATAACACTCTCCATAGTCCAAATAATATGAAGATTAATTGGAGTTGCTTTTATTGTAAAACATTACTATCCCTTTAAGCCCACCTATAACAACATGCATACCTCACATGACCCCTACCACTAGTCCCATCCACTGATGACTAGCACAAACAATATCATCAGCCTATAACACTCAAGCATAAAAAACTTGTTAAGTCTCTTGAGTGCTAGTCTGCTAGGGAAATCTTAAAGGCATTGATAAGCAATGGGTTGGAGATCTCTCTGGCATCTGAGGGGTTTAATAAGCTGCACAATTAAGGGCTGTATGTAAACTGTGTTGCCTGAGTCCATTTGCTATTTTAAATCTTCATCCCGTATAAGTGGAAGTCACTTTAAAAAAAATACACTATCCCAGAATGAAGATTCTGGAGGACATATTTTAAAACACTAGAGGGAGACCTGCCCTTTGACTATGATCACAGAAAGTGATTCTTTGCTTGACTACAAGAAAATATCACCTTAACCTTAGCATAGCCTTACATTGGTGTGGGGTGGGGAAGGGAGGGTCAAATAATGCCCCTTTACCATCACACACAACAGCACTGGAGTCAAAGAGAAATCCACTTGGCAGTATCTTGAGACTCAGAGCTTTCGCAGTCCCTGCTGATGCCTGGTGTAAATGCAGACTTAGTAAGTGTGGCCCTAGAGGCCCTCCAGATGATGGTCGCTATAATGCAACAGAGGATAAGCAGCCACAGGTTGAACACCCTTTATGATGTTCAGTAACAGAAACTCTTTGAATGCCACAGGGGATCTCAACCTCTGGTATTCAAAGGCTTAAAGTGATTAACCATTTGAGTGCCAGAGAGCTGTATAGCACAATGCACTGGACACCCCTGGCTCCAGAATGGTTAATACCCCTTAACCCTTTCAATGCCAGAGGGTTTGACATTCATTTGGGACTCATGGAGCAAGAAAGCACACATTTTTTTGCATACCCTTAATTTTGCAGAATTGTTGCAGTCAACAGGATTGCTCTAATGATTATAACTCCTATGCAAAATAAGAGCTATACTAAAACCTGTTTCAGACCTTCAGCAACACAGATTGACACTGCTGGTCTATGTAGTAAGGAAAGCCTGAAAACTTCCCTAGATTTCCATGGACAGTCATTGTTTAAGTCCCTGTCTCTGGATTCTGCTCTCCCTGCTTATGTCCCTGCTTTCAAAAGATAATTTGAATCCCATATTTCTTTTTCATTGGAAGATTAGTAAGTTAGACCAGGAGGTTCCCCACAAGTTATTATTGGCTATTTAAATTATCTTTTAATTGTGTATACTGTTCAGGTGTGGGCAGTACTAGTCTCTATTCTGTAGTTTTAAGTTTTTTGTATAGTAGATTGTGCTGATAGACTAAGTGGTACCATGGACCACTTGTGATACAGGGCTTTATCCTAAAAAGGAAAGAGGAGTAGTTTTGATACAAACTAACTAAATCACATAAGAAATAGGAATTTCTAAAATTTCCATTGATTTAAATGTATCACTGACTCCTTAAATTGTAGAAAGACCACTCTAGCATTCAAAAGGTTTAAAGGAGCAGTAAATTTTTTTTAATGAAAACACATATTTTACAGGGCATTTCCTGCTGAATAAAACAAGATCACTCCCATCACTGTCAGATGTTTTATTCAAAACTAGTTGAACAGCCCGTTACACGGGCCACAGTGCCCAGCTCTGTATCAGCTGCGGCGCAGGCAGTCTCTACTGCGCATGACTGCAGCACGCACAACAGTGTCTACTGCGCATGTCGTGGCGTTACACACGATTTAGCGAATTATTATATAGGATTTATAGCAGTTCAAATATCCAGGAAGTTAATTTACTGTGTTTACTTCCTGGAAGTTTTTACTGACAGGAAGTGAGAGGCATTTTCTATCACATTCTATAGAGAACTGTATATCTCTGACTTTTCTGACTTTCCTCTTCTTTAGAATCTAACAGGAAATCTAATTAGAATTTGACCACTAGAGGGCACTGCTAATGTAAAAAAAACATGGGTTTAAACTGTAATAACTCTGGAAAAATATATCTCTCTGCAATGGGAGTACCCTTATTTTACTCAATAGGAAAATCCCTACAATATATATTTTTTCATAAAAAAGTTTACTGCTTCTTTAAAAGACTCATTTAAATCAATGTATTTTTTATTTGTCCTCTATAGTGGAGTTAGTTTGGTCCACAATTTTCCCATTTTCCTTTTTTGCATAAGTCTCCCCCAAACCCACAGTAAGACTTCATAGGGCCCTAGGCAGGCTCACCAGTTGCTTCCCCCTCCAGATTAGTTCCCCCAAATCTGATGCAATCCTTTTGTGTTTCGTGGTGTTCTTGTGGGTAGAGGTACTAGTAACTTAATAAAGATAAAATGAATGCTTTAAATTTATTAAAAATGTACTTCAGATGTTATCATGTAAAGGGTGCATCCCAAGTGATTCAACAGAACTTGCAATTGCAATGGGACTACAAAGTTATACCACAGAGCTTACAATTGAAATGGGGTTACATAAGTGATACCACAGAGCCTCCAATGGGGCTATGTAAGTGATACTACAGAACTTACAATTGAAATTGGGGCTACACTAGTGATACATCACAGCTTACAACTGAAATTATGCTAAATAAGGGATACAGCCACCACATACACTATCTTCCCCCAACCCCAGATTGATCCCTACATATATGGTGTGCTACTCAGCTGGAGTCCACTGGCAGTCACAGGCTGCGACCCCACATACAATGCAGTCTATATGTATATATCTATATGTATGTGGACAGGACACACATTTTGTTGTTTTGGCTCTGTACTCCAGCACACTGAATGTGAAATGAAATAATGACTAAAAGGATGAAGTGCAGACTGCCAGTTTTAGTTTGAGGGTATTTACATCCACAAACTGCAATTCATGTAGTAATCATAGTCCTTACATAGTCCCTCAATTTAGTAATTGGACAGGTTACGTAATCTTAAACATAGTTATCATAGTTAGTACTTTGTTGATAATCCTTTGTATTTAGGGTTGCCACCCAGCCGGTATTTTACCGGCAGGACGGTAAAAAATTGGCTTCTTTCCAATGTTAAGTCTATGGAGGGAATGCCTTGGATGGTATTTTTTTGAAGAAAAGGTGGCAACCCTATTTGCATTCAATGACTATGTGAAGTCTGCAACCCATAGACATCACCAGAAACTGGGTGTATTCCCTGGTGATGCTCTGCCAGGCCTGCACTGAAACCATGTTCAGTTCCTGTTTGGTTTTCTAAAATACACTCAAAGGGTTAATTCTAGAGTGGTCTCCAAAGTATTGTTTTACAATGCACTGGAGACCAATCTAGAATTCAAGGAGTTAAAAGTCCCATTTAATCAGTGGGAATGTTCAGCTAACTACCATTGTGCAACATTTTCATACACATACAATGTGTATCTTTCTATACATAGCCCAGCATTTCTAATTATGACATGTTCCTTGGGGCACAACTTCCCCTTAATCTTCTTGTGTACTGTATTTTCTTTTCTCCCATGTTTGTTAGCCTTTGCTGCCATCATATATAATGCTGCACACATGGTTGGAGTTGTACTAATAAATTATGTATGCATACAAACATACATGCTTTACAAATCTCAATCCTGTTATTATACCATTAGGCATGATCTAGAGGTGACAGACACTGTTGAGAAACCTTATTTTATCATTTGAATCATAAAGAGAGGCAAGAATTGTCCTTTAAAGGGAAATTACACCATATTACACAATATGAATATGATTTAAAATTTTTAACATATTTACATATTACCTTACATAGGCCCTTTATATAATAGTAAGATTATATATATATATATATATATATATATATATATATATATATATATATATATAGTGATTTCCTGTTCATAGTGATCTCAGTTTAAGTCTGCCTCTAGATCCCATATGCTCACAAAAAACTATAGTCTTCAATAGACATGAATGATTCATAAAGTTCATTAGTGTTTAAGGGATTGTAAACTGAAACAACAGAGAACTACAAAATAAATCAAATGCAAGTAAAATAGTTTATAGCTATAACGTGTAATACCCTTTTCTGCCATAAGTTTAATTAGCAAACCATTGATGACATTGCTGGCTATGAAGAGGTTAAGAAGAAGTCTGAAATGCACTTAAAAAAAAAAAAAAAAAAAAATTAACATTTTGGATTTTATGGTAATTTCTGACACATAGCAAAGCAATGAACTAGATGGTTCTCTAGGATTCAAAATGGGGGGGCAGGGGTTATGCTCTAAGGCATGATAAAGAGGTGATAAAGTGGAGGTCACTTCTCCAGTTCCAAAGTTATTCAATGGAGCCTATTCACTAATATTTCGCCAACTCTGTTAATGTTAGTGCATAGGCTCTGTTTAATAACATAGGACCTGGAGAAGTGATATCACTGAAGTTGCCATCTCTGCTTTATCACCTCTTTATCATGATTTATTGCATAATCCCCAAGGAGTTAGAGTCTGTACATCAAATGCACTGTACATCATGCATAAGTATCTATTAATTTGTTTAACAGAACAACTTTCTTAGGAATTCAATATTTATACTGCAACTAGTTATATCCAAATACTTTTGTTGTTTATTTCTCTTTTCCAGAATAGAAACTCTGCTGTACTCTGTAACTGAAATAAAGTGACACCTGGAGAAGGGTCTTGTGTCACAACAGAATAATGAGTGAGGCTATGATTCTATAGCTATTTTCCTTCAGACTTATAAAGGTTACGAGTATGAAAGCCCGTATACACGGGCTAAAGTGCACCCAGCTGCCCCAGAGTCAGGAGCAGAGACAGGACGTGAGCCATCCGGAGCGGGGCAGCGCGTTTGGCAAGTCACTACTGTGCATGACTGCAGTCATGCGCAGTAGAGACTCACTGAATGCGCTGATCCTTAGCGGGGAGCACCAGACGGCTCACAGAGAAGCTCCCTGTGTGCGAAACCACACATGCACAGTAGAGACTCTCTACTGCGCATGTGTGGTTACGCTCACAGTGAGCAACGCATTCTACCACTTTATGTTATAGGATTGTTTATTGGGTAGAGTTAAAAATTAAATACAGACCTGAAATGGTGACAAACAAACACAAAATACTTCAGTAACTATGCAAAAAAAAAAAAAATAATAATACCTCTATCAGGCTATTGAATGATTTTTACCTAAGTGCTTCTGTTAAATGCATTAAAGTGACAATGACAACCAGCCTGCTTTTTACTTTACAATATTCTGAAAAATGTATTATGTGTAAAGCTAAATTGCTTATACTTTTTATTATTATTTTTTCTTCTTCACCTATTTTTTATACTCTTTTCTCTAAAATAAATTGAAAGAACTGCAGGTGAAAGCAAGGCAAGTGATACAATGCTACACTATATCTGCAGCAGAAAAGCCTGCCTCTACTACAGCATAGAAATAGAAATTCAGTGTGCTCCCTGTCAGGGACATAAACATAAATATATAAAAAAAAAAAACAGGTGAAGATTAACTCTTTGACCGCCAGAAGGGTATCCAACCCAGTGCAAAGTAATGCATTGGATATCCCTCTGGTGCTCAAATGGGTAAATAAACAAGTAATAATACAGTAGGTGATTTGACTTTACATATTAAGCACTTGCAGGATAGTTACAGTTAAAAAGAAGGTTGACTGTCACTTTAAGAGCTATTTAATCATATACATATAGATCCCCTTTAAGGACCTCTCTAACATTTATGGGTTAAAGTCAGACTTACATATTTGAGAACTGTAATTTCTCCCCTGTGATATAGTTGATTTGTCCAATAATTGTCCCTCTTTTATTTTGTGCAGAAAATTGTTCTGCAGTTGAAAATATGAAGATCTAAGAGGTAAGCATACAGTTTGTCAGTGATGAATGATACTGCATGTGCAAAACAGCTAACAATAACCTCTAAATTCACACTTGGCCGCATAATATATGGGAATCAGGAAAGAACAAGGCTTGTTCCATGTCAGGCATTGAGGTTACCATCACCTCACAAGGTCTCTGCAGTGATACAAACTCATCATGAGTGGGTAACTGTCAGAAGATGACTTGGCATCTGTACTTTTGTTATATATTAGTAAGTATCCAAAGGAGAGAAGAGACCTGAAAGGACCAAAGATTCTATAGAGAACATTTACATATGAATGAATGTATCCTTTAACCGAGGCTCTCGCTGATAGTATTCACAGTGCTCTATAAAATACCCACAAATAGGAAACAATAGAACCATGCCTCAAGGACTTCTGGGAACTTGGAGATAATGACATTATTATTGCCAAAACAGATTTGTGATTATTGTCAATTGAATATATCATTGTGAAATATTTATCCCAGTTCTTAGGCAAGTAGGATTTCTGTAACATCCCCTAGAGAATGATTTCACCTTCACTACTTTTTCAGATTAGAGATGAGTGAACTGTTTCAGTATTTTTTCTTTTTTTGTAAAACATTTGAAGCTCCATAAATCCCCCCAAAAAACAAAAATCTGTTGTTGTTTTTTTTTGCAGGAGTTTTTTTCTCTCTCTCTTTTTCTCTGTCTTTCTCTCTCACTCTCCCTTATTCTCTCCCTCCCACTCTCATTGATTCATCCAAAACATTAAAGAAACTGCAGGGCAGATTAGAAATGAGTGAACTGTTTCTGTATTTTTCTTTTTGTAAAACCTTTGCAGCTACATAAATTCAAAAAAATGAAGGAGGTTTTCATTTTACCTCTCTCTCTCTCTCTTTCTTTCTCATTGACTATTGGAATTGCACAGTAGTAGTGAAAGTGTTAGAAATATTGACCAAAATCTTTATTTCATGGTTTGGGAGACTCAGCCTTGCTAAAATTATTATCATGCCCAAGGTAATGTTTCTCCTACAAAGATCACCCTTCATTACATTACTACACTCCAAAACCTTGTCAATTCCTTTATTTGGAGATTAAAAAAGATTTGCCATCATTATTTCAGATTTCTTCCAAGTCAAGGAGGAGTGAGTTCTCCTGACCTGCATCTTTATAATCAGCCATCATTCTAATCCAAAATTGCTGATTGTGGAAGAAACACCTCGATGTAGTGGGTTGATTGCATATGCCGGTTTTCCTCTGTCATTACAGTAGACAGATTATGTTGGCTCCAACCAGCTAATTTTCCCACCTTTTGCACTGAGAACATATTATAGGTCACCTTGTCTCCTTTTGGACTGAGTTGAATTATTCCCACTGTCTTATCCCCTAACCCTCCCCCACCTGCTCATTCTGTGCAATTCTGAATTTACTCTGTAACAACATTCCCTCTCTTTTAAAATTTGGCACTCTTTAAATCTTAACATGTGGGTGTCTCTCACTCCTAAGGCAGGGATGACTCCATTTGAAGACTTGGTTAGAAACCATGACCTCCCTGCAGAACAATTATGGCAGTATTATCAAGTTAGGCAATATTTGCAAAACATATTCGATAAAGATCACTTGAATACAGAAGTTACTCTCCTAGAGAAGATGCTCTCTAACACTATAAATCCATTTCTAAATGTCATAAATTCCTCCTTCTCCCTGCTCCTTTAGACAAATCCTCATACTTGGCTGAATGGGAAACTGAATTGAACCTTCCTTCTACTATTTCCCAATTAAATACAATTAATAAAACACCCATGCACTCTTCTCTTGATGTGGTTACTAGAGAATGTAATTATAAGTTATTAACTAGATGGTAAAAAAACCCTGCAGTGGTTAGCAAACATTTACTCAACTGTCTCTTCTCAGTTCTGAGTATGTGCTCCTTCTATGGGCTCTGAAGCATATTTGGTGGACTTGTCTTCAGATTGTGTTATATTGGGATAAGGTTTCTCACCACATGAGCACTATATTAAAAGTCCTTTTGAAAAAGGACTGATCTCATAAATGCTGCCAAAACTTTAATTCCTGTACCCTAGAAGTCGCCAGACCTACCGTCTATCTCCCATGGGCTTGTAGAGTTTTCATGTTCTATTCAATGTTAAAAAAAACAAGCTGCATCCAAAAAATGTGTAGACCAGTTCCTACTAATATGGCTCCACTTGAAAGATCTATATTGTGCTGATGCTTGCTGAACACCAGATAAGAAAGAAAAACAAAAAGAGAATATTCATTTATTTATTATTTCCACTAATGCTACACCCACCCTTCTTCCCCCCTCCAAACTCTGTTCTCAGTGTATTTGATCGGATTATAGTTTCCTCGTTCCTATGGCTCTTTCTTGTTCTCTTCTTTATGGGCCTATCTCAGTACCAGCATTACCCTCTATTTATATATTGTTTTTATGGTCCTTGGTTATATTTCCTTCATTGCCACTCCATGTTTTATTCATTGCTTATGTTGTGCTGGTTATTCTTCTGGAATTACATGCTTTATTCTCATAAAAAAACAAATTAAATAAAAAGAAATATTGATTAATGGATCTGTGGTATTGATCCTGACTGGTAACATCTGGAAGCATGTGTGCATGCTAAGAAACCTGTCAGGTCACTGTAGGAAAGCTATGGTTAACAGGATTTGCAGTATGCAGAATGCATACAAAACACTGAAACTAAGACTTGAGTAAGGTAGCAAACAGATGAATAAAAGACGGCCTTAGACAAAGCCGAGGCAGTCTGGAAAGGCAAGCACAGCCTTAATACACAAGATAAGTAACAGTGCATAGACCGGATGGTCAAGACTGCACTACCTCTTTTCACCACTAAAAGTGAGAACTTTGTGTTATAGAGGAAGGACAGGAAAAAGCTGCAGCAGGGGTCACATGATCAGAAAATCACATGTTTGAAGGTTGCAAACATTTTTTTTATTTATGATGACGTATAGTCTGTTAGTCAAAGTTGTTCATTTTTTTAGAAGTATTTTAAAAGCATTATATATGTTTTATCAACTTTAATCATACAAACGTGTACAATTATAGGCCTAGTGTTAGCCATTGGTCAGTGAAATACTTGCATTTAATAGGTTGAAGTAGTCTGAGGAACTGTATAGTGACAGATATACAATCTTAGTGATAAGGCCCTACTTGCCTATAAGATCATGCGTGCTAGTCATTTAGATAAAACTTTTTTTCTTAAAAGTTTGAAGTGAGCCATACCTCACATTACAGAGCTTCTCTCAGATTTATCACACCTTTATCTCAAAGAATGTATCGCCCCCTGTTATTTCAGAATTAATATTACTTAGGGTGTTTTTTCTAGAAATATTGCATAAAAGAAACAGAGAAAGAGAGTGAAACAGCTTTTATACTCATCTAATCCTGGAACAATGAGGATAGTGCAGCAGGAAAGAGGCAGACTAGGATCCTGGAACAGTTATTTGGCCTACATGGCCTGGCTGGAATCTACCCCCCCATCCATGGCTCTCCTGCTCCACTCCAAGACTGCTCACAAGATCTCACTGCACACCTCTTTTGTTGTTTGCAAGCCCCGCCCATCATCATCCCACTTCCCTGACTGAAACCCCTCCTCCCTTCCTCCTAGCAGCAAAGGAGACAAAGGGAGCTGGTCCTCTCTTTGTCCTTTTCCCGCCAAAACAGACCAGGGAGAAAACAAAGAGACAAGGGACAAAACTAAGTTTGATTTAGGACATGGGATCATAACCATGCAATGGATGCAGTTTTGTCACAAATTTTGCTGCATCTTACCTGTGTCCATAACACACTTCTCCTCACTCCACCCCTCCCACCAACTTACGAAGTAGAATCTTACCTCCAGAACAGAGGTGAAAGGTAAAAAGAATATTGATTCAGCTCAAAAAAAAAACAAAACAAATATCATATATACTTTGAATACCAGAGTGGATTACATTCTGGCACTAAAAGGGTTAGCTGTCAGCATGCGGGTTATAAATTATGATGCATCAGCTATGAGGCACTGCAAACAAATGCTATACTCTCTGTCTTTCTCTGTCCTATTTAGAGTTCCTGACCTCCATTCATTAATTACACCTTGGGTGTGTGTTTTTCACTATTGCTCCTGGACTTAACAATGAGGTTTAAATCTCTACATGGGCCTAATAAACAGGCAAAATGTAGCTTCAGTCAAGGTCCACTAAAATGTAAAATTCCTATTTTCTAAACTGCACATTCAGCAAAATCACCCCTCTAGCAGAGAGTGAGTTAAATAAGATAAATCGCCTGCTCAGGATCTTACACAAGTACTAACCACCCATATATATAACCATTGCAAAAAGGCATTGTAGTCTCTTTCAAGTCCTGACTTATGTAATTCTTTAAAGGTCAGATGAGGGAGGGAGAAGAAAAGATCCAGCACGTAGCTAATTTAGAGTCCAGTGAAGCAGCAGAGTAGAACAGTAAATTGAAGCGTACATAATCCTGGAACTCTGGGGGCATGTTACGTAAGACACAGTTTTCTCTGTACTTAACCATTAAAATAGCAGTACATTCAGGAAATTTCAAGCAATGTTACTCATCCTTTGATATTAACTACTTGAGGACCAGAGGGGAGAACAATGCACTGTGAAACAATGATTGCACACACCTTTGGAACTCAAGGAGTTAAAATGAACAGCCCTCTGGTTCCTTCACATCAACCTCCAGGTTCCCAGTGAATGATCCTTTGATACTAGTGTAGTCTTCAACATGTTGCAAAACAATGCATTGGACACTCTTCTAACATGATAAAACACAAAAAGACAGACAATATTAGAAAAACTCACCAGCTCAGACCATGTATGATGTTAATAGGTAAAGGGGAAAGAAAAAAAATTGTGCAGCAATGGCTTCAGTTCTGCACATGGTGGAGGGGATCTGCATTTACCCCTTGCATGACAGAGAGGTCTTCAACCTGTTACTTTGCAATGCATTGCAGACTACTCTAGCATCCAAGGGGTTAAACAAACAAAGCTGGAGTGGTTATGTGACTACCAGTGGAAGGTATAACAAGACTGGGTTGTCAGATGGTGTGTGTGTGTGGTTCCCTGTCTACCAGTGGCACCTCATGGAGGAAGCATAAAGTGTATGTGTGATTCTGCGCCTACCAGAGGACAGTGGAACAAGGCTGGACTTTCAGATTGTGCATGTTTGGCTTTGTGACTACCAGTGGAACAAGAATTGGGTTTGAAACAGAGTATGATTGTAAGACTCACTTTTTTCTTGAGAAATGTCTCCCGATGATACTGTCTGTCTTATAACCCAAATTATTCAAATGTTTTTATTCCTGTCTTCTTGGTGTGGTGTTTACAAGGACCCTAGCCACCAACATTATTGCTCTCTTTGGAGGGAAGTGTTGAACATTCAGTCCTCCAATGTATTTGCCTGTTGTAGTTTGTGATACGTTTTAAAGGATCAATGCTGCATTTATTCTTGTAAGTGATTATCATGTACACAAGTTTCAGTCATGTGTAACGAGGTTTGGGAAGCTCTGTAAACATTCATTTCATCGCTGGAAAAGTCTATGTTGATTCTTTAAAGCCATCACCAACAAAACTGTGTAATATAAATTGCATGAGATTGTACAATATGATGTGGGCATCCTGTGGCTCTCCATCCATTGCTGGATCATCTTCAGCTCTCCAGTGGCTGAGGCTGATGAAAGTTGTAGTCCCACAAAAGCTGGAGAATCACACCTTCCATCGTCCAATTCTATATTTGATCTAATTTTAAGAGGTTGTTTTTTACATTTTTATATGAATTTATTTTTTTATTGTTAGAGAAAGGTATATTTGCTGTTAGATGGAATATAAAACATAACCTGTGCTACAAACATTTATCATCATCCTCTTGAACCCCCGTGTTAACCCCATGTCTCTAGCTAGGCATGGATTTACTCCTTTGAATGCCAGAGAGGTACACAAAGCAAATTGTTGCACACCCCTATGGCACGTAAAAGGTTAAGTATCAGGTCCATCAAGGAAAGGGCATCCTATATGCCTTAAAGTGCACCCATAAACACTCCCCCTTAATCAAATGTTTCCTCTCTCATCCCCATCTACTCTTGTCTGGTACAGTAAATAATCTTAGGATATAACACACAAATACACATGTCTTGATCCCTGGATTGTTAGAGTAATGATCTAGAAACCTCTCAACCATCCAGAAGGTTAGCCATTAGCCAGTAAATTAATATATAAACTGGTAAATAAACAATCCTTCCTAAACCAGGACTTGGTGTCTGGTGCAGGGACAATGTTTACACCCATAGCTTTAGAATGTGGATGTGGACAGCACAGCTGAGGTGCCTTTCAAAATCTGGCCCTCTTTACAGTTCCCTAGCTTTCCTAATGTGAAATCCAGCCTGTCTCTTACCAATTGTAGCTGACATTGTTGCATGAGGTGGAACTATAAGGGATGTGACTTTTCAACCCCCCCACACACACTATGTACCAGTTTCAAAATCAAACACTTAAACTATGCAATCAAATTAATAATTATGTGTGTATGCATATATTTATCCTTAAAGGAGCAGTAAACTTTTTTTAATGGAAAAAATGTATATAGTAGGGATTTTCCTACTGAGTAAAATAAGGGAACTCCCACTGCCCAGATATTTATATTTCCAGAGTTATTACAGTTTAAACCCATGTTTTTTTACATTACCAGTGCCCTCTAGTGGTCAAATTCTAATTAGCTTTTCTGTTAGATTCTAATGGAGAGGAAATTCAGGAAAGTCAGAGACATACAATTCTCCATAGAATGTGATAGAAACTGCCTGTTAGTTAGAACTATCAGTAAGTAAACACAGTAAATTCACTTCCTGATTATTTGAACTGCTATAAATTTTGAATAAAAAAATCTGACAGCAGTGGGAGTACCCTTGTTTTATTCAGCAGGAAATGTTCTATAAAATATGTGTTTTTTAAAAAAAGTTTACTGCTCCTTTAAATCCCATAACAGTTGCTTTGTAAATTCATGGGTTTACTGAAATACAGTGTATGTATAAGTAAACATTTGCATGTGTACACATGGCTCTCATACATGCACACATGTAAGCACACAGGTTCTGATCCAGTTGGTGTTACAATATAGATGGATACCTGATAGTTGCAGCAGAAATAAAAAATGAAAGGGGTACTATACATTCATTATTAAAACATATATGTTACAATTATTTCCCTATTGAATAAAACATTGGTACTTCCAATATCAGGAGATGCTTCTTTCAAAAGCTATTATGAAGAGAACATGGCAGCTTTCTGATAGCTTGAATTCAAGATATCTTGCTTCCTGGTGACACTGTTCCTGTGCCCACCAGTTGAAAGAATACACAAAACCAAGTGCACCTAGGCAATAAATAAGACATTCCAAAAATTTCCATTTAATTAAATGGGGCTTTTAACTCCCTGAATCCACCTGCAAGGCAGTGCATAGCTCTCTAGAATTCAATGAATTAAAAGCCCCATTTAGATCAATGGGGGTGTTTTTGTTTTCTGTGGTGCATTTGGTGTGCTCCAGAATTGCACTACTTTCTTGCTTTCTTCACTGAAGCAACGTTTCAAGGAAAATACTATTTGTTCCCACATGCAAAATCTCAACAATTAAATATTTTAATTTACTTATTCCAAGGGTTGTATTTTTATAAAATTGTTCAAATGAATGGGGTTGTAATACCTTAAATGCTAGAGAGGTCTCCATTGTCTCCAATTAACTCAATGGGAATTTGGAGAATTGTCCTCTGTAGACTACAGTACAGATATACTGTTATATATGAGGCCTAAGAAGACAAAGGGACACTTAGCTATAAAAGGAGTGGGGATCAGTCAAAGCACAGTTAAAATACCAATTGATCTCCTTTGGACTTTACCTGTTCTCCTAGTGTACAGAATGTAAACTCAAATTGCTTAAACATATTATTTTTTTTTTAATCTTCATCTATTTTTCCATTTTAATGTCCCTGACAGGGATCTCCATGAATTTCAGTTTCCACGGAAGTTTCTATCAAGAACTGCAATGTCACACTGGAGCAGAAAGCAGTCTTCCACTACAGCACACAGAGCACCCAGTGCTGCAGGGATAATGTAGCATTGTATCATTATACCTGCAGCTTCCTAGAGTGTCATATTATGATGGGCACCTCAGCTGTGCTAGCTACACCCACATTCTGAATTGTGGGTGTGGCCAGATCAATTTAAAAGTCCCTGGAGCAGTTGTATACCCCTTTTACTGGCTTTTATTTAACCTCTTGGATTCTAGGAAGCTCTCCTAAGCACTGAGAAGCAATACATTTGAGATCCCTCTACTGAAAAAGGCATTAATGCTTTTTTCGTTCTTGCTTTTTAGAGGGTCCTATGAGGAGTGAGGTGTAGCCATGGATTGATCTAAGGGCACCTAGTGTGTCTTGCGTAGAGGTATCTGGAATGTAAATCTGGCCCTCTATCCCTGTTTTTACAGTCTCTGACAGAAAACTCTGTGGAATCAGACATTCAGAGAGGTCCCTCTTACATATTTCCAAAGTGTCCCTCTTTAGGAGAGATAGCCCCTCTTTAAAACCAAAATCCCTCTGTCCCTTTTCCCCATCCTGATGTCCCTCTTTTTAAGAGACTGGATAGTGTGATGTGTCTATAAGTATATCACATTGCTCCACTGCAAACATCACAGTTTGAATATGTGTTTATAAATTATTCTGTGTAAATAAAATATTTTGATTGTGCTCTAAATCATTTAGATACACATAGAGGTATCAACAGGTGATAAAATAACCTAAATATTTATAGTAATGCCCCGCCCACTGACCATTAACCCAGCAACACCACCTCTTTGGCCATTTTAAATGTAATGAAGTATGCTGGCAGCTGCATAAAAATGTAAATAAAAAGTAAGTGAAAATGTAAAAAAAAAAAAAACAACACTGGCAATTCTACTCATATTACTTATTTGCAGTCAAAAAGGAGATTGACTGACACACTAAAGCATGATTAAATAATGTTTTAAAGCTAGATTGCTTAAAACATGTTATAAACTCTACAGAATGGAAGCATTATAGGCCAGAAAAGCATAATGCATTTAGGAAAGATTCAGTCTATTTAGATGATAACAAATTTATTGTAAATGTAATCATATTAGATTCCAACATTTTAGAGCATACAAATATGGAAATGGTCATTAAAAAAACACCACAGTTTTACTAATCTGCTTTCACTTTAACCCTTTGAGTGTCAGAGCAGTATCCAACACATTGCAAAGTAATGCGATGGATATCCCCTGGCTCTCAAAGGGTTAAATCACACAACCTCTGACACTAAACTTTGCTTAATGCAGCAGATTAGGGAGAGAAGAGCGAGCAGTACGCTAGAAAAAAAGAAAAAAAGAGAGTGCAAAGAGATCTGAGAACAACTGTAGATTAAATAGTATAAATGCGCATAGAAATGTACTTACTGTAGGACAACTTGTTTGATTGCCCAAATATATACAGATGTTTCAAATATCCCACCGTTCAGACCACAGCATGTATGTCAGAGATCGTCACTGATCCGCCTCTGATGGTAGTATCTGTGAAAAAAGGGAGAGATCTTTCGAAGAGCACCCGCATTCACTGTGAGAGATTCAGAAACCGCCCCTGATAGACAGTCACTCACAGAATAATCAGTACAGTGAATGCAATAAAACCAATCAGGCATCTCAGTAGAAAAAATGAACCAACTTTATTAAGACACAGATTCCAATGTGTTTCACGAGTGATATCCTCGCTTCCTCAGGGAAGCTGCAGTCTGAAACAGGCACTAAAGGACTTTAATGCAACAGACTATACATTTCTAATTAAGGGGATTTGTAGATTGGAACAGGAGCACTTCATTCTGTTGTTTCCCCAAGCAGTACACTAATCCCATGTATATAACAGGAGGTTTATTTATAAAAGGTTTAATTTATTTGTGAAACTTTAAAACATCCAACGTTTCAGCCGCATATTACGACTTTCATCAGGGATATCTAAAACTTACATACTTTGCATATTTCTAAGTTTAAATAGCCCTTCCACTCCCGCATGGCGCCAAATCGGCGCTACTCGGTCACCATCGCAACCAAACATCGTCTATCCGGCTCTCCAGCTAGAACGTATTACCCAAAGAAAGACAATTGTATAACCTTAATAACATACATTGAGTCACAATATGAACAAATCTTAAAATACAATGTTTCTTTTAAATATAACCAATCAAGCTGAACTGTTCAGGTATGTAAGTTTTAGATGTCCCTGCTGAAAGTCGCAATATGCGGCTGAAACGTTGGATGTTTTAATATTTTATGAATAAATACAAAGTTTTATTTAAAGGAGTGATGCCCAACTACATATGTGAATTTGATTACTGATGTCTAAGTTGGAGGCACCTCGGAGTTAAAGGGAGTGCAGCATTGATATTTTAGTTTCTTAATTTAGTTGTGTACACTTGTCACAGTTTGTTTAGACTCTCAGACACAGAGTAAGATAAAAATCAAACTTTATTGAAAAGTTGATAAGAACCCTCACAGGTCCTGGACATACACAATATAGGTTCAAAATAGTAGCAAATACATTGATACAGTAGTAGGCTCTACCGGCCTTGCCAAGTACCGGGCAAGGCAGCCTGGAATAAGCAACACAGGATGAATAAGGCTCTACCAGCCTTGCCAATATACTGGGCAAGGCAGCCTGAAGAGTGGCACAACAATTTGAATGAAGCTCTACCGGCCTTGCCAATATACCGGGCAAGGCAGCCTGGAGAGTGGCACAATACTATAAATGAGGCTCTACCGGTGCTGAACGGGAAGCAACTAGCAACCGGTGATATGGATTAAACCAGTACCGTGTACTGGACAACACGGAAGCCCTACCGGTGCTTCTAATGGTGGCAGCTAGCAACCGGTGATATGGAGTAAGGCAGTACAGTGTACTGGACAACACAGAAACCCTACCAGTGCTTGTAATGGTGGCAGCTAGCAACCGGTGATATGGACTAAACCAGTACCGCATACTGGACAACACGGAAGCCCTACCGGTGCTTGTAAAGGTGGCAGCACACAACCGGTGATATGGAGTAAACCAGTACCGCGTAGTGGACAACACGGAAGCCCTACTGGTGCTGTAATGGTGGCAGCTAGCAACCGGTGCTATGGAGTAAACCAGTAGTCAGAATATAGCCCAGGTGACCACAGTAATAAGGAGAATGTCAGTCCGGATCCAGGAGCAGGAACAACAGTCAGGCCAAACAGGATACTGAAGCAGTAGCAACAGCCAAACCAGATCAGGAACTGAAGCAGGAACGTCAGCCACACCGGATCAGGAACGGAAGCAGCAACGGCAGCCAAACCGGATCAGGAACAGAAGCAGGTACCACTCAGGAGTAACGCTGACGTCTGGACACAGATACTGACACTGGCACGATAGCATAAGCAGGCCCAAGGACACAGGAACCAAGGGCAGGGGACCACTGACATAGAGACACCACGAAAGGGCCCTCAAAGGGTGCCTGAGCCCAGTCTATATAGGCAATACTGGGCGGGGAAATGACAGGTAGCCAATGGAGGGCTCTTACCACTGACTGACAGCAAAAGCCAGCAATCACGGCACCGTGATAACACTACATTAAAGCTTATTTTATTGGTAGTTTATTTGGAACTAGAAACATAGAAATGATACATTTGGGCTGCTGTATATATGTACCCCTGTCAGCCTTCCATAACAGATCATCTTGATTATTTAAAGTGACATCTTCAGTTTTGACTTAACATATACAATTACATAATATGTGAAGCCAAATTAATTTTTTTTCATCATCACCAGTTTTTTTTTTTATAGTTTTATGTCTGTGACAGGGAGCTCACTACATTTCTGTTTACAGAGAGTTTTCTCTCAGGGATTGTGAAAGCAGAGACAGTGATCAAGCCTTGTACTTTGCCTGCAGTATCGAGTGCCCTGAGTGCTGCAGTGTAGACAGACTTGTCTGCTGCAGGGATAGTGATATGATGTGTTACTTTCCCTGGTCTCACTGTCCCTGGAAAAGAGGACTCTGGAACATAAATTCATTGAGCTCCCTGTCAGCTTAAAAATACCTGAAGATGTAAAATTGACTTTAAATATTTTGCACTTGCAGAATATGTAAAGTCAAAAAGGAGGCTGAAGATCATTTTAATACATTATTTTTTTCTGGGTATTTCCTATAATTATTAGATATGAACTGTAAATATAGAGGGCTATTCCCTGTTTAGAAGAGACAGAATTAATAGAAAAGGTGGAGGTGTGTGCTTATATTTGAAAACAGAGCTAAATCCAGTTTTGCGAGGTGATATTAGTGAGGAAACTGGCCAAACTGTGGAGTCCATGTGGGTAGAAATCGAGACTAAATGTGGTGTAAAAGGTAAAAAAAAGTTGTTGGTGGGCATATGCTACAAACCACCAAATATCGATGACAATGATGAGGCCCAACTGCTATTGCAAATGAGGAAAGCTGCCCAGTTTGGGCATACTATAATTATGGGAGATTTTAATTATCCAGGTATCAACTGGAAAATGAGACCTGTCAGAGTGCTAAGGGTAGCAGGTTTTTGAACACGCTTCGTGAAAGCTACATGTCACAAATGGTGGGAGCGCCGACAAGAAATAACAATGTATTGGACCTAGTGATCACTAATAACACAGAAATGGTATCCAATATTAAGGTAAGAGAACATTTGGGAAACAGTGATCACAACATGGTTACATTTGAGATCTGTCTGGCAAAGCAAAAATGTATAGGTTCAACCAAAACTCTTAATTTTAAAAAAGCGAACTTCAAATTGTTAAGGGCCTCAATGCAACACATAGACTGGGATATTTTATTTAAAGGCAAAAATACTGAGGAAAAATGGTCAGAATTCAAATTTAGGTTGCAGAAATGTACCCAACTGTATATACCAATGGGGAACAAGTGCAAAAGAAGTAAGTCACAGCCAATGTGGTTAACTGCACATGTAAAGAAGGAAATGGCAAGGAAAAAAAAAGCATTCAAATTATTTAAGTCAGAAGGAACTGAACAATCTTTCTTAAAATACAGGGAGTGCAACAAAGATTGCAAAAAGGCAATTAGGCTAGCAAAAATAGATAATGAAACTCGAATTGCAAGGGAAAGCAAGACTAATCCAAAAAAGTTTTTTAAATATATAAATAGCAAAAAACTTAAGAGGGAGTGCATTGGACCATTCAAAAATGAGATGGGTGAGTTGGTTAGTGAGGATAAGGAAAAGGCCGATGTTTTAAACACTTTCTTTGCATCAGTATATACAAGGGAGCAAGGAATGGTAGAAGAGCCTCCGCAAGTAACAAATAAAACAATACAATTAATAGATATTGGGTTAACTCAAGGAGATGTCATGGGAAGACTGAACAAAATTAAGACCGACAAAGCACCGGGTCCTGATGGTATACATCCAAGGGTTCTTCAGGAACTCAGTGCAGTGTTAGCAAAACCCCTATATTTACTCTTTAGAGATTCTATTACCACAGGCTCAGTGCCACAGGATTGGCGAAGAGCTAACATAGTGCCTCTATTTAAGAAGGGAACTAAAACAGAACCTGGGAATTATAGACCAGTGAGTTTGACCTCTGTAGTGGGAAAACTATTAGAAGGCATAATAAGGGACTATATTCAGGATTACAACACAAAAAATAAGATCATTAGCACGAATCAACATGGTTTTATGAAGAATAGATCATGCCAAACTAATCTTTTCAGCTTCTATGAGGAGGTAAGCAGCAACCTTGACAATGGCAAGGCAGTAGATGTAGTATATCTAGACTTTGCAAAGGCATTTGATACAGTGCCACACAGAAGGCTGGTGTATAAAATAAGGAAATTGGGGATAGGAGATAACCTTTGCAATTGGATACAAAACTGGTTGAAGGATAGGGAACAGTGTGTGGTTGTAAATGGAAAATTCTCCAGTATAGTTAAAGTGGAGAGTGGAGTACCTCAGGGTTCAGTATTGGGTCCGCTGCTTTTTAACATGTTTATAAATGACCTGGAAATAGATATAGAAAGCAAAATATCAATATTTGCAGATGATACTAAATTATGCAAAGTCATTAATTCAGAACAGGATATTTTCTCTCTACAGAGGGACTTACATACAATGTCAGATTGGGCAAACATGTGGAATATGAAGTTTAATGTGGGGAAGTGTAAAGTCATGCATTTGGGAGGAAACAATCCCAAGGCTACTTATAAACTTAATGGAATAATTTTAGGTGACTCGTTGCTAGAAAAAGACCTGGGTATCCTTGTCAACTACAAACTTGGAAACAGTGACCAGTGTCAAACAGCAGTAGCAAAGGTAAACAAAGTCCTGTCTTGCATAAAAAGAGGTATTGAAGCAAGAGTGGATAACATTATTTTGCCATTATACAAATCATTGGTAAGACCTCACCTTGAGTATGCAGTGCAATTTTGGGCACCGGTTCTGAAAAAGGATATACTAGAACTAGAGAGGGTACAGCGGAGAGCAACAAAATTAATTAAGGGAATGGAGGACTTGACATATGAGGAACGACTAAACAAACTTGGTTTATTTACTCTAGAGAAAAGACGACTAAGAGGAGACCTTATCACATTGTACAAGTATATGAGAGGTCAATACAAGGATCTCTGCGGTGAGCTATTTATTCCAAGGCCTGATCAGGTGACCAGGGGACACCCCTTGAGATTAGAGGAAAGGAGGTTTAAACTTCATCAGAGGAAGGGTTTTTTTACGGTAAGGTCTGTTAAATTGTGGCATTCATAGCCCAGGAAGGTGGTTATGGCAGATACAATGGATACATTTAAGAGAAGATTAGATACATTTCTTTCAAAAGGGAACATACAGAGTTATACTGTTTATCAGTAGGCTGATCAGGAAGGTCTGATAAAGACTAATTTAATTGGTAGCAGGAAAGCTATAAAATTCTCAGTTACTAAGGTATGAAGCGAAGGTTGAACTTGATGGACTTGTGTCTTTTTTCAACCTAATTTACTATGTTACTATGTTTATGTCCTTTCATCGTCTTTATAAATTACCATTGATGCATGTTCCAGGTTTCAAGATCCACGCTTTGCCTACTTGCCCTGGGATCCTTCTGCTCTAAGTTTTGCCCTAAATATTAAACAGGGCCTTTAACCTCATAGCCTGTGTTCATAGACATTCTGGTGTAGTGCTTTTTCTGAGCAATCATATTAGCTTCTACTGCTCTTTGGGATATATACTAGAGCATATAATCACCTCAGTGCTTACCAGCTATGAAAGAAAACACCCAATAGCACTGGGCCCCCAATGAGCTGAGTGTCTCATCCAACAAACTTTATTTTAGAAAAGTTCAAAGGTAATGGGGTGTCAAAACATGCCCAAGACCTGTATACACCTTGCAGTGCTAAAATTACAACACTTCAGCACCTTGGGACCTAGTATACATGTCACCTGAACTACTTAAACTCCCCGCTCATTCCCCTTGGAGGACAGGTCAGCAATTCTGTAATGATCAATAACTCAGGAAATCTAAATCAGCCAATGAGGGGATTGCCAACAAAAGTCATGGTCTGAAACCAAACATTGAGAGCTTTGTCAACAGTCTACATATAAACAATGGCTAATACCATCTCCCTTTCCCATTTGTATAGTCTGAAAAATCCCTTAAGTCCTAATGACATCCTGGAGTGGTAGCCACTATCCTGAGGGCTAGAGCACATGCCCAGAGATAATAGTATTGTGCAGACTACCTGGCACCCCTCCAACTTATACAGCAGGGCTGGTCCCCTGGCTCTGGGAGCTCCACTTCAGCCTTTGACCATGATGCTGAAGTCTAAAGGCTAAAACCTACGAACTTGAGGAAGTGTGTGTAGTGTGTGTGTAAGTCCATGAGGTGGGGAGCATATTTTTACATTGTGTACCATGTGCAGTCTCCTCAGTCCTGATGACTCCCAGAGTGGGAGCCATTGTACTGAGGGATATAACTCATGATCATTTACAAGGCTAACTCTGAATATGGGCAGACTGCCTGGCTCACTCTCACGTTATACCACAGGGCTGGTTCCTTGGCTCAGGTAGCTCCACTTCAGTCGCTGTTCAGGGTGCTAAAGCCTAAAGACCCAAGAAACCTAGGAACCTGAAGAAGTATGTGTAGGAAACCTTTTAGTTTCTATATTGTGGGAAGAATGTTTTTACATTGGGTATATAACCTAGTGGTGAGAGAGAAGTGCTGGGCTCAACCTAATAGCATGTACTGGAAAATAGAGTAGAGTTGCGTCACTTTCCTTTGTGCCTTGTTTAGTAAGTGACAAAAGAACTCATGTAAATATCACTGCATGCTGATACAGCTGCAAAAATAAATATGAACAATTGCTCACAAGTATACTGTTTGTACATAGTTACGACTAGCATAAGCATTAGATATTTAGATGACCTTGTGTCTATAATAACATATCCTATAATAAAATATATCTACATTTAACCCAGTAGCAGTCACTAATGAGCTGAAAATGTTTTCTGTCAATTGTGCCTTATACACAAAGGAGGAACAACTTTCGAGCTATTCAACTTGACCAAAGGTGCAAATAAAAATTTACTAAACTCCTATTGATTTAACTGAGCTTCTAACCAAATGAATGCTAGAGAGGCCTCCAATAAATTGCATCTCAATGCTTTGGATACTTCTTTAACATTCCAGGGGTTAAATGCCTTTATTCAAATCAAGAAGAGTATGAGGAATTTTGATTCCTCCCCTATAGTGCTGTTCGATTGCTCCAAAATTGTGTATCTTTTCTTCTGTCCACTATCTCAATATAGTCATTCAATTTTTCAGCCTGGGTACATTTTCAGGCACTGTATTCAAACACTGCTACATGAATTATTTATACATGTATGCTTTATTTATATCTTTTTTTTATACAGTTCTTTTCTCTTTTTGGAAATTTTTCTAGTAATTTGAATTGCTTGCATTATAAGAGGAGTATAAACAGAAGCAATGACCGTTCTACTGACCATTGCTTTACTCATGAGGAAGTGGGAGTGTCCCATGAAAGTGCTAGGGTAATTGACCATACACTCACTAAGGATCAGGTCCTGCCTCACGCCCCCTGTGAGGTTCTTCCTTTGCCCGGAGCTCAGCTGGCACAGCACCATTACTGCCATCATTACTTCCTTTGACCGCTCAGCCGAAGAATGCAGGAAATTACTCTGCTCGTGGTCTGGAGACACATGGGTATTTTGGACAACAAGGAAGACACAGCTTGAGACTGTTTGGGGGCTGGGACCCCAAGATGCCTTTTTGCCAAGGCGGCATTTTGTGAGTGTGCATGTATCTTTTATGTTTACTTGTTTTAAATAAATAATATTACACTTAGATGCTGTTATTATTCTCTCTATTCTCCCTTTTGAGCGCTGACTTCTACATCGACTGCTACATGAATACACACAGAGATGATTACATACTCATTCATCAATATATAAGTACATAGCTATAACATTACATACAATAGTCACACAAAATGCACACACACACACATCATAAATAAACAGTGCACAAATTCAAGTTGTAAGAATGGGGTCAGAGTTTCTGCTCTTGAGAGAAAAGGAAATTATAGCCTTGCAATCAATTAGGGAGGATAAAGCCTGTCTTTTTTAAAATAAGAGTGCTTTGTTCTATAATTGTCTTGCATCGTTCTGTAATTGCATAATTGACTATAAAGATATGGCAGCTGAAGAGACCTATACTGTCTTCAAAGCTTAGCAGAAGAATTCCTTTTACAATGTTAACCCTTTAAGAACAAGATGGGTAACCAACACAATGAATTAGATACATCTCTGACAACCAAAGAGTTAGTTCTTGAGTAGAAGCAAAACACTTTATTGTAGGGAGCTTTTTGTGTTTATTGGTGATTGATTCTCCTTTGGCTCTTTCCTGAGGTTCTTCTAGGTAAGTGTTTCTCAATCTTCTTTTAACTAAAGACACCCCTAGAATGTAATCAGAATATTCTGGAGACCCCTAACCTTTTATAAGTATTTGTCAAGGACTTAATGAAGGGGACAAATATATAAACATACAGTTATTCTTCAGTCTCACAATCAGAATGACAAAAGCAAACATAATGTTTACAGGAATGTACTTAAATATACACATACCTGGGAACTCTCCAGATCTGCCCAGGAGACTGTTTTTTACAAACGACTACAGGGTCTCTGGGGACAGACTTTGATTCTCCGGTGGTGGGGAGTTTTATATGAAACTCTGCCCTCTTCTGCTCCTTCCCGCCCTGTCCCTCCCATTTCCCACCATCTTCTCCTTCCTCACCCAGTTCCTCCCACTTTCTGCCCACTTTTGAGACACATAGTTAAAGCCCACCCCCACTCATGCCCCACCCCTTTTTGGACACATATTGTGTCATTTATATCCCCGGGGCAAACAGGAGTTCCCTCCAGAGACTCCAGAAGTTCCCAGGTATGAATATACACTTACAACTCAATAATTAAAGTTTTGTTAAAATCATCACAGAAGAAAAAGGCACCCTAAGCTTGTGCCTGTGGCACAGCCACTGTTCTAGGTTATCATGTGGTGTTTGGATGTCACTCCTTGTTCAAATAACATAACAGGGTCCTATGTATAAAGGCAAAGTAGACAATTCTGAAACAAATCAACTGCACCATGGAGAAGAAATAAAAGTTACCAACATTCCCATAGAGTTAAATGGGGATTTTTAACCCCTAGAATGCTACAATGGTCTTCAACACCTTGCTTCATGATGTATTGTAGATCTCTCTAGCATTCAAGCTGTTAAAAACATCTCAATATATATTGTTATTATCCCCCATGGTGCAGGTGGTTTGCTCAAGAATTGTAACATGTATATAAATGCCTTATCAACAATTGAAAAGAGGAGCAATTCAAGAGCAAACCAACTGCACCATAGGGGACAAATAAAGCACATTACACGTTCCTTTAAACCCCTTGAATTTGAGTATGTGTGGCTATTTATTTCTCCCCTATGCTGATTTACTATAAAATTGCCCTTATTTTGATTGTTGCTAAGGACCCATAGAAGAAGTCTGCGTCTTTGCCATATACACCCAGGGGTGGCAGTAAGGAGGAGATATTCAAATCTCCTCTATACTGCCTGTCCAGGACATACAGGGGGGCATGATTTTGACAGGACAAGGAGTTGGCCCTATCCCCGTCTCCTCTTCTAAAAAGCAAACATGGCCTTTCGACGCCCTGCCATTCCTGTGATAATCTCTGCAAGGAATTACATGGGCCTTCAATACACACACTCAGCACATTACAAAACATGTAACATACACAGAATAAATACACATGCAACATATATGGACAACATAAACAGACAATGAGCACACATATACACAGACAATGAACACAGACATACAATACACACACACAGTACACAAAAATAAACAACACACATATACAATACACATACACACAATACGTGCAATACACATTCACAACACAGATAATACACACACACACATACATACAGAATACACAAACAATAGACACATGCAATACACATACACAATACACATGCATTGTAGCATTCAAAATTTTAAAAGCCCCATTTAAACGATGAGAATTTTGGGAACTTTTAATTGTCCCTAGCACTAGCTATTTAACAGGATACAGAATACCACATAGTGCCAGCTAGTTTTTCAGACAGAGTATGGTGGCTCTATCTATACATTCTTTGCAGTTATGTATACCCAGCTATTTGATATATTGTGGTGCCTTACCCTTTACTATCATTTAATTTGGTTTAGTATTATAATTCTTCATTTAACATTAAACAAAGCCTTACATTTTTTAACCATTTAAGGACCAGATTGATGTGTAAAGCGTTATTTTGCAATGTGCTGCATCCCTCAGTGGTCCTTGAATGGTTAATATAAGTACCAGTTTCCTCCAGTGACTATGGCCCATACTTATAAAACCAGCTGCACCACAGGTGACAAATAAAAATTCCCGTTAAGTTAAACTTTAAAACAATGTACTGGATACTTCACTAGCATTCAAGGGAATGGGAACTTTGGATTTTTAATTGTCCCTTATGGTGCAGTTGGTTTACTTCAGAATAACTGCATTTTGCTTTTATAAATATAGGCCATAGTCCCTGGAGAAAACTGGTAGTTATGTTAATCCTTTGTGGACCAGAAAAGGTTAGCATTAGGGATGAGCGAGCACCCCGATGCTCGGGTGCTCGGGTGCTCTGACCGAGCACCCCCTGATGCTCGAGTGCTCGGCCGAGCACCCGAGCCCCATTCAAATGAATGGGAGCACTCGAGCATTAAACCAGGCACCCCCTGCTCTGATGAGCGGAGGGTGCCTGGTCAATGTCCCCCTTCATCTCCGCTATGCCCCTCTTCCACAATGTCCCCCTTCATCTCCTATGCCATAGCGGAGATGAAGGGGGACATTGTGGAAGAGGGGCATAGCGGAGATGAAGGGGGACATTGTGGAAGAGGGGCATAGAGTCTATGCCCCTCTTCCACAATGTCCCCCTTCATCTCCGCTATGCCCCTCTTCCACAATGTCCCCCTTCATCTCCTCTATGGCATAGGAGATGAAGGGGGACATTGTGGAAGAGGGGCATAGCGGAGATGAAGGGGCACATTGTGGAAGACGGGCATAGCGGAGATGAAGGGGGACATTGTGGAAGAGGGGCATAGAGTCTATGCCCCTCTTCCACAATGTCCCCCTTCATCTCCGCAATGCCCCCTTCATCTCCGCAATGCCCCCGTACCTCCATTCCCTGGTGGTCCAGCGGAGCGTCTTCGGATCTGTGCCTCTTCCGGCACAGATCCTCTTCACCCGAACATGTCGGGCGAGCACATGGCGGTACTCGTACGAGTACCGCCATGTGCCGAGCAGAGCGATGCTCGAGCCGATCCGAGCATCGGCCGAGCACGCTCGCTCAACACTAGTTAGCATCACATTGCAAAGTAACTCCTTACACATCGATCTGGTTCTTAAAGGGTTAAAAAAAAGTGTAAGGCTTTGTTTAATGGTAAATTAAGAATTATAATACTAAACAAAATAAATGATAGTAAAGAAAATGGAATCACGATTTATGAAATAATATACATAACTGAAAAGAATGTATCGATACAGACAACATACTCTGTCATTAATGCTAGCTGGCATTATGTGGTATTCTGTATCCTGTCAAATAGCAGAAACCAATCGAAAACCAAGGAATTCTTCAAAATATCAGCTATGGATAAAAATCCATGGCTCTATGAATGTGCCTGAGCTTAGGCCGCAAGAACATCCTTGTCTTGAGAAAGCAAAGGGAGCACTGCAATTTTCTCAAAATAATTGCCCTGGTGTCATCGTTGCAGAATAAAAAGATGGAGAAACAGTAAGATGATAAAAGCAATTGGTCACCAGGAACGCTGGAATATGTAGCTGCTCTGAGCACAGCAAACACGCAAAGCCATTAATATCTGAAGATGAGTCTGTGTCACTCTCTGTAAATATAACAGGATCAATTTCTTCAAATCCATCTTAGACAGTCATATTTTAAAATGATTAGATCTTCAAATTGTAAAAGGTCCCTAGTGGCTGGAGTTTAGGCTGGCATTATCAACTCAACCATTTTCTTAGAGAACAACCAAATACGGAGAGAGGCAGCAATCTCAGCCCCAGAAATCCCACAGTTCTTCTATAGGCAGGATGACTTAAGTCTGAGGTTATAGTGAACAATGCGAATGTATATCATCAAATGAATGACCTTGAGAGTGATTCTTAGAGTCCTTCAAAATAAGAATACCTCTGCATGTTGCCCTGCTGGAAACATTGTCAGTCTTCCGTTTGATGAATTCTGCAAAAAATCAGGCTGAGAAATACCTGGAGGTGTTTGTTAAGTTCACGGAGAGACAACAATAGCATAACTTTACCTCTTGTAACTCTGCTGCATTGTTGTTTGCTTCAGAGCTAAAGTAACCCTTTGAGTGTAATAGGAGTGTGAACTGTGCACTTAAAAGAACAGGAGCAATTATGAAGCAAACCAACTATCCATAGGGCAAAATAAATATCCCTTCTGATTAAAATGCTTTTAACCACTTGAGTTATAAGGAAGCCTCCAACGCACATGTTGGTATTTCTAAGTTTAGGCATGTGTATTAATCAGTAGCTCAGACACTTTAATTGATCCACCTATAATCAAGTGTGAATGTTCTGAAAACATGCACAATAGCCATGGTCCGATTTTCAATTCAGCATCCCTAGAGAAGGCACCTAAGGTATCCTCAGCCCACCCATAACCCCACCTCGACTCTTCATAATATTCCACTCTTTATCCATTCTATACATACAAAATATCCTTTATCTATCCTGCTAGAGAGGTCACCAGTATAATATTTTGCAATGTGTTTGAAACCTCTGTAGATGCTAAGGAGTTAAATAATGTCAGCAAGTAGAATGTAAACTGGCCTCCAAAAAAGTTGTGTCTTCAGAGACACTGGAATCGTTCTAGCCACACCCATGCATCAGAATGTGGAAGTAACCAGAACAGCAGACGTGTCTTTCAAAATGCCAAACAATGAATGTAAACAAATACTAAGAGCTGCCATGCAGTCTTCTCACGACTGTTTATTAATTAGAGGGAATATTAACCCCTTAAGGACCCATAACATGCCAGGACCATCATGGGAAATCTTCCCTTAACCCCTTAATGACCCATGACGTACCAGGACCATCATGGGTAGATTTAACTTAAGGACCCATGATGGTCCTGGTGCATCATGGGTTAAATCATAGCAGGGCGTCTCTGTGCATGCTGCTATCATTAATTCCCGGCTGAGACTGATCGCTCCAGGACTGGAGCATTCAGTCTCAGTCATTTTCACAAGTGCCGGTTCATGGGATCACTGCAGCAGTGATCCCATGTACCGGCATTGTGAAAGAAAGAATGAGGCAGTGTTCTACACTGCCTCTAGTGTCTCTTCTCAGCCGTCTGTCCCTTACTGTCAAAGTAAAGGACAGAGAAGCAGAGAGGAGACACCTAGTGGACAAATAAAATGCAGCAGCTGGAGGTATTAACCCCTTCACTGCTGTGCTGGAGGCTGGCTAAATGCAGATCAAGTTTTGACCTGCTAAAATTAACTTTTTTTTTAATAAAAATGTTATTTAAATAAAAAAATATGTCAATAACCAAAATAGGAAGCGTGATTGTTGTAGAGCCATGTAATACATTTATACACACCGCCAAATGTCATCAATAAAAAAGTGGGAAAATAGGGTGGGAAAAAGGAGGGACGGTGCCCACTTAAAACTGCCCATTTTGTAGGGATGACTGACCAGTCATATCTTTCATGCAGTGTCCATAAAAACTTAACCCATTGCGCCCAAATGATCCCAAGAGAAAAAATTTTATAATATATAAATATTTTACTAAAATAAATGGTGGGCTATCCATATAAGTGTGGTATCAAAAGAAAGCCCTATTTGTGCATAAAAAAATGGTATATAACTTTCATGGGTAAAATAAAGTACATAGAGGGAAAGCACTGTTGAACAAACACATAGTCACAAAGATCAGAATTGCTCCGGTCCTTAAGTGAAATCGACGTCAGATTTTCCCAGTCCTTAAGGGGTTAAAAACTCATAACTGTCCTGGCACGTCATGAAATTCAGGTCCGTGGTCCTTAAGTGCCAGCCACGCTGCCGCGCAGCCGGTCCTTAAGGGGTTAAACAAAACTTAATGAAATTCAATGGTCTAGATTCACTAAACAAGTCTGGGGTCCAAGCAGGGTATATGGGGTTCTATGGCTACCACTGGGCAAGCGAACAAGGCTAGGGGCAAGTGGTAGCCACAAATCCCCATAGATGCTGCGTGACCCCCAGTCTTGTTCCCCTGGGAGTGCACAACATGTATAATATGTAATACATAAGTAAGGGGATAATTGTGTAGTGATTGGTGTACTATTACTAAGTACTATGAACATACCTATTGCACTCAAAGCTGTCCATGGTGCTGAAAGCATTATGTTCACTCCCCCACTGGCCAAGTAGGGAAGCAGAGAGAATGCTGATAAACTTCATAATTGTCATAGTGTTGATGATGTGTGAGGGAGGAAATCCCTTCCACACTGACAAAAGGTCACAGCCCTCACTGCTTGTGATTGCTTGACGGCTGTTAGTGAATAGGAAAGTACAGGGAGATCCCAACTTCACCAGGCTCAGGTAGGTGATGTTGAGACTGTGAACTCTGACAGCAGAGGATGCTATCAGAGTTTAGTGAATGTGTCAAAGTGTCACATTAACATCTCAGTACACCCCCTTGCATATAAAACTGTCTCATTATTCAGCATTTACATATGGAAATTAGGCATTATGTTTTATTTCCGTATGGAAATAGGCCATTATCGATGTGATAAATGAAAATTCCTAAAACCTGTCAGATTGATGTCGATGTGGGCATATTTTTGTCAGAGTGATGGTGATGCCATAGACATTTTAGCAAATACTATCAGTGTGCCTTCAACACTGCTCCAACAGGACAGTGATATTTTCATCCCTCTTCAAATTTTAGTAAGCCAATGAATGCTTTTTTTCACCTTTTAGACTTAATTTTCATCATCAATAGAACCTTCTAGATTTCCTGTGTCCATCTGTCAGTCAGTCATCTGTACAAATAAATAATCACATCCATTTACCGAGAATGGGCCTAGGTAATATCACCTATTACTCCTATCTGCTCTATGACCTATTCCCTGTACTACCAATCCAGAGAATATTGGATGGTCTAGAGTCAGCTTCCCCTTCATCCTGGAAGGAGCACCGGGAACCTCACAATATACTTCTTCATATTGTGTAGAGTCCCATATACCACAACCACCTGTTTTTTGCTACTCACCCAATGAATGGGGGGCAGTGAACATTATCCAATTTCTTCTTTGTTACTTCATTGTGATGTTCCAGATTCTCTAGCAATTTCACTGATTTGTCATTCACAAGGAAGCCATATTAGTGTCACCCACCAGTGTTATTAAAGGTGTATATATATATATATATATATATATATATATATATATATATATATATATATATATGAATTTTTTAGGCATATAGTCAGGTTTCAGATTCAACAATTATACCAAACAGGTAGTATTGATCATCAATTTAATATGAGAGTTGAAACAGAATCAATAATTGAAACAGAAACAGCTGTGTAGGAGGATTAAAACTGGGTGAGGAATAGCCAAACTCAGCTAACCAGCTAACAAGGTGAGGCTGCTGAAGACAGTTTAATGTCAAAAGTCATACACCATGACAAGACTGAGCAGAGCAATAAGACATAAGATAGCTATACTGCATCAGCAAGGTCTATCTCAGACAGAAATTTCAAGGCAGAAAGAGGTTTCCAGATGTGGTGTCAAACTCTTTTGAAGAAACAGGCAATGTTGAGGACAGTAGACGCAGTGGTCAGCCAAGGAAACTTCATGTAGCAGATGAAAGACATATCATGCTTACCTCCCGGAAAATGTCAAGCAGTGCCATCATCTCAGAATTGGCAGAAAACAGTAGGATCCAGTAAGATCCTGGTACACACATCTACTGTACATGGAAGCCTGGTCAGAAGTGGTCTTCATGGAAGAACTGTCATGGTTTGCAAGGAAAGACAAGAGTCAGACAGTAAAGTAAAATTCACCTTTATTAAAGTAAGTGTAATAATAACAGTACTCAGGATGGAGCAGAGGGTAACCAAGAGGCAGGGACTCTATCAGCAATAGTAGTATGTCTCCAGATCCCAGAACTGCAGAGACTAAGCTGAAACCAATGGTAGTCTCTAAGTCAGAGAAGAAGAGTAGGCCAGATGGTTCCCCCAATGATGGTAATCAGAAGACAACTGACTCACGTTTGCAGCCAGCCAGGAGAAGACCGTCACTTGAAGGTAAGACAACCAAAGAACCTATTGACTCACGCCTGCAGTCAGTAAGGTCAGAGTCTGCCAGAGCCACAGGACTACACCAGATAGGATTTCCGCTCAACAAGAGGTAATGCAGAATTTAGCTGGACAGAGCCCCAGGTCAGCACCAGGATGGATGGTCAGACAAGCCTAGGTCATACACGGTGTGGGTAGTCATCCAGAGCCACAGGTCTGCATTAGATTGGGTGTTCACTACAAGAGAGTAGTCAGACAGAGCCATAGGTCAGTACCAGGATGGATGGTCAGACAAGTCTAGTTCATCCACGGAGCGGGTAGTTAGCCAGAGCCACAGGTCTGCACCAGATTGGATGTCCACTACAAAGGGTAATACAAGAGAGTAGTTAGGCAGAGCCACAGGTCGGCACCAGGATGGATGGTCAGACAAGCCAGGTCATATACAAAGATCAGGAACAAGAAGTAGAACTGTACTGCACACCAATGTAAGGGTAAATGGATGAAAATCCGGTTCCCTTTAAATACAAGGCTCCAGGAAGTAGATAGGAAGAGCCAGACCAGAACCCAAAGTATAAGAAGGTAGCCTGCATCAAATACGCCTCCTTGCGCTCGTAATTGACGCATCTCGCCACGAGATGAGTTGCACGTCTGAACCACAGCTGCGTCATTAGCAGCATCCGAATCAGCCCCGAGGACACGGCATCTGCTACTGATGCCAAGCGCGCCCAAGTCCACTCCAAAAAGCGATGTGTGGGATGACACAGAAGCGTCATTTAGAGCGATACAACTCCAGTGCCAGTGGAGTGACAAAGCTGGATATAGGTAAACTGTGGCCAAAAAGCCATACCGCTAACATGGAAATAAGGCCAAACGACTCAACTATGCACAAAAACACAGGAAATGTGGTGCAGAAAAATTACAGAATATGATCTGGACTAATGAGTAAAAAATAGAAATAATTGGCTGTAGCAGATGGCATATTGTTCACCGAAGGGCTGAAGAGTGGTACAGGAATTAGTGTCTGCAGGCAACAGTGAATCATGGTGGAGGTTCCTTTTAAGTTTGGGGCTACATTTCTGGAAATGGAGTTGGGGATTTGGTCAGAATTAATGGTCTCCTCAACTATGAGAATTACAGGCAGACACTTATCCATCATGCAGTACCATCAGGGAGGAATCTGATTGGCTCTAGATTTATTCTGCAGAATTACAACGACCCAAAGCATACAGCCAAAGTCTTCAGAGCTATCTTCAGTGTAAAAAGGAACAAGGCATCCTAGAAGTGTTGGTATGGCCCCCACAGAGCCCTGATCTCAACATCATTGAGTCTGTCTGGGATTACATGAAGAGAGAGAAGCATTCAAGGCTGCCTAAATTCACAGAACTGTGATTAGTTCTCCAAGATGTTTGGAACAACCTCCCAGCCAAGTTCCTTAACAAACTGTGTGCAAGTATGCCTAGAAGGATTTCTGCTGTCTTGAAGGCAAAGGGTGGTCACAGAAAATATTGATTTGATTTAGATTTTTTTTCTTTTCGCTCACTGGCATTTTGTTAATTGATAAAAATAAACTATTACCATGTCTATTTTTAAACCATTCTTACTTTACAGCCTAAGACTTTTTCACAGTACTATATATATATTTATATATATATATATATATATATATATATATATATATATATATCTCCAAAGTCCCACGGGTGCTGTCCAGCCTCTTTTCTTATATATATATAAATATATATATATATATATATATATATATATATATATAAATATATATACATCTGAACTCAAAGTTATTGAGTTGTGACGTCAGGGGAATGTATTCCGCATACAGCCTGCTCTTACTTTATGCACACATGTTAAGGTAAATGCAATAACTGTTGCTCTGGGGCAGTGGTTCTCAACCTTGGTTCCATCGCACTTGTGCCATGGGAGCCAGCCCAGGGTTCCCACTGTTTCCATGAATATTTTGACAAAAATGTTGACGTTTAGCTTTTGATGTATATCTATGGAAATTATTATGCACAATATGCTCTTTGTTGCCATTCTGTCTAAGAGACCTAAGAATGACTATACAGTTATGTATTGTTCTCGCCATTAAGCCATTAAAATTAACTTTAAAATGTGAGGGTCACCCTGAAAATTCCAGTTTACATAATAGAGGTACCTTCAGTGAAAAAAAAAAAGATTGAGAACCATTGCTTTTAACGAATGCACCAATTTTAGACAAACATAACTCATGATCATCTATGCAAGCTCTATAATGATAACTGCAATGCTCCTAAGCTTATATACTTAGAAGAACCGGAACAATTGTTTTTTGGTATATCAACCTCAGTATGTTTGTGCTTTTCATAAATTTATAATTCATATTAAGCCTTCTTAAAAGTTGTGAGTCCTACATGTTCCATTACTTCTTTACAGATGGAACCTGAATGAGTTAAGCAGAAATGCCTGGAAAGGTCTTCTTTGTGAATCACATTTCAGTAGCACATTCGTTGTGGTTTCTAAGCACGACAGTAACTATGGACAGTTAAAAGTCTTGTCAACTGTCCCTGATTTCATACCTCAGTGGTTGTTAATGGCCAGGAAATGTACTGACAATAAGTAATAGTTTTGTATTTGCTGTCAAATTATGAAATAAAATTCTGCCATCTGACAGCGTTGACAGCAGTAACTGTCTCTGGGCTCCAAGTAAAAAAGTCCTATTCAAGACCATTATTTTTCCACAGAAAAGCATTTTTATTATTAATCTTGTTTTTTTGTCCTTTTGCTATCAATAAAATTGCTGTTAAGACACGGAGCTCAGGGGACAGCGTAGTGCTAAACTGTCATATTTTCATATTTACCTACAGATGGCTTCTCTCACTTTACCAAATTACATTTATGTTCCACTCTTCAGCAGGATCACAAACTTTGTTATGGAATTTCCTGCTGGTTTTATGCACTGGAAACACACAAATGTCAGGTGTTTTATATGATAGATTCAGAAACACTGTTTTTGGATGCAGAGTCAAATACCTCCAATGCTAATCCTTAATTAAATAGCTTAGAACATGGGCCACTGGCAGGACTCAAGCTGTTGTTGGGCAACAACTCTTATCATTCTCTGCCGGTCAGGGATGTGCACAGACATTTGGGGGGGGTAGGGGCTCAAAAGAAAAAAATGACACTTCTCATAATCATTATTATTTTCTTTTTTGTTACAAGGGCATGAGGGCACTTTGGACAAAAAGGGTGTCTATGTGTGCAAGTGCCTGCACGTGCCTGCTGCCAGTTGAAAGTTACAACACTAACCCCTGTGCCTTTTTTTAGCACATCAAGTACACTTAGGTGTAGAGAAAGAGAACACCCCAACACATCCATAGACTTATGGAATGTCCTCCATTTGGCACAGAAAGTGTACTGTTAAGGGGAGAATTTTCAGGGTGAGTAAAAGTTGGTACCATGTTAGATGTAGAAAAAGAAGGATACTGGAAGATGCTGGAAGAGAAAAAGTGATACCTTAAGTGGCTAAGTATCTCTTGGATGCAAGCTTTGAGTACCTGCTCAGTTAGCCAGTAAATGTATCACTTTTACTCTAAGTCTCCTAGAAAATTTTAGCCCTATTGCTACAAATGTGATTTCGGTGGCAGTTTTAATATTAACCCACTGAATATTTTTTCATGCTGTGTACAGATATAATGACACAAATACACGTATGGACTATTTTGGTAAAATAAGTTCAAACTACTGCTTTTTTCCCCACTGTACCTATCTAACGTCTGTGTACAAAAGTGGAAAAAATGTGCTATTTACGCTGAGTTTACCAAGCGGCGGGAAGAGTCAGAGCATGAGGATTTTAGGTATGTTATTCCTCTGAACACTTTTTAAACACTGTGTACTAACAAGGAGCAGAAGAAAACGGCTTCAAAGTCATACTTTTTCCTACTCTAGCTGTAGAGGTAGTGCTAAGAGCTGGCTCACATTGTAAAAAATGGGTGATTTTGAAAGAACTGGCTACACTGAAAGAATTTATGTTACCCAAACAATAGGTTATGAGCTATTCAGATAGTACTGGCTGGCAGGAAGAGGAAACTAAGATAGGGAATAGTGAGGGATGATTGCATCTGACTGGCCTGCTTGCCAGATCTGCATGAATGGACAAATAAAAAAGTCAATATATCCTAAAATAATTTTAAATTAAAAAAATAAAACTTAAATACTTTAGCAAGTTCTTTCAAAATCTCAATTCCACTTTAACCCTTCCATTGCTAGAGGGGTAATCAACACATTGCAAAGCAATGCATTGAAGACCACTTTGGTACTTTAAGCATTAACGTCATGCAATGGCAAAGTTCTGTGTACCAGTATGTGTTAATGGCATCTGTAACTAAGCACAGGTATGAATGCTGGACATTTGGGCCTATTATCAGGGTGCCCGTGATTGCTGACTTCTGTTGTCAGTCAGGTGTGTGTACTCTCCATTGGCCGCCTGTCTTTTGCCCACCCAGTGTTGCCTTTATAGACTGGGCTGAGGCACCCTTTGGTTGCCCTTTCGTGGTGTCTCTATGTCAGCAGTCACCTGCCTTGTATCTGTATCTTTGGGCCTGTTTTTGCTTCGTGACCAGTGTCAGCGTGTCTCCAGTAGTCAGTGCCTCTCCTGTGTGGTTCCTGCTTCCGTTCCTGATCCCGTGCTGCCGTTGTTCCTGCTCCATTCCTGACCTGATTGGCAGTCCTGCCGTTCCTGTGGTTGTCCAGGCTTGTCTACTGTTCCTGCTGCTGCATCCTGATAGTCATCTGTCTGGCTGCTGGGTTGCCTGGGCGACATTCTGATCACTGGTTTACTCCTCATTCACCGGTTGCTGATTCCGCTAGTATAGAACCGGTTGGGCACTACTGTTGTCCAGTACGCGGTACTGGTTTACTCCACATTCACCGGTTGCTGATTCCGCTAGTATAGAACCGGTTGGACACTACTGTTGTCCAGTATGCAGTACTGGTTTACTCCACATTCACCGGTTGCTGATTCCACTAGTATAGAACCGGTTGGGCGCTACTGTTGTCCAGTACACGGTACTGGTATACTCCACATTCACCGGTTGCTGATCCCGCTAGTATAGAACCGGTTGGGCATTACTGTTGTCCAGTACACGGTACTGGTTTACTCCAAATTCACCGGTTGCTGATCCATCTATTATAGAACGGGTTGGGCGATCCGATTGTCCAGTACGCGGTACTGGTTTACTCCACATTCACTGGTTGCTGATCCATACATTATAGAACCGGTTGGGTGATATGATTGTCTAGTATGTGGTACTGGTTTACTCCATATTCACCGGTTGCTGATTCCTCCGTTACAGAACCGGTTAGGCGTTACTGATGTCCAGTATGTGGTACTGGTTTACTCCACATTCACCGGTTGCTGTATCCTCCATTATAGAACCGGTTGAGCGTTACTGTTGTCCAGTTCACGGTACTGGTTTACTCCACATTCACCGGTTGCTGATTCCTCCATTATAGAACCGGTTGGGCAGTCCTGTTGTTCAGTACACAATACTGGTTTACTCCACATTACCGGTTGCTGATCCATCCATTATAGAACCGGTTTGCTATACTGTTGTCCAGTGCACGGTACTAGTTAACCCTTCATTCACCGGTTGCTGCTGCCTCCATTATTGCACCGGTTTGGTCTCCCTGGTTGTGATACTGGTTTGATCCACTGTTCCATCTTATGCTGTTGCTCTATCTATACAGCATTAGTGGAGCTGTCCTTCTGACCTCCTGGCTGCCTTGCCTGGTATATTGGCAATTCCGGTAGAAACACATTCAGACTGTCGTGTTACCCTCCAGGCTGCCTTGCCCGGTATATTGGCAAGGCCGGTAGAGCCTGTTTCCTTTCCATAGTGTCATCTTTCAGACTGCCTTGCCCGGTATATTGGCAAGGCCGGTAGAGCCACATTCAGATTGTCGTGTTACCCTCCAGGCTGCCTTGCCCGCTATATTGGCAAGGCCGGTAGAGCCTGTTTCCATTCCATAGTGTCATCTTTCAGGCTGCCTTGCCCGGTATATTGACAAGGCCGGTAGAGCCTACCATGCTGTATCTTGTAAAGCTACTGTTTGAACCCATTATGTACATGTGATATATGTGTATGTTCCGGACCCATGAGGGTTCCCATTAAACTTTTCAATAAAGTTTGACTTTTATCTTACTCTGTGTCTCAGAGTCAAAACAAACCGTGACACACACATATATATATATATATATATATATATATATACTAGTTGAAGAGCCTGTTACACTGGCCACAGTGCCACTGCCAGCCAGTCATGGGGCAGTCATGCGCAGTAGAGACTGGCCGCGGTGCAGCTGATACATAGCTGGACGCTCTGAAGGAGCATCCAGCTCTGTATCAGCCGCAGCGCAGGCAGTCTCTACTGTGCATGACTGCAGCATGCACAGCAGTCTCTGCTGTGCATGACTTTGTCGTTACACACGTTTTAGCTAATTATTATATAGGATGTGTAGGAGATGAGTTGTAGAGGGATTTGTACATCCCCCTCACTGTATCAACATTTGCAGATTTTGTGTTAGGTGCATGTAGCTATAAAATATTTAGGTCAGAAACATGCATATTTCATTCAATTTCTTAGCTGAATATAATATAGTTTAAAAGTAATATTAATGCATACATGCACTTTATTATAAATCTTTAAAGTAGCATGCAAGTCACGCTGTGTTTTCATCCATCTGCTAGAAAATCAGCTAAAGAAAAAAAAATACTTTCCTAAGACTCCTCAGTGTAAATAAAATAGCTTTAAAAAGCAGTGCTCTTTTAACTCCTTGAATTCTAGGAACATATCCTCTGCAATGCAAAGGAGACATGGGGACTGCGTGACCGAAAGTCACCAACTGATGCAGAATACTGCAACATCCTGGTGACTAGTGATGTTTACTGGCTGTCTATGTGGCTACAATGCCGATCTTTCAAGAGTGATTGAATTGTGATGGTTAACCAAACTGGCTAGCATGTGAGGGTCTCCACCAATCCTCTAGGCCAACTCTCTCTCCTCTGTGGTACAGATCTCCTCCTGTGATAAGCAGATAGGGAGAGCACAGTACAATGGTAGATATGCCTAAGTTTTGGTTATCTCCATGTAAAATTAAATCATGAAGTGTGTGGGAACCCAGCTGATAACATACGTATGTACAATTATATTTAATAGGTATACAAGTAGCATTCATATTTTATACATTTGACTTTAAGTATGTTTATGATACTTTGCTGTAAATTGCATCTCTTGTGTACTTTTCTAAAAATGAAAAATCTGCCAAAAAATCTTTATTCAAATAACTAAGTTTTGTATAAGAAGGTAAAATGTGTGATGGAAGGTAAAGAGAATCTGGATGGAGGCCACTCGGTACAGGCAGACAGCTTTCCTGGATCCATAGCGAATTCTTGAGCAGATATAGTGTAGTCCAGGAAAGACAGAGATGTCTTTTCAAACTCTCATTTCTTGATCTTACAAAAGAGATGGTTCTCTCTGAGATGTGTCAAGACATGTTCTACATGAGCACAATGTTTCTCTAGGGCCGGGGAGAATACCAAAATGACATCCAGATATATAATGACAAATGACCTAAAGAAATAAGAGTTTGAAAAGACATCTCTGTCTTTCCTGGACTACACTATATCTGCTCAAGACATTGTTGACAAGGCATTAGAAGGTCGTAAGGGCATTATGAAGGCCAAAGGGTATGACCAGGTATATGCAATGCCTAAACCTGTGTTACCAGATGGGTTATAGCTTGTGTAATATCTCCATTTAATGTACAGAGATGTTGTTGTTATAGCAATACAGTATAGACAGATAGATAGATAGATAGATAGATAGATAGATAGATAGATAGATAGATATGTCTATATTTTATACAAATATCAATGGTCAGCTTTTTCTGGGACAGAATGCTAAGATGCAGATCTATTTTCTCTCAGAATGTCAGTGATGAGCTTGCTTGTGGACAGGTGGGCCACAGTTATGCTGATGTCTTGGCCAAGGACTCTATGTCCTTGTGAAATCTCATGTTATCTATGAATGGCCAATGAATAAATATGTACCAGTGATAATGGGATGTACAAGTATGGTTTACAGTGCACACATAATACTGATACATAAAATTTATTCTGCAGTGGGATGAAATACCCAGCACCTGGGTCAGACAGATGGTGATGACGTAGGATACGTGTGTGCGTGCCTGCGTGATGTGGGAGGAGGAACCGGTCCTCTCATGGGAGCCGTGCTTGATGGCGTCTCGATAGAGCCGCGGGGTGACTAGAGCGGCATAGATGGGATGGAAGTGCGGACTCTTTGAGGGGGGCATAGAAAAGGCTCCCTTCTTTTTCCTTGCTGCTGCCATAAGTGTGGAACAACTACCCTGACGGTGAAGGCGTCGAACAAGGACGGCATACAATTTGAGTTGAGACTCTTGTCCTGTACCCGATTACCTCCAGCAGATCCTTTGTTTCACCTGGCCAATTAAGGGTGCACAGAAAGAACAGCTTGTATAAGCGGCATGAAGATGGAGGTTTCTGGCAGCTTATACTAAAAGGTGTAGCTGCTTTATGCTCTGGATTTAAAGCATTTAAAGGAGAAAATCAAGGAAGTATGCTTGATGAGCATTACAATATTTGATCCAGATGAGAGTTTGGTAATGTATGTTTGTCCTTTGATCTAAGAGAAATATTGAAGTATTAAAGGAGTGATCCAAGAGGATAAGCTTTAAGATAAAGTGTGTTTCCTTCTGTATTGACGAAATAAGATTGCTTGCTTATATGCAATAATGTGAAGATGGAAGATGGATTTGGATGGGGTTTGTAGTGACTGAACTGATTAATATCTTGATTTAAGAAGAACACTGGAGAGTGTTGTTTATTGGCTCCCTGGAGGCGGCTAGAAGCATTGAGGTTGGAAGCTTGTATTTGTTAAAATGGGGCCTAAAAAAGATAAGGATAAACAACACCCCTCTAATTCCAGAGCTATTAATGTGTTTTATTCCCCTAAGACATCAAATCCCACTCGAAGGTCTTTACCAAATGTAGAAGTACCAGATATAGAACATCAACCAGGTGGGGAGAATTTAGAGGGGGTGAAGAAACATTATAGTAATATAACACAAGATATCCTTGTTACTGCTCTGGATAACTTATATGAGAGAATAAAGCTGGATCTTCACTCACAGATTACGGAAGTGAAGCAAGAACTAGCTCAGGTCGCAATGAATTTTTCAGTTCAAGCACAGCAGATACAAGTACTGAAAACTGAGGTTGAAGCTTTGCAGAAATTTAATGCTGAGATTACTGATAATTGCGCAAATTTGGAGAATAAGTTAGCTGATATAGAGGATCGTCACAGAAGGAATAACCTTAAGATTAGGGCTATTCCAGAATTGGGAACAATCCAAGAATTGGAGACTTTTTGTGTTGAGTTGGTTTCATATTATTTGGAGCGAAATCTTAATTCTAAAGAGAACTTTCCCTTTGAGAGGATACATAGAGTGCCAAGACCTAAAGATCTTTGTTTTCAAGATAAATCAAGAGACGTTATAGTTCGATTTAACAATGCTTATATTAAAGATCAGTTCTTGAAGGAATTTAGAGCAAAAACCAGGCCAGATAAATATAAAGAACTGTCTGTATTTAATGATATGTCGATCTTTACAAGAAATAAGAGGAGATTGTTTAGAGGAGTTACAGAGGAGTTGAGAGAAAGGAGGATTATGTATAAATGGATTTTCCCAGCTAAACTATTGGTGTTTCAGGATGGAAGTTCTATGGTGTTTAGTAATCCTGAGGCAGCAAGGGTGAAACTGGTTGAAATGGGTTTGATTAAGGGGTAATAATTTGAGGATTATCCTCCTCTCTCCCTCTTCTCCCTATGATTGAGAATAGTTTTTTTTTTTGTTTTTTTTTCACATTGATTGTGATCACAAGGGGGAATTTGCTTTTGGCTTGGAATGATTTGGAATAGTAGGGATAGTCTAAATATGAGGGGGGGGGGGTTAAAGATTTGATAATAAGTTTTGGTATTATATGTAGAATATAATATGGAATTTGATGAAGAATATGTCACATGAGGTTTTGATTTAAAAAGTATATAATTTGGTGAATGTGAATATGGGTGAGGATATACAAATATGGTGTGATTTGGGTTCGGTGTTCCGGGTGGGCCCGGTGGCTGTGCGCACCTGGGTATTGGCCGGGGTGGGCGCTGTGGCCGGACTCACATCGGGACATTGGTGTATAAGAATTATATCAATATGGGATTGAGTATAAAAGTAAAGTAGTATAAAATGATGGGAAATTTTGGAATGTGATAAATATGTGATGCACTGGTTAATTTATTTGAGTATATAGATTTATTTGAGATTTATTAAGAATTGAGGGAGAAGAATATGTGAGATAAAGAGAGAGGGGGAGGAGAAAGAAGGGGAGGAGGTAGAAATGGTAGATAAGTTGGGTTGGATGAGTTATGTCATGGAGAGAACTGGGATATTTGTCCTCTAACATCACCGGTACTAGATGCACTCTGGCATATGTTTGGTTGGAGTTGTATCTTTCTGTTATCTAGGATATACAGAAGTAGGATGAAAGTATTGATTGTATGTGTGTATATTGGACAGAATGGTGAGTGGCAATGGGTGGGTGTGGTAGAATTCTCCAGACGCGATGGGGGGAAAAAAAATGTAGGGGAAACAGACGGAACTTAAGTTCGTTACCATAAATGCTCAGGGTCTTAATACGCCGCAGAAAAGGGCATTTCTATATGATTTGTTAAATACTAATGAAATAGATATAGGGTTGGTTCAAGAAACTCATTGGAATAAAAACGGCACTGGGTATTGGAAATATAAAAAATTTCCTATAATATTTACTGCAGATTTAAAAGAACAAAAAAAAGGGGTGTGGCTATCTTTATTTCTTCTAGGATTCGGTTTGAATATATTTATCATGAAGCTGATGAGAAGGCAAGATATTTGATTCTCATAGGTAAAATAAATGGAGTGCTTTACACAATGGTAAATATATATGCACCTAGTGAACATACGGTACTATTTTTGAATAGGCTTATGGATAGAGTGGATAAAATAAGTAAAGGTACTTCAATTATGGGGGGGGATTGGAATTGTGTTGCAAATACTGATATGGATAAATCAATTCCTAGGGGAAAGAAGGTTAACCCACAAATAAAGTCTGTCGCCTCATCATTTACAAAGTATTTGATTAGAAATAACTTATATGATATTTGGCGAATGTTACATCCTATGGAAAGGGATTTTTCTTTCTTTTCTAAAGTACATTATTCATATTCAAGAATAGATACTTTTGTGATGAGGCAGCCAGACTTATCGGAATGTTTGAGTTCGGAAATGGGTTGTATTACATGGTCAGATCATGCGCCGGTATACATGACTTTGACAACTGATCCACAGTATGTTGTCAGACCGAATTGGAGATTGAAGGAGTTTATTTTGGAAAGGGAGGAGGTAAAGAGTGGGTTAATTGAGGAAGTGCAGAGTTTTTTACAAGATAATGATAATAATCAAGTTTCAGATTCTATATTGTGGTGTGCTTTGAAATGTTATATTAGAGGATATTTGATTAAAACTGAGGCCTATATTAAAAAAATAGGGGGAAAACTCTCTCTGATCTGTATATCGATTTAGCGCAATATGAATATAGGAATAAAATTAATCCTAATGTAGTTCTTATGGAAAAGATAACAGAGATTCAGAAACAGATAAAAGAATGTTTGATTGAGAAAGCCAATAGAGCAATAGGTATATTAAGACAAAAATGGTATTATGGTAATAATAGAGCAAATGAGATTATGACAAAAAAATTATAGAATATGGGTGAGAAGAAAAGAATTGATAAAGTTATTGTGAATAATAGATCTATTTTATTACCAAAACAAATAAGTGAGGCTTTTGGGGATTATTATAGATCATTGTATAATCTACCAGAAGTAGATAAGACGGACTTACGAATAAATACATTTTTGGGAAAGTTAGACCTCCCTAAAATTTCACAAGATCAACTAGATAGGTTAAATGAACCTATATCAAGGGCCGAGGTTAGTAAAGTAATAAAAGATTTAAAAAAGGGGAAGTCACCAGGCCCGGATGGGTATACAGCAACTTTTTATAATTTACTTGAAACAACTATTTCAGATTTAATGGCTAGGATGTTTAATGAAATAGTTATCAAAAAGGAATTTCCTAGTGAGATGCTTAGAGCATCAATCTGTCCGATACCGAAGGTTGGGAAAGGTCATAATTATATAAAAAATTATAGACCGATTTCTCTATTGAACATTGATACAAAGATCTTTTCTAAAATTCTGGCAGATAGATTGAAAAATGTAATGAGGGATATAATTCATGTTGATCAAACTGGTTTCATTACGGGGAGAACAGTGGAGGATAACACTAGGAAGGTAATTAATTTGATAGCTAATATACAACATAAAAAAATATCATCTGTTTTTTTGGCACTTGATGCTGAAAAAGCCTTCGATAGGGTAAACTGGAGGTTCTTGTCATGTGCCTTGAAAGCATTTGGATTGAACGGGTTTATTAAAGATGGAGTAATGGCATTATATACAACTCCTAGTGCAGCTATAATGGGTACGAACTTAAAATCTGAATATTTTTTTATTAAAAATGGCACTAGACAGGGATGCCCGTTGGCACCCCTGTTATATGCAATAACAATTGAACCATTAGCAGCAATGATTAGGAGGTCCGAAGAGGTACAAGGGATTCAAGTTGGAACCCAAGAATATAAAATCACGTTGTATGCAGAAGATATCTTGCTGACATTAGCTTCACCATTAACTTCAATTCCGGCGGTTTTTGCTTTGATTGAACAATATGGGAAATTTTCTAATTATAAGATTAATTTGTCTAAAACACAAGTAATATATATAGGTTTATCGGAAACGGTAATGGAGGAATTGGAAAACAGATACCCATTCAATTGGAAGAGGGGTTATATAGAATATTTGGGTATTATAGTACGATTTAATTTACATCAAATGCTTGAAGGGAATTACCTGAATTTGAGAAATGTATTGCAGAGATTGACTGAAAGATGGAAATGATTAGAGATTTCCTGGATGGGTAGGGTGAATAATTTAAAGGCTTACTTGCTCCCTAAACTTGTGTATTTATTTAGGACAATACCTTTGAAAGCTCCAAATAAAATTTTGAAACAGATATCAAATATCTTTATAACATATGTTTGGGCATCAAAGAAAGCCAGGATTGCAAAAAGTTTGATGGTTAGAAGTATAGCAAATGTTGGATTGGGATTCCCAGACTTGTGCCTACTAAATGAAATTTCTCTGTTTTCTCATTTTTTGGAATGGTATAACATTAAGGATAGGGGAATACCTTGGTTTCTATGTGAATTGATGGATGGGGGTGTAGATGAATTATTCTATTTATATTGGGTAGCCCCAGATATAAAAAGGAAGCTGAATTTGACAAATCCGGTGGTATGTGATATATACGATAATATACATTTGATTAGGAGAAGGTTTAAGGATAATGGGTATATTACTTTAGCTACCCCGATAGAAGTTTTAGAGTTATATATAGATAATATAGATTTGAGGAGATGGAAACTTAATGGAGTTAAGAGAGTATCTGATCTATACACTCATCATCAATTGTTAACGTTTGTAGATATGCAAGAGAGATATGGCTTCTTAAATTCAGATTTATTTACATTTAGTAGAGTAAGAAGTTACCTAAGATCTAACTTAACGGATACTACTCATATTTTAGAACAATTTATTACGAAGGGTTATACTTCTAAACTTATTTCTAGAATAGGAAATTTTATTAATAAGCAACAGGAGAAAAAAAAAGCAGTAACGATTCAAAAATGGGAGAGGGATTTGGGAGTTTTCTATGAGGAAGAAAGATGGAATGAGACATGGATTAATGTTAGGAAAGCTGTTCATTGCATAAATCTGAATGAAATATTTTTTAAGGTGTTACATCGTTGGTACATGGTCCCGTCTAGGTTACACAAAATTTATCAAGATTGTTTAAGTGAGTGTTGGAGATGTGGTGAACAAGAGGGGACTATGTATCATATATGGTGGGAATGTGATAAATTGAGTGAAATTAAGAATAGACTGAGGTATATGTTTATGCAAATTTTTCAGGTTGATGAGCTGTTTCAACCAGTGCAGTTTTTATTTCATATGGAATTACCAGTGGAAGGTAATATAAAGACTTATTTGGCAATTAATATTTTGTTGGCTGTAAAAATGGTCATAGCGAGACACTGGAAGAAAATGGAGGCACCTCCTTGGATTGAGATTATTAACCAAATTAACTATCAATATAGAATGGAAAGATATTTTTTTGCTAAGTATGGCAACTTAGATAAATATAAGAAGATATGGGAACCCTGGGCATTGAGGCAAAATGATTTGTACCCGATCGCGTCAGGGGAATGATGGAGTGAGTGAAGAGGGAAAGAGTATGAGATGAAGATGTAGGTGAATGAATCTGAGATATATTTTTGAGTGGAAGGTAAGGATGTGGAATTGAATATTATGATTACAAGAAGCGAAACATAGGCTTAAAGGTGTATTTGTAACTTTGAATATTTGAGTTGCGGAAATAATTTTGAATTGTTGTAATTGTTTTTTGTATTTTATATAAGAAAATAATAAAATTTTAGAACAAAAAAAAAAAAATTATTCTGCAAATACAGATCATATATATACACAAATCAGATGTATGTGCTGTTCTTTTTGCCTTTGTCCATCTCAGAGAAGCAATTATCAATGAGAAGACAAATGGCCTGGGATACAAATCTAACAGTGGGAGTTTGCCTCCCTGTGCTGTCAAGTTAACTTCTTAAATTATACGTATTCAGTTGTATCTTAAAATAAGGTTTTGCTAGCAAAGTTAGGCACCCATACCTGTTAGATGTGTATCACAAAGTGCATTGTCATGTGTTTTAGGCTTCCTTACATTATTGTCAATGTTTAGTAAAGTATATAAAACCAAGAATTAGATTCAATTTAGTCAGTGAAGGAGGAACATGGAGTGAAGGAAAGAAATGCAGTGAAGGAGGAGGGAAGGGGAGTGAAGGAGAGAAGAAAAGGCAGTGAAAGAGAGCAGAAACAGGAGCATGCACAGGAGGAGAATCTGTCCTAGGTAATTATGATAAAATCCCACAGTATTTAGAAAGGTGTTAATGTTTTGTGTTTTGTTTTTTTTTAAATATATGTTTGTAATTAGGATGTTAGTTTAATCTTTGTTCTAAGTGTGATCTAAGACTCTGACTGGTATTTTTAATGAACCATCTCTTTTGCCCCTGAATCCTCATAACCATAAATATTTATGTATATGTACATGTAAAATGATTATATTTATATATACATACATATTTCCCTGGGTTACATTATTGCTGACCCAGTTAAAACCGGTAACACCTGGAATTAAAACCAGTCTTCTAGTCATCTACTTATCTCATTCTTACCAAGTTATAGGCACCTCGCAGGTCAAGTTTTGTGAAGAAACAAGCTCCTCTGAGTCTATCCAACAACTCCAGAATAAGGGGTAATCGATAGCAATTCCACCAGGTAATATACTGTTTAAACCCCTGTAGTCCACACAAGGATGAAGACCGCGTCTTTCTTCTTTGCAAAGAATGTGACAGCACCAGCAGGAGAAGTAGACGGTCGTATAAACCCCCATTCTAGGTTGTCCTGGATCAATTTCTCCAAGGCCTTGAGATTAAAGGTAGACCCTACCCTGCGGAGGTTTTGTTCCTGGTAGAAGGTCTATGGAGCAATCATATGGCCAATGAGGTGGTAGAAACTCAGCCTTGTCCTTATTGAAAACATCTGCATAGGCCAAATAAGCTTCTTGAAACAAAGGGGAGTCGGAATCCAGAACATCCACTACTGACAAAGAGAGTATCTGTGACCCAATCAATAGCAGGATTGTTCTTCTGGAGCCATGGATAACCCAAGATCACAGGATAAGCAGGGCAAGATATTAGAGCAAAGGATTAAATCTCAGTATGAGAAGAACTAACAAGCAGAGTAAGAAGTAAAGTGAGTAATGAGAGCAGCCCCAAAGATGAACCCTCTAGTGCAATGATGAGAATCAGTACATCTCTTTTCTTAGAGAGAAACCCATGCTGTGCAGCAAAGATGGTATCCACCTGCAGCGCTGGTGTCAAACATAGCAGAAGTTGGAATTACTCTCCGGTCACATGTTAATGAAAAGAAGAAGAAAAGAAGTAGCTTGTTGTCTTCTTTAGAGGAAACACAATACAGACTTAGGGTGAGTCTCTCTCTAGACTCTGGCTTGTTTGGGCACACAAGAGCAAATTGTCCTGCTTGGGCACAATATAGACACAAGCCTTTGGATCATTTTCTGGCCTCCTCTTCAGACAAGCAGAGAACCCATCCAGCCTCCATAGTTTCCCCAGCCATATCAGGAGTGGAAACCAGAGTCTAGAATTTAGGAGCAAGATGCAGCCGGTGATTACGGTCCCTGGTATGTTCAGCCCATCTGTCCTGGATACATTGTTCCAAAGTAGCACAGAGGGCAATGAGATCTTCTAAGGTTTCTGGAATGGGTCGAGTAGTAAGCTCATCCTTTAGTCACTCAGAAAACCCCTTCATGAAAGCCAATTTCAAGGCATTGTCTCCCCACTCTGTATCATATGCCCAAATCCGAAACGCAATGGTGTACTAAAGAAGTGATCTGGAACCCTGTTGACAGTCCAAGAGAGAGGATTCGGCTATAGCCCTTCATCTGGGTGTATAAAAAGCTGAACAGAAAGCTGAAATAAAGATATCAAAAGTCCTCCAAAATTGGTGACTGACAATCTAGGAGCTGTGAGACCCAGGTCAAGGCAGAACCCCTTAATATAGATATTATAAAGGTGATGCAAGAATGTATGTATATCCTTCTGTGTGACACTATAGACAGGTGTTTCCAACAGGATATTATAGGGAGTGCCACACAATAAAACAACCAAGAAGAACACACACAAAATATTTTTCTCACAAATGATTCTTCAGAAAAGTAGAGGCAATGAACAAGCACTTATAGTTCAGGAGGAATCTTTGCAGCCATTGGAGTGGTGGGGACCCCCAAGACACATATACTTCAGAAAAAAAAAAGACAAGACAACAGCATTGACAGTATTCCTACCATCGTAGTGTTTTCAACAGTAGTACACCTTCACCTTCACCTTGTGATCTAATATAATTGTACTCTCTCAGTTCAGAGGTTTTAGACTGACTCTCAGTGTGATAGTCTGTTATAGACCCCAGGACAGTTAACACCCCTCTGCTTGCTCGTCTTTTCCATAGATCCTTCTCATTTACATACAGGATTCCCATGGATAGTTCATGGACTCATTGGGAAGTGTGCAAACCCTCCAGTAGAGCCTTATATATATGCAGTCTCACAGCTGGGTGAATAAGTCTAAATGACTATGTAAGAAAAAGCTTCTATATGAAATAATGCAAGAGCATGGGTTTTAAATAAAAAGTAGACTAGGGTTTATTATTACAAAATAAATTAAAACAAAAATTGCTATACTTTACAACATATACATAAAACTGTGATAGAATAATGCTCTATGTGTCTCTTGAGACAATCTCACTTCCCAGGATCATCTACCCAAGATGAGCCATCAAAGCAATCAAGTAATGGCAATCTAGATGGCAAAGGAGAAGCAACAGGAGGCATAGCAGCTGATACCCTGGAAGAAGCAGATGAAGAAGGCACGGGTGCCTCAAAACATTGCCGGATATGTTGTAACATAGAAGCTATAGAATATCCAGTTTGGAATCCAGTTCTTTGATCTGTGCAGAATGCTGCTCAAGTCTAGCCCCTTGCTGAACTATGAATCGAGAGACCTCCACTCAAAATGTGATGATCTGACAGACTAAGCGCCAAATGTAAGTTACTGACAGACGTCTTCCGGGGCAAGGAACCCAGCAGCAGGATTAGGAAGGCCCTGGGCCCGAAGAGAAGAGTAAAAGCGACTCCTCCAACAAGGGCAGGTGGAGAGAAGCTGGGGAGCGACGCTAGGGTACGTTGCTAGCGGACGTAGGCCCCCTGTAGCGTGTTGTGCTGCGGCCGAAGCCGGGTAAAGATGCTGGCCGCGAAGCCAGATGACCCCCTTCAGTTGAGCTGAAGGTGGCCCAGGAGAACAAGCTGCAGAGAGGACTAACACCACCTGCCCCAGGGAGAGTCTGACCTAGGGTAGAGCTCTCCAGAAGAAAGGAGAGAGACTGATGAGTGAAGGGAGTGAAGCCTGACCGGGGAGGAGAGAGGCTTGGACTGGCCCGGTAGTCCAGGGAGGAGAGCGGCTTGGACTGGCCCGGTAGTCCAGGGAGGAGAGCAGGTAAGACTGGCCTGGTGGTCCAGGGAGGAGAGCAGGTAAGACTGGCCTGGTGGTCCAGGGAGGAGAGCAGGTAAGACTGACCTGGTGGTCCAGGGAGGAGAGCAGGTAAGACTGACCTGGTGGTCCAGGGAGGAGAGCAGGTAAGACTGGCCTGGTGGTCCAGGGAGGAGAGCAGGTAAGACTAGCCTGGTGGTCCAGGGAGGAGAGCAGGTAAGACTGGCCTGGTGGTCCAGGGAGGAGAGCAGGTAAGACTAGCCTGGTGGTCCAGGGAGGAGAGCAGGTAAGACTAGCCTGGTGGTCCAGGGAGGAGAGCAGGTAAGACTGGCCTGGTGGTCCAGGGAGGAGAGCAGGTAAGACTAGCCTGGTGGTCCAGGGAGGAGAGCAGGTAAGACTGGCCTGGTGGTCCAGGGAGGAGAGCAGGTAAGGCAAGCCTGGTGGTCCAGGGAGGAGAACAGGTAAGGCAGGGTAAGACTGGCTACCTAGAGGAGGAGCAGAGACACTGCTAACCCCTCAAAGGAACGCTGATTACTGAGCGCCGGTCTGTGGCCGCGCGCTCAGTAAATAGAGGATGGAGTCATGGCGCCGACGTAGCAACGCGTCTAGGCGTCTGACGTCGGCACCTGCGCAGAAGAGCATTGGAAGCCGGAACTGGCACCAAGGACCTCCCGGCACGGCGACCCGGACCGGGTAGGTACCGACAGAGCCCCCTACCCATGGACGGCCTCAGGACGGCCCTAGGGCCAGGGCGAGACAGATGCAAGCGATGGAAAGACCGGACACACGCAGGAGCGTGGACCCGGAGAGAGGGCTCCCAGGACCTCTCCTCCGGACCATACCCCTTCCAGTCGACGAGATACTCCAGACGACCACGACGCAAACGTGAGTCAAGGATTGCTCGAACTTCGTATTCCTCGGAACCGTCCACAAGAACAGGCGGAGGGCGGTCGGGGTCTCGGTGGGGATAGGGAGAAGCCCTCCAAGGCCGGAGTTGTGAGACATGGAAGGTGGGATGGATCCGGTAGGAGGAAGGCATAGACAAGCGGAAAGCCACAGGATTAATCTTTCGTAGGACCCGGAAAGGACCAAGGAAACGAGGACCTAGCTTACGAGACGGGCAGGACATACGGATGTGAGCTGTGGATAGCCAAACCCGATCACCCACTTTATAGAGTGGTTCGGGAGCCCGATGTTTGTCTGCTTGGTGTTTGTACTGTAACTGAGTCTTCGCCAAGATGAGCCGAAGCAGACGGTGACACTGTCGAAGGTGCTGCAGCCGCTGTGACACCACAGGAACTGATGAGAGAGTTGCCAAAGACGGAAACATCAGAGGATGGTAGCCGTACATAGCAAGGAAAGGCGTGGACTGGGAAGATCTGTGCATATGGTTGTTATAAGCGAATTCAGCAACAGGAAGAAGTGAGGTCCAATTGTCCTGAAGATGAGTGGTGTAACAACGTAGGTACTGTTCCAGGGTCTGGTTGACCCGTTCCGTTTGTCCGTTAGACTGTGGGTGGTATCCAGAGGACAACTTGCACTGGATACGAAGAGAGTGACAGAGTGCTCTCCAAAACCGGGAGGTGAACTGGGAACCTCGGTCCGAGACTATGGAGGAGGGTAGGCCATGTAACCGGAAGACTTCTTGTATGAACAAGGTGGCCGTCTGTGGTGCAGATGGTAGACCAGAGGTAGCTATGAAGTGAGCCATTTTGGTAAATCGGTCCACCACCACTAGGATAGTGGTGTTTCCGCCGGAAGGTGGAAGGTCGGTAATGAAATCCATGGAAATGGCTCTCCAAGGGATAGTAGGTATGGTCAAAGGACGGAGGAGGCCTGCTGGTTTAGTATGCCTGTCTTTGGACTGGATACATGTATTGCAAGTTGATACATATGCGTGTATGTCGCGTTTCATGTTCGGCCACCAGAAGTGTCGTCTGGTCAGTTCCTGAGTTTGATCCAGTCCCCCATGGCCTGCTGTAGGAGCGTCATGGAACATGCGGAGTACTTCCTGGCGGAAAGGAAGTGGGACGAAAACACAATCATCTTTCCACAGGAGGTCATCCTTCGATTGTAGGGCGTGTTCCTGAATGGATGCGGTGTTGGACTGTACATGCTGTTTAATCCGGTCCAGTAGTGGCTGAGCAGTAAGAAGGAACGCAGTGGCCGGAAGGATGGTGTCTGGACGAGGATCAGACCGAGTCTCGTGGGGAAACATGCGAGACAACGCATCCGCCTTAAGGTTCTTGGATCCTGGTCTGTAGGTGATATGGAGGCGGAACCGGGAGAAGTATAGAGCCCAACGGGCTTGCCGTGCGCACAATCTGCGGGCGTTCCTGAGGTACTCGAGGTTCCTATGATCAGTAAAAACCATAACGGGATGTTCTGATCCCTCCAAGAGGTGACGCCACTCCTCCAAGGCGTTCTTGATTGCCAATAGTTCTTTGTCACTTACGGTATAGTTTATTTCAGCCGAAGTTAAACGCCTGGAATAGTAGGCTACAGGATGTAGTTGATTCTTAGGTCCGGAACGTTGTGACAATACAGCACCTGTAGCAAAGTCTGATGCATCGACCTCCAGTACAAACGGCCTCCGGATATCAGGTTGAGATAGAATAGGTGCCTGTGTGAAAAGCTTCTTTAGCCTACGAAAGGCCAGATCAGCAGCAGTAGTCCACTGAAAGGGCACAGCCTGTTTAGTAAGAGCTGTGATGGGTGCGACAAGTCTAGAAAAGTCTCTAATAAATCGTCTGTAGAAGTTGGCGAAGCCAACAAATTGCTGTACTGCTCTTTTGGTCAGAGGTGTAGGCCAGGCAAGGATCGCAGATATCTTGCGAGGATCCATCTTCACATGACCTGGTGAGATGATAAACCCCAGAAACTCAATCTCTGACACCTCAAAAGCGCATTTCTCCAACTTGGCATACAGCGAATAAGCCCGTAGACGGGCCAGGACGGAACGGACATGTTGCCGATGTTCGGACAAGGAGGGTGAAAACACCAGAATATCATCCAGGTACACCACCACGTACTGATCCAGGAGGTCAGAGAACACATCATTAATAAAACACTGGAAGGTTGCAGGAGCGTTACATAGCCCGAAGGGCATCACCAGGTACTCGAAGTGGCCGTAACGAGTGCGGAAGGCAGTTTTCCACTCATCTCCATTTCTGACCCGAACCAGATTGTAGGCCCCGCGCAGGTCCAGTTTAGTAAACACAGTAGCATTGGAGATGCGCTCTAGTAGTTCTGGGATCAGAGGAAGTGGGTACCGATTCTTGATGGTGACGTCATTCAAGGCCCGGTAGTCCACGCAGGGCCGTAAGCCCCCATCTTTTTTCTCAACAAAGAAAATCCCCGCTCCAGCCGGTGACGTGGAGGGACGGATGAACCCCTTCTGGAGGTTTTCTGCCAAGTATTCCTTCAAGTGCTGGAGTTCAGGCCCCGAGAGGGGAAAGATACGGCCATAGGGGATAGCTGCTCCTGGTAGTAAATCGATCGGGCAGTCATACCTGCGGTGGGGAGGCAAGGAATCAACACCCCGTTGATCAAAGACGTCGGCAAATTCATGGTACTCGGGAGGCAGTGCTGGTGGTAAGACAGATTGTGTGGCAAGAAGATGAGAACTTTCTGTAGGTGAAGAGGGAAACGAGATGGTTCCAAGGGACCAGTTGATAGATGGGTTGTGTTTCCGTAACCAGGGCAACCCAAGGATGAGAGGGTGCAAGGGAGAGGAGATAACATCGAAGCACAACTGCTCTTGATGATGTGGTGCGATGGACAAATGAAGCATCTGTGTCTCCTGAAGTACTGGACCACTTTGATGTAGCCTCCCATCGGCCATCTGGAGATGCAATGACGGCTTCTTCGTCACCAAAGGAACCCCCAGACGTGTGGCCTCCTTGGTGTCCAGGAAACACCCGCTGGCACCCGAGTCGACCACAGCAAGAACGGTGTGCTTCTCATGGTCCCACTGCAAACAAACCACAAGAGACAGATGATTAGAAACAGGAACCGAGGATCCCAACCATACACCCCAAGGCGTAACCTTACCTCGAGGGTTCTGAGGTCTCTTACTACAGGTCCGGAGGAGATGCCCGCTACCGCCGCAATACAGGCACAGGTTCAGGCGGCGTCTGCGTGCCTTTTCCTCGTCCGACAGGGGACCACGCACCAGGCCTAGTTGCATGGGTTCTTCTTGAGCCGCCGGAGCCGCAGGTGCTTGCAGTACAGTGCGCATGGGAGGAACGGGCAGTCCGGAAGACAAACGTTCCCTGCGTCTCTCCCTCAAGCGTCGGTCTATTCGTATGACCAGGAGCATGAGATCCTCCAGGGACGGTGGCACACCGACGCGGGCCAGTTCATCCTTAAGGGCCTCAGTGAGCCCCAAACGGAACTGATCGAGAAGAGCAGCCTCGTTCCATTGGGTCTCTATGGACAATCTACGGAAATCCGCAATGTAATCCTCGACCGGTCGCCGTCCTTGGGACAAGGCTCTAATAGCGGATTGCGCTGAGGCAGAGCACATAGGATCGTCATACAATGTATCCATCGCACGACGAAAGGATAGCCACGAGTGGAGCAAAGGACTGTTCTCCTGTAGCAAATTAAATGCCCAGGCTTGCGGCTCCCCCAACAACAGAGTGATGGCAGTGCGAACTTTCACGAAATCGGTCGCGTAGGTCCTGGGATTTATGGCGAACAGGAGTTCGCAAGCAGTCATGAATGACTTATACTGACTCCGGTTCCCACTGAAACGGTCAGGTAAGGGAACTCTGGGTTCGGGGGCAGAGGCCCCAAGGTCCACCGGAGGACCAGGAGGAGGGACAGCAGGTCCCAGAGGCGGAGCCGCGGGTTGCAACTCTGACAGCCTATGGTGGAGTACATCCTGGTTACTCTGAAGTTCCTCAATGGAAGAGGTCAAGGAGGAAAGCTGTGAGCTCAAGGCCGTAAGGGCCTCCATGATACCTGCGGGTTCCATAATAGGCTCAGTAATACTGACAGACGTCTTCCGGGGCAAGGAACCCAGCAGCAGGATTAGGAAGGCCCTGGGCCCGAAGAGAAGAGTAAAAGCGACTCCTCCAACAAGGGCAGGTGGAGAGAAGCTGGGGAGCGACGCTAGGGTACGTTGCTAGCGGACGTAGGCCCCCTGTAGCGTGGTGTGCTGCGGCCGAAGCCGGGTAAAGATGCTGGCCGCGAAGCCAGATGACCCCCTTCAGTTGAGCTGAAGGTGGCCCAGGAGAACAAGCTGCAGAGAGGACTAACACCACCTGCCCCAGGGAGAGTCTGACCTAGGGTAGAGCTCTCCAGAAGAAAGGAGAGAGACTGATGAGTGAAGGGAGTGAAGCCTGACCGGGGAGGAGAGCGGCTTGGACTGGCCCGGTAGTCCAGGGAGGAGAGCGGCTTGGACTGGCCCGGTAGTCCAGGGAGGAGAGCAGGTAAGACTGGCCTGGTGGTCCAGGGAGGAGAGCAGGTAAGACTGGCCTGGTGGTCCAGGGAGGAGAGCAGGTAAGACTGACCTGGTGGTCCAGGGAGGAGAGCAGGTAAGACTGACCTGGTGGTCCAGGGAGGAGAGCAGGTAAGACTGGCCTGGTGGTCCAGGGAGGAGAGCAGGTAAGACTAGCCTGGTGGTCCAGGGAGGAGAGCAGGTAAGACTGGCCTGGTGGTCCAGGGAGGAGAGCAGGTAAGACTAGCCTGGTGGTCCAGGGAGGAGAGCAGGTAAGACTAGCCTGGTGGTCCAGGGAGGAGAGCAGGTAAGACTGGCCTGGTGGTCCAGGGAGGAGAGCAGGTAAGACTAGCCTGGTGGTCCAGGGAGGAGAGCAGGTAAGACTGGCCTGGTGGTCCAGGGAGGAGAGCAGGTAAGGCAAGCCTGGTGGTCCAGGGAGGAGAACAGGTAAGGCAGGGTAAGACTGGCTACCTAGAGGAGGAGCAGAGACACTGCTAACCCCTCAAAGGAACGCTGATTACTGAGCGCCGGTCCGTGGCCGCGCGCTCAGTAAATAGAGGATGGAGTCATGGCGCCGACGTAGCAGCGCGTCTAGGCGTCTGAAGTCGGCGCCTGCGCAGAAGAGCATTGGAAGCCGGAACTGGCACCAAGGACCTCCCGGCACGGCGACCCGGACCGGGTAGGTACCGACAGTTACCGGGTTAGACTCTGTGAAGTATATTCCCACAAAGGGGCGACAGACTGTTATTTGATATAATACTAAGACTAAAGCATAACAGACAATACAGAATATACTGTAAGGTAGGCCTCAGTGGGCCAGATGCTTGAGAGCGATGACTAGGTTTGAAAGGTGGCTGGTAGTGGCTACTCGTTGGGATGCCTTGCTACAGCCTAGGCTGAGATATAGATGCTGTCCAAATTAGTGCTGCCCGGAGGAGCCTACACACTCTGAATGACAACCCGCAGAACCAATGAGGTCAAGGAGGATAACAGAGAAGGCAACCTACCTGCAGTATTAGTCATAGTTGTTGTACAGGAACACAGAAATGACAAGGAACTGAACAGAGAAGGTTTGACTGGAAGTCAAGATGGTCGATATATATGTATATATAAACCCTTTCATAGCATTGCACACACAATGCACTAATCAATCAGCAGCAGCTCACTTAGCATAAGTTATTTAAAGGGATAGTAATACCTAAAATGTAAAAAAAAATATGTTGTAGGGTTTATCCCCCTGAGTAAAACAAGAGTACTCCCACTGCTGAAAGATGTTTCATTCAAAAGTTATTAATTTTCAAAGTTGAATTTTTTAGGTGCAATATCACAGTGGCCTGAATTTGTACAGTGGCGCTGTTGCTACATGATCCTATGGACAGCTCTGGTCTCAGGACCATAAATCTCCATAGGATGGTGTAGCAACAGCGCCACTGTAAAATTTCAGGCCACTGTGATATTGCACCTAAAAAATTCAACTTTGAAAATTAATAACTTTTGAATGAAACATCTTTCAGCAGTGGGAGTACTCTTGTTTTACTCAGGGGGATAAACCCTACAACATATTTTTTTTTACATTTTAGGTATTACTATCCCTTTAAACAGCTTCTTCATGCAGTTATGTGTCAAGCTAACTAACCGGACATTAGGTGACCCTTCAAGGCAGAAGAGGAAGACTAGGTGATAACTTAGGGACTTATGGACTGTATACTAATGCAGCACAGGTTGTAGTAAATATTCTAGGGTAAAGAAGAAGTAGCTGAACATCTTCTCTGAGAGTACTATTTACAGGAGCAAGTCTGAAAAAATAAACAGATATGTGTTAAATCAGCAACATACTTAAGAGATTTCAGTAGGATAGACTATGAGCAATAAAAAACTAGGTTTAGTTCTTACCCCGTTTTTGGATAACAGTACTATATCTGCTTACCTCCCATCATAAGGCACTATGTCTGATGAATGAGAATCAATAAATATGAAGCATATCTGGCTTGATCCATACCTCCCATTCCTCTCATTCAAATGGCCAAAGAGGGACACTTGTTTTAGGTGTGCTTCAGGGAGAGTGGCTGGTGGGCTGGGTATTATCAAAATTTTTTAGGTTATTTCATGACCTACTGACACCTCTATTTGTAACAAAATTAATGATTTAGAGAAAGATAAAGGTATTTTATTTACACAGAATAATTTATAAGCACATATATTGAAGTTTATACAAACATTAATGAGTTGTATTACTGTGGAGCAAAGCACTTGTAAACACACCACACAGTCTGATCTCCTAAAAAGACGGACACCAGGGTGGGAAAGAGGGACAGAGGGATTTGAGTCTCAAAGTGGAACTGTCCCTCCTAAAGAGGGACACTTGGAAGGTATGTTTCTCTAACTGAGCTAAGCGCCTTAACCTGTTGATTGCACTGGATACCTATCTGACTCTCAAAGGGTTAAGTACCATTCCCCCAATGCCATCAGGTCCAGCTGCTTTATTCACAATAATCTTTTCTAGTCTCTTTTATCACTGAACAATTATCCTTTTTTAAAATTGAATATTTTAGGTGAAGCCTTGTCAACGGAATTATCATAATATGGTTACTACTACTATTGACAAGTGTTTTATTAACATTTCAGAATTATTTTAGATCATTGGTCTAATGAGGGTACATTGCTAGTTGGCTGTTCTACTAGTTAAGACCTGAAGCTATCATTTAGTATACTTATAGATAGGGATGGGCAATACTTTCTGCCTCAAACTGAAATCGGCAAAAATTATACTTTCCACTTTGCGAAAAATTTCCAGCGAAAAGTGGCGATTTATTGCTTTTTTCGCCCATTGAAATCAATGGGAACATAAAAGTTACACACAACACATTACAAATAATATTTTATTTCCCAAAGGCATTGTATAAAAGGGGCATGAGGGTGCCTGTGTTGGTGGGGTGTGGGGAAAGAATCAGTTGAACAGGGAATGTTTTGGGGGCCTGTTTACTGGGATTGGGGGGCACTTAATAAAAAAAACATCCTAAATAAAATAAAATAATATAAAAACCATAAGACATGGTATAAAGGGGCCTGAGGAGTGTGCCTTTGTTGGTGAATGAATGAATCATTTGAACAGGGAATTTGTTTTGGGGGGCTTTCTTGACTGCTACTGGGGGGACAGTTAATAAAAAAAATAAATCAATAAAATAAAATAAGACATTTGTATTTAAAGTGACAGAGACAGGGACCCCCTGACATAAGCTGCCACTGGGGTGGACTGATACTTGACTTGATAGAGTATTTTGTAGAGGATGATTTGTTAGATTTGTTGTTAGAGGCCTTTGTAGGACTTAGACTTATTAGATGCCCAAGCCCTGAAGAAACATTGATTTGTAGGACTTAAGCTAGTTTGGCACAAGCCCTAAAGAAACATTGATTTGTAGGACTTAAACTAGTTTGGCACAAGCCCTAAGGAAACATTGATTTGTAGGACTTAAGCTAGTTTGATAGAGGCCCTAAGGAAACATTGATTTGTAGGACTTAAGCTAGTTTGGCACAAGCCCTAAGGAAACATTGATTTGTAGGACTTTAGCTAGTTTGGCACAAGTCCTAAGGAAACAATGATTTGTAGGACTTAGGCTTGGTGGAAACAAACCCCCCAAAAATTGTTTATTTTTTTGTAGGACTAGTTTTTTCAAAACACAAGCCCTGAGAAAAAAAATGTCCTATTGGCCTAATGCCAGCAGTCATGTTAGCCAGTGGCCATTGTCAAATGTCCTTTCTGAGTTGCAACTGCTGTTCGTACTGTTACTGTTGAGTTGTTTAAACAGCAGTATGATTAGGCAGCTGAAAGGGAATGAGATCAACAATAGCAGTAACATGGAAGATGGATGATGAAGGTTCCACTTGCCACGACTGGCTCCAGTGAGGAGTCTGAGGCAGTAGCAGAAGAATAAGTAGCCCCCAGTATATGTGGAGAAAAGAATAAGTTGACCATTAAATCTTCTCCACCTGCCCCTCCTCCAAAATCATCATGGGTGTGTTGTTATTAGAATATATATTTTTCCCTTAAGAACAGGAACCTTGGCTTCCATCAGCAAATGTAATGTACACAGTGTGTGTGTGGTAAATAACATCTGGGGGCACAACTGTATCCAAACACCATGACAACCAAAACCACGTACTGCAGCTGTCACTGTACCCCTTGTCCAAACTGTGCAAAGGACACATGGCAACTTGCTGACAGTTTAATAGTAATGATGAACCCTCCCTGCCAGCATCTTAGCATATTCTGCGGGATGGAATCTCCTCAAATGTCACCTTATGACCTGGTATCAATTCTCCTCCACCACACTGGCATGTGTGGTCAGTGCACCACACAGTGTGCAATGAGTAGAGATGAACTTCCATATCCTAACATTAACAAAGTGGCTATCTTTTGGCGGGGGAGGTAACAATGAATGAGGTGGATTGGCAGGAGATGTACTTGTTACCCTAGAGGAAGAAGGTGATGATTATGGCGAGCTAGTTGTTTCGCTCATCATGGAACTTCCAGTGTCTGTCTGGGTTTCTTTATTCTTCCTCCTCTTTGATCTCCACATTTCTGAAGAGTCAGGGGGTACAGTAACAGAGGTGCTAGATTTCTGTAACGGGTGTTTGGCTTTAATATGGTAGGAGTAAATGTCATGGTGTCTGTGATTCATGTGTGTTATCAGGGCGGTTGTGCCAAGGTGTGTTCCCTCCTTTTCCCTTCTCACTAACTTGTCACAAATGTTGCACCGTACCATTGTTGATGATGACTGCACTGTGCCTGCTGGAAGAGAATAATAGTCCCACACCCATGACTTCTGGGGGTGGGGATAGGGAACAGGTGGAGAAGAATGGCCTCTTTCTTCTTGTCCTCCACATTCCCCTTCAGCAGATAATGTTGCTGCTGTTGCTGCTACTGCTTCAGATTTAGTACTGCAACTAGGATCAGGAGGAGTATTGCTACTGCTGGCAAGTGGAACCTGTCCTAGTTCCGCATTACTTTTGACTCCATTCCTACTGTGTCCATGGTGGTCTGTGGCATACTAGCCTGCTCCTCAGCACCCTGTTGCCCTTTCATCTCAGCAGCAGCAGAAGCTAGAGCAGTTGCAATTTCCACTAATTTCAAAAGCTGACTGCTAGTAGTGGTGGTGATGTCCATCCTCATCCCTGTCTCCCATTCCTTCTCAGTTTCTGATAAAACGACCATCAATGTCTCTTCCACCCCAGATTCTCCAACACCACCACCACCACTAGTCCCTATGTGCTGCTGCTCTATTCCAGACATCTCACTGCTGCTTGGAGGAGGTGACAAGCAATGTGACAGAGGGTCCCCTGCTGTAACACATGGCATAATAATTCCCCCGAGTACTACAAGAAACACTAGCAGCAGGCAAAGTATTGGTGGCAGCAGGTTCAGCACTGGCAGCAGGTTTAGCACTGGCAGCAGGTTCAGCACTGGCATAAGGTTCAGCACTGGCATCAGGTTCAACACTAGTGGCAGCACATCTGACAGCAGGTACAACACTAGTGGCTGCAGGTACAGCAGTGGTAGCACTGGTAGCACATCTTGCAGCAGGCACAGGCAGCTCACCTGTCCTGCTCTCACTAGTACTACTTTTTCTCCCTCCCTTCCCATTCCCTTTTTTCCCTCCCTTCCCATTAAATTCCCCAAGATCCCTTGGGTTGATTTAGGGAAACTGGACAGCATTGGAACAGTAGTGTACCCTTCCTCCTCTTCCTCAGACTCAGTGGACACATAATGGTCCTTCCAGCTCCTCCATTGATTATTTTTTACCCTGCTCATAGTGATAGGAGTCACTATGAGCCTCTCCTGCCTCACTTTTTGCAAAATATCACAAGAGAACAGCATGTCTATCTCACTCTGTAGCTGCTTCTATTGTGTCTGCCTTCAGCGAAAACGTCATGTTTCTATAGCGGAAGTGCGAAAAGAAAGTAAATCAATGGGCAAAAAAAAATGGCAAAAAATTTGGCCAAGGGGCAAAAAATGCGAAAAATTTTAGCAGCTAGTTTTAAAGAAGATTTTCCCATGAAAAAGCGGACAACAACGTGGTTTCTGCGAAATTTCCCGCGGGAACACGGCGACAACTTTCACCCACCCCTAGTTATAAAATTATTTCTAATTGTTGTGATTAGACTCATTTAACCAGTCAATTGCAGGGTAGTTAATCGCTCATAATGATTACATTTCTTAACTGAGAAGTTTTTTATTTGAAGTAGCAGCTGGGCTTCTTCAAACTTCCCAAATTCCCATCAACATCTTTTACGTATGTATGAATAGATCAAACCACAAGGCCTCCACATTCTAACTGGACCCTTAATTTATATATTCCTTATAATAGGTTTACCATTAACTTTCTGGATGCTAATGATGGTTGCCAGGGTTAGGGTCACATGGGTGGGCTGTTTGGAGGATAATAGATGGTCACAGTTACAGAAAGCAGAATAACTATAGGGGTCAGATTTTCAAGAGACATACAATAACTGTGCTGAATGTACTATCTTCTTGATTTTGTGCACCTCTGTCTATCCCTCTTATACACACACACACACATACATGCACTTAGAGATCGCATTGTTAGTTTAGTACTTATGGGCTTAAAGAAGCACTACACTTTTTTAATGAAAACCTTTATGTTATCTTGCTCTTCCTGATGAGTAAAATCAGGGGTCTTCCACTGCTGTCAGCGGCTTTGTTCAAATGTTATAACAGTTCACATTATCAGAAAGTGAATTACAGTAATTACCTCCTGAATGTTCAAAACAACAGCATGACTCAACAGTTTAAATCACATTTTTGGTGAATTATTTGACAGTCACCTATCCCAGAAAATGCAACAGAATAACTAATTATAATCTGACCAATAGTGGACATTGTTAATGTAGTAAACAAGTGTTTAACTCTGGAAATATGCATCTCTCAGCAGTGGGAATACCTTTGTTTTACTCAAATTTTTTTTTGCATAAAAAGTTTACTGCTCCTTTAAGACCTTGGTTTGGCACTAGGCAACAGATTCTTTAGAACAGCTACCCCCCTTATAGGTTGGGGAGGCTGACAAACACTATGAAACTCTTGTAGCCAGGGGAAATGCAAGGAGTGTGGCTTGAAAGGCACTCTGAAGTTCAGGCATCCCTTCCTGAGACTACAATTGGGAGCAGGACTCCCTGGTCCTTGTTTTAAAACAAAATTAGGAATCATGTTTTTAGATGAGAGATAATAAAATGTGAACTTTTGATGGCAAAATGATTAGCACCAAAATGTTACTGAAGTGTGCATGTTTTTTTGGAATTAGCTAATTTTCTGATTTTTTTAGCTAATGCGTCTCAAATGTATGTGTAGCTAAAATGTCCATCATTGTTTGAAAGGATTAGCGATTGCACCTAATTCAGCAAAGCAATTAGCACACATTTTTATACATCTGGCTAACCTTGTCATTAATCTATGAGCATTTGTTAACTTTGTCATTAATTTAGGAGCATGTGCTATTAGTGTTAAGGCATAAGCAATTGCAAATAGCACATAAATTTATGGCTTTCAAAACATATCGAATTCTCCATTTTCTTGCATTCCATCTTTAGTTACAAGAATTTTCAACCCATGTAGGGCAGAACTGTTACAGCTTACCTTGGTTTCAGCATCATCTGCAGGCACGAGGCTTCAAGCATGCAGCAGGCCTCTGTTTTATGTGTTTGCTTCCTGTAGCATCCTCCTACCTACTTCCTCCCTCTGAGCTGCTCCTCCTACCTCATTCCTTTCTGTTGCAAACCTGTGGCTCTGGCTGACTACCCGTTCAGTGTCTGACCTGGCTTGTCTGACTACCCACTCTGGTGTTGACCTGGGGCTCTCTCCACTGCACATCCAGCATACTAACTCTTCAGTAGATATCCTATCTGGTGCAAACATGTGGCTCTGGTTGACTACCCACTCCGTGTATGACTCGGCTTGTCTGACTATCCTTTCTGGTGGTGACTAGGGTGGCCTGTCTGTTTCCTCCGTGTGTGGGTCCCCGCTCCACAGACACCCATCCTAGTGCTGACCTGGGGGTCTATCAGACTCCTAGACTGACTGCAGGCTTAGTCAGTGTAAGTCCTTTGGGCGGTTATCTACGAGTATTTTTTCCACCCCCATATACAAGTTGGCATATGATGGAGCACAATTACAACCCATATCTGTTCCAATGAGTTTTGAATAATAATTATTTTCAAACAGAAAGTAATTGTGTTAAAACAAATTTTATTGCCTCCAACAAAAATGTCCTTTGTAAGTCTGTTAGAATATTTACCCTCCCCATATTTACTCCTAACTCATGGGAAATGTTAACGTACAATGTAGTTAAATCACACATAACCCAAATATATTCATTTTTATTTATTATTTACAACAATGTTTATATATTTTATATAGATTTGCACAAAGATGTATATCTCACTGTTAATTTTATTACACGTTACAGTTTAGAGCTCATTTTTGCTATTGTAAATCACTGTGGGTAGTAATGTGTGATTTTTTGTGGAAACCTTTAAGTTGGCCTCTGTTTACTCTATGGCCAGAATCAGTCTCAATATGCATAGGGTATTTGAAATAAACTGTATGTCCCAAGGATTCCCTCCCCGTCATGCCCCCTGCTAGGTTGCCAGCATTTCTGCACACATGGATGCTTATTAGTGATGAGCGAGCACCCCGATGCTCGGGTGTTCGGGTGCTCTGGCCGAGCGCCCCCGGAGGCTCGAGTGCTCGGCCGAGCACCCGAGCCCCATTGAAGTCAATGGGAGGACTCGAGCATTACACCAGGCACCCCCTGCTCTGATGAGGGGAGGGTGCCTGGTTCATAGGAAAAGGTCAGAAAATGATGGAAACACCACAGAAATGGTTCAGGGACAGCATAGGGAGGATGTCTGGATGCATCTTGGACTCCAACGTCGCTGCTGGGAACGATGTTTCGCCCGTAGTACGCCATTTTTACAGACTGACCGTAAAACACACAAAAAGGAAGATAAAAACTAATCTGCGGCTAGGCACACTAAACAATATGTGACGCTAATCTGCGGCTAGGCACACTAAACAATATGTGACGTTACTCTGCGGCTAGGCACACTAAACAATATGTGACGCTAATCTGCGGCTAGGCACACTAAACAATATGTGACGCTAATCTGCGGCTAGGCACACTAAACAATATGTGACGTTAATCTGCGGCTAGGCACACTAAACAATATGTGACGCTAATCTGCGGCTAGGCACACGAAACAGAATGTGACGCTAATCTGCGGCTAGGCACACGAAACAGAATGTGACGCTAATCTGCGGCTAGGCACAGTGAACGGAATATGTGACGTTAATTTGTGAATTTGCACACTAAACAGAATGTGACAATAATCTATGGCTAGGCACACGTTTAAAATGGCCCTTTTTGTCGCTGCGTTGTAAAATCATTGGCCCTGTGCACCTAACAGAATATGTCAGCTTGTCACTGCACTGTGAAATATTTGTCCCTGTGCACCTAGTACAATGTCACCTTAGAACATGTCCCCCCCCACAAAAAAATGAAATTCTGCCACCCCCAAAAAAAATTAAATGCTGCCCCCACACACAACAGTCCTAAAAAGGACTTTTGGGTCTTGAAAGAGTTTCAACAATTTTATTCTCCCTATACTGACTTCCTGTGCATCTAGTATTATATGTCACCTTTCAAATATCCCCCCCACAAAAAAAAGGAAATTGTGCCCCCCCAAACAAAATATAAATGCTGCCCCCACACACAACAGTCCTAAAAAGGACTTTTGGGTCTTGAAAGAGTTTCAACAATTTTATTCTCCCTACACTGACTTCCTGTGCATCTAGTATTATATGTCACCTTTCAAATATCCCCCCCACAAAAAAAAGGAAATTGTGCCCCCCCCAAACAAAATATAAATGCTGCCCCCACACACAACAGTCCTAAAAAGGACTTTTGGGTCTTGAAAGAGTTTCAACAATTTTATTCTCCCTACACTGACTTTCCCTGCCTAAGCGCATCTCTCCCTGGCTAAGAATGAGCCGAACTCGCGCGTCGGGTGCTATACAGCACCCGATCACGGGTTCTGGCCAGCCAATCAGTGTAATGCCAGCAGCCAACATGGCTGCTGGCATTACACTGATGTCAGAGCCTCCCCGCACGTTTATTGGCTGTGCAGCAGCCGCGAAACGTGCGGGGAGGAGACCGGAACATGGCGGGCGAGCACATGCGGTACTCGTACGAGTACCGCCATGTGCCGAGCAGAGCGATGCTCGAGCCGAACCGAGCTTCGGCCGAGCATGCTCGCTCATCACTAATGCTTATGTGTGAGAGAGATTTGCAACTGTGGTTCCACACTGTTAGTTTGATGAACTGGCTGAGAAAGAACATAAACACAGAAGACTATTATAGATCTGGTGGATGGTTGCATATTGAATAAAAGTTGAAGCTGTGGGACCGCTGGGCACTGGATAGTACAAAGGCAGGCTGTTCATGGATATTGGGGCAGGGAAGCTAAAAAGTGCTCTCTTGTGGGAGATCTGGATAATGTACTTTATCTTGTGTGGGACAATATCAAGAAAAAATAGTGTTTTAGATGTGGTTTTTGCTCTCCTTTTTTCCTACACATTTGTATCTGGTAAGATATATAGCCCTTGAGCAGAAGCTGCATTTACCCTATTGGAAGCTGCTTATCAGCTAAACTGAGAAAGTTTTACTATCAATGACTTCATGTTCATCATTTCATCCTCTGTCTGGTGGTGTGTGTGTGTGTGTGTGTCAGGATTTAATTGTTTAGAAAATGTTAATGAGTTAGCAGTGGAGTGGAGATTATAGTTAGTATGGAGAGCAGGAGTGAGCATACTGCTCAGGTAGTCTGGTAGTTTTCCAGAGAAGTGGTTGTGTACTAAGCAAGATGTGTGCTTCAATGATTTTGTGGGAATGCACATTCTGATGCATACAGGTAAAGAGGAATTGTGTGCACAAGCACAAGGGCAAAATTCATAGTCACCATAGTAAGGAAAATGGATGTTATTATTAGTAGATAATACTTCTCCTTTAAGAACAAAATAATAGTGAGGTGGATTCAAATTTAGGTGATACACTTATCACTTGATTTTAGCTCAGACATCCTATTGTAGTCCATGGGGAAATCTGTAGTTAAAATCAGTGATGCATTTACCACCTATAATTGATTCCAGACCAGTATATAATACCATACTTTTTTCTTGCTGTTTCACAAAGTAGTTTTTGATAAGACACATATCAGTTTTCTATCTGAAGCACATAAAAATGTGAGCACTGAGCGGAGTATATGAAAAGCAGATTCTATTTCTACAAATACCATTCAGTTGATCTCCTGTATCTTAAATCTTTTCCACTCAATTCCCATGCAGTGTCCCAATTCTATACATATTAACCCTTTGTAATATGTTATGCAGTTTATGTGAATTTTTGTAAGCAATCATAAGAGACAGAGTATAATCGTTCAGCCAGGTAGACTCTATTTACCTTATTAATGGAAGCTGTCCTGGAGAGACCTGGCCTAATCAATTGTGAAGCTATGAGCATCAGTGTCTCTATATGAAGGTAATTCATTAGTTTTCTCCTCACAGCCCTGCTATAGTTTTACCTAACAAGGTGGTTTAGGGGCTTAATTTTAATCTGTACTTAAACCACGGATTAAATTAATTCTGGCTTCCAGGATTTTCCACAGACATTTTGCTTGCATGACTTATACATTGATAACACTGACAATGAGCAAGACAGATTTTTCATAAGGCGGGGGGGGGGGGGTGAGGTGGGTTCCAGTGTAATTTTCCAACTAATCCTGGGAAAAAATATTTATTTAAGTACCTAGACAAGTGAACTCCACCGACACTTGCATGTGAGGGTTTGCCACTGAATCTATCTTGGGACATTCTCTTCTATTTGCTTTCTAGGAGTTTGATTATAAACAGAGTATCAGTCAGACTGAACAGGTTTCAGTGTCGTTCCTTAAAGGGATAGTAATACTTCATTTTAACTTTATTTTATTGTGTAGGCATTAAAAAAACATGAAGAATGATATAAGTCTTATCTCTGAAACCTTTATGGTTTAAGAGATATTCACAAACAAAGTATCCCCCCCCCCCTGTTCAATCAGATCAGAAGGGAGATGCCCAGGTAGACTGCAGAGAGGGACAATCTTCAATTAAGATAATGGAAAAAGCTGAAAAACTTGTCAAGGGGGGAAGGGCTTTCATTGTTTTCATACAAAGAAAATTGTCCCCTTCTGTTATCTGTACTGTCATACAACCTGATTCACATCTGAGAAGAGATGGCTTACACTAGGAAAAAGGGGCGCGGAGGGGAACTTTGCTTGTGAATATCTCATAAACCATAAAGGTTTGAGAGATAAGACTTATATCATTCTTCATGTTTTTTTAATGCCTACAAAATAAAATAAAGTTAAAAAGAAGTATTACTATCCCTTTAATTGCTCACTGAGAGTCTGAATGTTTTAATTTAATACATCTGTAAGTGATGACAGCATTGTACTGTTCTGAGACTGAAAGGTAAAATGAATAACAACTCTTTTTATAGGATTGTCTTATTCATTAATCATAGAATCAATTTTTTCCTGCCAAGAAGACAGATATAGTATAGGTGTTGAGAGACACATCTATATTATCGCCAGTGACACTGACAGTGGCAGAACCCTGGTGCAAACATGTTTTTGGCCCTGTAACACAAAAATATTGTTTCAGATATATAACTATTGGACCCCCCTTGGAGGCTTAGTCTCATCACAACTACACCCCATGTAGATATGCCCTTGATTGATCCACTTGTTTCATTAAAGTGGTTCTAGTATATCTTGAATATAGCTTAGGCATATGTAACGAAGTCTCCAACTTGAAACTAATAACTCATACACCACATCATATTTATTAATTAATGTCTCCACCCTCACAAAAAAAATCTGTGCTTGTTTTCTTTAATAATTTGAATAGTGTGGGTACTGAATGGCTTTGCAATCTATAGACTCAACATTTGGTGTTCATGCTTACATTTGGATTAGCAGACTTGGCTACATTAAACAACTCTTGTCTGAGTCATAACCCCATTTTGTATGTCAGAAACCTGAAACCAACAGCTAACTGTTTGGCTCCTATATTATTTGTAAACATGGAACACTCAGTCTTGGCCTTAACATGTAGCTGTTTTGAGCTCCATAATACTGCTGACTCCAGTTCTTTGAGCCAAGGAGCCTCAAAAAACTATTACAGGCCAAACAGCAGATATGCATTGTAAAAAGTCTGCTAAACTACAAATCTGCTCCCTCTGGAACATAATTATTTATAAGTGATAGACGGCCTTTAAGATGATTCAGGTTAAAGAAATGCAGGGCACTTAACTCTTTAAGGACCACCAAAGTGCACAATGCATAGTTAAAATTAATAAGAAACTATTTATAATTATAGACATTGTGGTAATGTCCATTATACAAAACATTTTGGGCATATTATATGCCACTGAACTGATCAGTTCATTTAAGAGATTCTTCGTGTTTGTATGTTACAAGTAAAGGATATTTTATATTCCAGGCAATGATCGATAGGGCTGGGAGTAGGGTGATGTGAGGAGTGCAGATATAGCTATTGTGAACCATAGGAGCAGCTAACTATAAATCCAGCCATGGAGATTGCAAACCAGGATGTTCACATGCAATTGCATGTGCACATGGGGAAACATCAGAAACAATATTATTAAACTTTAAGTCAACAATGTGCATAACAGAACACTTGAATCAGTAGTTAGTATGCACACCTCAAGAGGTGAAACATGTGGCTAGATGATGAGATGTACCATCAATAAGGTGGTCAGTTGTTTCTTGTGGAATGTTAGCCCATGAGCATCGGTTTTGGCACATAACTGTTGCAGGCTGGACACAAGAGGTGGAAACCCATGATATGGCTTACTTAATTGATGAGGGATAGGTTCAGGGAATTCACAGAGTCACAGCTGTGAGTTGATGCTAGGAGGCTGCCCACAGTAATGTGTGAGATGTGTGGACGGGCACCATCCTACAGCAGTAGAGTGCCAACAATGTTCTGGAGAAATTAACTGATGACAAGTTATTCAACATATTTGTGGGCTTTGAAAGTACCTAGAATGTGTACTAGGATTGTGCTTTCCATGCTGCCTTCTTTTTGATGGGTCTTATTCTCTGGATGTAGTTGTACACCATAGCTTGGTTGTCTTGGAGACCATTTGTTATATAAGTCAATCAAATCACCTTGGGACATTCTCACTATTTCAAAGATGTTGTGCAATACTATAATACAGGGCTTGTGTCCCCACAAGGTGAGATCCTGTATTTTGATGCAACATTAAGTGCATGGAGGTTGCTTGGTGCTAATTTCATAGCTCAGCATCTATTCTTCCTGGTGCAATTTTAATTTTGTTCAATCTAGAAGGAGATGAATCTGGTAGAGCTGACACAAATTATGATGGAAATCATCTAGTGATATCACATGACCAAATGTTTAGTGATCAAGCCTTGTCTGATACTCAATTAAACAGAAGATAGGCACTAATCCATTTAGGCACTAATCAATTTAGGCACTAATCCATTTATACAATCAGCCATTGGCTGATTCAATTAAACACAGGATTGCAAGGCATTGAATGAGTCTTGTGTTCCACCTTCTCATTGCAAAAGATGAGAGGCACTGTTTGAGATGAGAGACAGATGGGTTGGGAGAGTCAGGCAGGAAGAAAGATAAATAGAGACAGAAAATTAATAAATATAAATGATCAAGTGTTGATTGATAAGCTCAATGAAAATATTATAAGGAGTCTATCTATCTATCTATCTATCTATCTATCTATCTATCTATCTATCTATCAATAGAGATAGATAGATAGATAGATAGATAGATAGATAGATAGATAGATAGATAGATAATAAATGTACTGGGGGGCATGCATTATATTAGTGGTTTATATACAGAAGGAGAAAGACTCACCCATAATCACCTCGTGTTGTGACCAGAAACACAGAATCTCATCATTCTTGGTTGCTTCACTGTTGGGGTGACATCAGGCATATACAACCTAGCAACGGCTACCCACACTATATACAAGATTAATAACATTGTAACAGACTGAAGGCTAACTGTGATGGGATGATAACAAGTTCACAGCCGTTTATAATCATAATCAGCAATAGAAAGGCAATTTTGAAACTGCAGTCTTGAGAAAATGTACCCCATTCCCTGTGCTGATAGTCCCTTAATGTAGCAATCTGAACATCCATCATGTATAACAATGATATTCAATTAATTAATGGAAATAGCTTGCACAAGTTAATAGCCATATCAGAGATCCAAATCATTCATGTGGTCAATTAGCAATGGGTCCATTCTTGTGCAGCTTACACAGAGAGCGTCTACATCCAGTTTTGCCTATAAGGAGTATAGTCAAAGATTTTTTAGTGCAGCTGGGACCAAAATCATTTGGCAACAAGGGCAACAATAATGTAATAAATTCCTCATCATTTTCTTTTTCTTAATTATGAGTGCTATCTTTGCTTCCTGAGATATCCCAGGCTGAGTACATTGATACATATTTCCTATATGGGACACAAACCATTAAGATTAATATTTGTGGGTATTTATATAGCGTGGTGTATGCTACTGTCTCTTTCCTCTTTCATATTTTTGTCTCTCTCTCTCTCTCTCTCTATATATATATATATATATATATATATATATATATATATATAGTATCTTTGTATATCGACTATGAGTTTATTGTGTAACCAGACCCTAATTTTCCCACTGTCATCTAACTAAAGTAATATGCATCATAGAGCCTCCTTTCTATATCCATGGCCACACAAAAACTCCTCACGGGACCTATTCCCCTGCTCCTTCTACTTTTGCATGGCTTAGAAAATTCCATATTGGCTACGTTTATATGGGTAATTTGAATACAGAAACAAAGCTGTCCTATTCAAAATGTCTATGTTAGTTATCTACATTTCCTGCATTCTCACAATGATCCCAACTCAAGGACTCGGCTGGTGCACACTGACCTCAGACATACATGATTGTTTGATGCACACATCAGCCCTCCATTCATCAAACACTACATGTTGCTTTTTTGAACAATCAGCATGGTAGTCATATAGGTTGCCATGTATATGTACTCTGCATCGAGCATATAAAAGTTGTAACAAGCTGAGTTTTGCTGCTTCAAGCATGGGTGATATTGCCCAGATAAACACAGATTCTGACAGCTACATTACATTCAGCGTGGTGAAACACAAAAAACATTCTTTAATAAAAGATACCGAATATGATAATATGCAAATTAGGCATTGCAGTAAAATATAAACTACCCAGCATAACCTGGTATGAGGTATTGGAATTGCTATGTCCACATCCAAAATTGAGTAGATTGACCATAGGCAGGAAAACTCTTTCAGTTAATACAGCTTGAAGTGCACTCCATGTGCAAGGATTTACCTGTCCATATTTGTGTAAAATGTTTCCTGTGCGTGTTTTTAGCTGGGTGTCCTGAGAATGGGTCAAGGAGTAGAGTCTTGGAAGGAGAAGGAGGGAATATGAATGGGGATAAGGAAATCTAAGGTATTTTGCTTAGCAGTGTCTGAAGTGTAAATCTTGCTCTGCCCAAGACATGCAAAGCTCACCAGGGGCGTCCTCAGACATTTTTCCGGGGGGGGGGGGCAAAGCCAAAATATGACCCCTAGCCCCCCCCCCCCGTATGCCCATGATATACACATAAAAAAATTGAAGATTTAGGATGCTTTGTACAGATGAGAGTAAAGCTATTTTTACAAAGCAATAAAACAATGAGCCAAACAAAAATAAAAGAAGAAATAAAGGAAATAGTAAAATATGAAACTTCAATGAGGAATAAAATTGGAATTGCACTTGCTTCTAGTTCTATTTAATAAATCAATAATCTAATATATCGTTGAAAATTGAAACTACACTGTCAACACAACAATCATTTCAGACCCTATGATAACTTGATAGATATTCCTTCTGTTAATAGCTGCGTACATTGGGTGGCGCTATATAATTAAATATAATACATATATACATAAATAACTCCAATACTTCATCATTCACAGAGGGAGCAACAATGCAAGCAGTCCCCTCTAGCAGCAAAGGTGTTAAAAATCTCTTATTTATACATGTAAAAAAAAGCATTTCCATACTAATATGTTATTATGCGATTGTTGTTTTCTTTCTTTCAGATTGGCCTGTATTTTATAGATAATGAAGTTATCATTGCTGTGGCTGTTGCAATATTCTTGTGTTTTCTTTTGTTTAATTTCATTGTTATATTATAATTTAGAAAATGCAAATAAAACAGAATATAAGGAAATAAAAAAGTAATAAAATAAAAGGAATCCTGAAATCACTGCTCCAATTGTTCTTACAGAACCCTTCCACATAAATGCAAGTCTACGTGCGTAAACAAGGATTGATGTATAACTACATCTATTGTCTTTTGTTCAAAACAAAAATGGATGAATTCTATGGCAAACCAACAGTACCATAGGGGACACATACCCTACCCCTCATAATTTTAAATGAGATTTTTAACTCCTTGAATGCTAGGGACAGGGGAGGGCTGGCCTGGGGGGCAGGGGGGCAGTTGCCTCCTGGGCTGGTCATATGTCTGGGCTGGTAGGCCACTGCATCTCATTACTGATTGCTGCTGTAAATGGAGCTACACTAGTGATACCACAGAGGTATAATCCAAATGGAGCTACACTAGTAGCATAAACCATGAGGCGGGCATGCCCTACCCCCCTTCCAATTCCTGTCTTCCCCCCTTTAACACACACACAACCATGAACCCCACACACCAACATCCTGCCTAAGTAAAGCTTTTTACACTTCTAATGAAAAATAAAGACACGACACAGTAATTGTGGGATAAATGGAGGTCACGGTTTATTTAAGGCCTATTTAACTATTTAAACCCTTGGACCCACCCTCATAATGTGGAGCTCCTGGGCCATGGTGTCCTGGGACGGGATCGGCCAGGCCTGCACCCCGCCAGGCAGCTACCTAGATGGGGAGGCTTTACCAGGCATTCTTAGCCCCACCTCCCCACCTTCTCGCGGCAGCTCACCACTTCGTGCCATTGGTGTTGGTACTTGGCAAAACCTTTTCCCTTCAGGCCCCACCAGCCGCACAACCGGTGTCCTGACTTAAACGTAACCTTCAGGTATGCCCCACCGACACAGTGCCCAGGAGAGACACACTATTGGACCTTTGTAAACTACATCTCCAGAGAAGCTTCTTATGACCTATCCGCGACCTCCGGCTAGCGATGAAGTTTTCAAGCCATTTAGTCTGGGTGGGTGGGAGGAAAAACAACATTAGTTAATGTGTATCATAACTTTGGACTTCTTTTTAAACACATATCCCCCCGCCCCCTCTCACACCCTTACCTGGGGGAGGTGAGGTGGTCACACCCCCCTCTCCCAAATCTAATCAATCCCCCCCCTGAGCTGGAGCAGCCAGCCACCATTGTCTAGGGACTGACCGCCCCAGCCCAGCAGGGGGGGAATACACATCTCATTGTAACAGGGGGAGAGGGCAGCCGCCTCATTGTGCTCCAGGCAGACAAGCTGCCCTCCACCCCTGATTTTTCCTTGTAAGCTCTATAGTATCACTAGGTAAGTTTTTCTTAAATTGTAAGCTTTGTAATGGTGCACTAGTGTAGCCCCATTTCAGCTGTAAGCTATGTGGTATCACGTGACTTATGCTGCAACATTAATGCCAATTTTAAAATTAACAAAAGGGGGTGGGCTGGAACAGTGGCCAGGAATGATAATAGAAATGGGCCACTTGAATGTATTTGCCCTCTAGGCCACAAATTGCCAGCCCTCCCCTGGCTAGGGAGATCTTCAATATATTACTTCTTAATGTTTTAAAGACCTCCCTAGTATTCAATGGATTAGAGGAGCAGAAAACAAAAAGTCTAAATCAGGGGTGTTTAAAATTGTACCCAAGATCCATAATGCAGCTTACATTTGTGAATTACTTTTCTTGAGCATAGGTGGGTTAATTCAATTGAATGAGCTGCTTATTAGCTATCCTGTGTTTTGTCCAGGATAGCTGTAAGGCCCTTGAGGACAGGGTAGGACACATCTGATCCAAAAAATAAAGGTCATGGGTCCCAGACTAATTATATCCTATACCTGTAGCTTAGCAATTATTGCTTACTATGTAACTTTCCCAGTTCCGCTACGATTGGTTAATACATTTGTTTTTTCCATCTTGATCTGTGCCCATTCATATGGGGTATGTGAAGGGACAAATAACCTGATATCTCAAACCCAATATTACTATTGCAATCGTGCAGAGTGGGGATTTCATTGTGCACAAAAGCACATCAGATTTGAGCAATCAGCAAATTTGTCTCTCTGTATAATGACAAGAGCAGAAGGAGCTGTCCATGTATGTGGCATATGGAACAGAGTGATACAAAGAGCTATGTGTTATATACGAAAAAATGAGATGACTAGATGTGTGGTTTGTAGAACAGATGGAACTTTCCAGATGTGTGGTACATAAAGGAATATGAGATGATAAGATGATTGACATAAGCAAAAGAGGAATTGACCATATGTGTGGTATGCAGAATACAGGAATGTGAACAGGTTTGTGTGTGAAATTTAACCCCTTAACGACCCTTGACGGTCATAGTATGTCCTGGGTCGATCTGAGTTAACAACTCATGACGTACTATGATCGTCATGGAATTCTGGGCTCCCCCCACGGCTGCACGAAGTTCGGGAACAAAAAAAAAGCTCCGTGGTTCTTTAGTGACCACCGTGTGCCTGCGCGGCCGGTCGTTAAGGGTTTAAAAAAGAGAGCTGATTAGTCATGTGCTATGTAGTAAAGGGGGAAGCTGATCAGATGGGTGACAGAAAGAGAAGAGTAGCTAAACATTTATGTATAGTGTAAACAAAGGGATATAAACAGATATGGTATACAAAACAGAGAGACGTGAAGATGTGTGACATATTTAGAGAAGAGACGCTGTCCCGGTATGTGGTATATAGATGCAAAGAGCTTGTCAGAGATGATCAGCTAGGAACAAGCCTTCTGAAGTGTCCTACAGAGGGTGCAATCTCTTTTAGCTCACTAGTGCCTTTCAAAGAGAAGCAGTCAACCCCAAGACATACTTTTCAGACTTGTTGGGCCTCGTCAGTGGGGTGCAGCTGATCTCTCTAGGCACTGTGAGCAAGGGGTCCAGGTCTGGATTCCCCTGTTACCCTTAGGGTGACCAATCCTAAGAGTAATTTGCATGAGCAAAGAGGTGGTCAGAGAGGCTCAACTAGGAACAAGCCTTCCTTACAACTGAGGAGGCTTGGGGTAGGAAAAGTGTCCTACCCAGGGTGCAATATCTTTTAGCTCACTAGTGCCTTTCACACATTGCCTATTTCAACACATTATTCTCTTACTTTAACACATTTTTTGCATATTCTAACACATTTTTCACATAATCAACACATTTTGTGTGGAGGAGAAAAACATTTTCTACCCATTGATTTCAATGCAGTGAGCTAGGCGACAAAAGCAGGAAAAAGCTGGAAAAAATGGCACTTTTCTCAGGAATTTTTTTGCCAAGCAGAAAGTGCCATTTTTTTTTTAGGTGATCCATGCTAGAAGGATATCAAGAGGGGTCCTGATGCCCCCCTCGAGGTCTGCAATAGATGTATATGTAGTTCGATTTGTTAAAGGTTGAGTTGCCTATTATTAGAACAAAATAAAAGTGACACATGGATACGGCCATAAAAATGGTCACAAAAAGTAAAAATATATGAAATTGTAACTTATAATTAGATATGTAGTCAGCCACAAAGCTGATTTAAAAAAAAACAAAAACTCTATAATACTTGTCCATATTAATATGTTAGATACAAACTACAACAGAATAGCCTACACAAATAATAAACCATTAGATATACCAGACCAGTGTTTTAAAATTATGAGACATTTAAGGCTGCTCCATAGGTGCAAAAATCAACATAATATATAACATTGTTTCCTAGAGGAGGAAGGTAGAGTACACACATTAAGTGATTTATAGTACAATCAATATGAAAAAATACATAGACAAATAAAAGCCACATAAGACAAGCACAGCCTTCTAAAAAGGTTAATACCGCCTAACCCTTTACCCCACACACAGTCCAACTAGTACACAAAAAATGCTGCATGCATTTAAACAGTTAACATCCTGTGTATCCCAGACAAAGAAACAAAGTTCCCCTAAAGAATCATTGACCAGGCTCTATTGTAAAGCAGATCATAGCAACAGTAATATATATCTTAAAATATATACTTGGCACCTTCAAATAGTGTACATATACAGGGGAAACCTGTATAGATATGTAATATCCAATGCATTTTCAAAGGCCCAAGCCTGTGCAGTTGCTTCTGGAGGAGAAGAAGATGAAGTAGGCCATTCTTCTCCACCTCTCCCCTCACTGAAATCATGGGTGTGGAACTATATTTCCCTTGGGGCAGGCAAAGTGCATTCATAAGCAACTGCACTGCCAAGTTAGTGAAAAGGGAAAAGTATAGTACACACCTTGGCATATCTACCCTTATAAAGCATATGCATTATAAACACCTCAATATTTATGGTGAGCATTTGAAACTATTCCCTCAAAAAAGAACTGTTGAAACTGTGCACCTTGTCCCTGCCCAAGAGCACAGAGAACTTGAAAGAAAATCCTATAGAAAGACAAGAGACAGCCCCCACCAGCCTGAACATTCAATATTGACTGTAACATCATCTTTGTCTTCTTGTGCTGATGTGTGGGTGTGGGAAAATATCAACATTGTCCTCCCAGCACCTTCTGGGCCCTATTCTACCTTGCCAGTACTACTATTATCTCCATTACAGCACCACCAGTTGATAGTGATTCTGTAGACTTGAGTATCTGGCAGGTCACCCATTGCATCTTTTGTGGTGTACTAACCACATGGCAATGTGATGGAAAGCATTCCAATTAAGTGAATCAAGGGGCATCTACAGACATTCCATTGCACTTAATATGCCAAGCTGGATGCAGGGAGGATTCATTATTTTTTTAGTCTTGTCACCCACCACCACTCAGTCTCTTCTCCTAAGTGAAGTGAACAAACATAATAGTGACAGCAGTACCTGATTTCTTGGAGGATGGTTTAAAATTGTTGGCACAAACATCAAGCATAATTGGACAATGTCCTCTAGCCAACTGCACTTGAAATAGTGGGGGCTAGTTGTGGTGCTGCAGCTGCATTAGCAGCACAAAGACTAGTGGCAAGTTTAACTATCATTGCACTACCTCCATCTCATGTCACCGCTGATGATTCCAATCCCATTCAGCATATGCTTAGATGGCTCAGCAGCAGGAATTACATCAGTAGTAAATGCCAGAATCTCACTAGTGACAGGTTCCACTGTGTGGCATAATGTTTCCATTGGTACTTTGCCATATGGCACTGTTGGTACTAGGCTAGTAGTACGTATTTGTTTGTCAGAGATGATCAGCTAGGAACAAGCCTTCTGAAGTGTCCTACAGAGGGTGCAATCTCTTTTAGCTCACTAGTGCCTTTCAAAGAGAAGCAGTCAACCCCAAGACATACTTTTCAGACTTGTTGGGCCTCGTCAGTGGGGTGCAGCTGATCTCTCTAGGCACTGTGAGCAAGGGGTCCAGGTCTGGATTCCCCTGTTACCCTTAGGGTGACCAATCCTAAGAGTAATTTGCATGAGCAAAGAGGTGGTCAGAGAGGCTCAACTAGGAACAAGCCTTCCTTACAACTGAGGAGGCTTGGGGTAGGAAAAGTGTCCTACCCAGGGTGCAATATCTTTTAGCTCACTAGTGCCTTTCACACATTGCCTATTTCAACACATTATTCTCTTACTTTAACACATTTTTTGCATATTCTAACACATTTTTCACATAATCAACACATTTTGTGTGGAGGAGAAAAACATTTTCTACCCATTGATTTCAATGCAGTGAGCTAGGCGACAAAAGCAGGAAAAAGCTGGAAAAAATGGCACTTTTCTCAGGAATTTTTTTGCCAAGCAGAAAGTGCCATTTTTTTTTTAGGTGATCCATGCTAGAAGGATATCAAGAGGGGTCCTGATGCCCCCCTCGAGGTCTGCAATAGATGTATATTAATAATAAAGGGAATATAACCTATGCTGCACATAGATTACATGCTCTTTATTAAAAATTATGTCATTGTCGCCCGCATGGATCATTTATCCTACTGGATAGGCAATCCATGATAGGGGGGTAAGGTCCTGATGCCCCCCTTGAGGTCTGAACTATTTTTTTTTTTAATAAATGTAACATAATATATACACATACAGTCATGGTATGCAGCCGCATACCGTGTCTATTAACCCTTTGAGTACCAGACAGGTAGTAAACACATTGCAAAGCAATGCGTTGCTCCCTCTCTGGTACTCAGATGGTTAAGTGTTGAATAAAGGGTGGTTTCTGTCAAATAAAGGGCAGTGTATGATGAACACAGTTAGTATGTCTAATGAGAGAAATATATGTCAAATTACTATGGGAGGGCTAATATGTCAAAGGGGGGCACTTTGTGTTAGATCTCTATAATGTGGAGAACAACACCATTGTGTGTTAGCCCCATAATCATTTCCTGACACCCCCAGCCTTTTTCCCTTGTCCAGGCAGAGGCTATGTGGATTTATTGCTAGCAGTGGGCAAGGGGAAAAGGCTGGAGAGGATCAGACAGTGTACATGGGGATCTGTGGTTACCAGTGGTCAAGGGAACAAGTGTGGGGGCCAAGCAGTGTATATGGGGTTCTATGGCTACCACTGGGCAAAAGAACAAGGCTGGGAAGGCAAGTGATAGCCACAAAAATCCATAAATGCTGTGTGACTCCCAGTCTTGTTCCCCTGTGAGTGCACAACATGTATAATATATGATACACAGGTTAGGGGATAATTGTGTAGTGCTTGGTGTACTATTATTGTTTATTTTAACCCTTTGAGTGCTATGGGGGCGAGCAATGCACATCCCTATGACACTCAGTGTTGTCCATAGTGCTGAAAGCATCTCTTTATTCTCCTACTAGCCAAGTAGGGAAGCAGAAAGAGAATGCTGTTCAACTTCAGAATTGTCATAGTGTTGGAGATGTGTGAAGGGAGGACATCCCTTCTACATTGACAGCACTTCGACAAACCTGTATGCTAACTGGGACCTTCTCCACCCTCCCCTTGCATCAGACAATTTTAGTGAATATGTCAATGTTTGTGTAGATCAAAATGACGAAGTGTTTTGAGCAAACTGATAAGATCATATTGACACAGCATCGATCTTTAGTGAATCTAGGCCCAGGTGTTGACATTATCTTGCTCATGTTTGCTTCTACATTTGGTATGTGTGATACAATTGTATCAACAAAAGTTACACTGAGATTTTGTTGTGGCAAACCAAGTATTATTTTCATTTCGTATTATTTCCTCTTTATTTCTAATGCATTTATAGTAAAATGCCACAAAATTGATTTTTTTCCAAACCTTTTCAACAAGGGATATCTATGAGGAAGAGCCTATTTTCTTTGTGTGAATTAGATCAGTCTCAGTTGTTAGAGTGCTGTTACACTCACTGGATCCTCATTCTCATTTTCAGGGATTTTAATAGTGAAATCAGAATTACTTAAAAGCATCAAAATCTCAAACCTCACTTGTCTCCTTTGACTGTGATTGTGTCCATGGCATGACATTCTTCAGGCTTAATAAAGAGTGATTCCACATTCAATGGCTATTCCACCAATGCTCAGTCTGTCATCAGCAAGCACCTCTGCTCCCTGACACAATTCATTATGTGGAAAGAGACCATAAGAAAGAAAAGATAAGTATTGATTTTTGTGAAATGAACACTCACAGCCTCATTTTGGACTTAGATGTCTGGGGATTAACATTTAAGACATCAAAGAGAGATCTTCAGTTAACCAGGGCATTCCAGCAAAAATGCTAAAGGTAATTTCAAGCAGCCTTGAAAATGTTATTCCTGAAGAATTAACTAAAACTAAAGGGTTTTTACCATCAAATGATATAGGACCTTTTGGCTGCAGTGACAATTATGAAGTAATGTAGAATTAATTGGTTTATGTAGTTCGATTTGTTAAAGGTTGAGTTGCCTATTATTAGAACAAAATAAAAGTGACACATGGATACGGCCATAAAAATGGTCACAAAAAGTAAAAATATATGAAATTGTAACTTATAATTAGATATGTAGTCAGCCACAAAGCTGATTTAAAAAAAAACAAAAACTCTATAATACTTGTCCATATTAATATGTCAGATACAAACTACAACAGAATAGCCTACACAAATAATAAACCATTAGATATACCAGACCAGTGTTTTAAAATTATGAGACATTTAAGGCTGCTCCATAGGTGCAAAAATCAACATAATATATAACATTGTTTCCTAGAGGAGGAAGGTAGAGTACACACATTAAGTGATTTATAGTACAATCAATATGAAAAAATACATAGACAAATAAAAGCCACATAAGACAAGCACAGCCTTCTAAAAAGGTTAATACCGCCTAACCCTTTACCCCACACACAGTCCAACTAGTACACAAAAAATGCTGCATGCATTTAAACAGTTAACATCCTGTGTATCCCAGACAAAGAAACAAAGTTCCCCTAAAGAATCATTGACCAGGCTCTATTGTAAAGCAGATCATAGCAACAGTAATATATATCTTAAAATATATACTTGGCACCTTCAAATAGTGTACATATACAGGGGAAACCTGTATAGATATGTAATATCCAATGCATTTTCAAAGGCCCAAGCCTGTGCAGTTGCTTCTGGAGGAGAAGAAGATGAAGTAGGCCATTCTTCTCCACCTCTCCCCTCACTGAAATCATGGGTGTGGAACTATATTTCCCTTGGGGCAGGCAAAGTGCATTCATAAGCAACTGCACTGCCAAGTTAGTGAAAAGGGAAAAGTATAGTACACACCTTGGCATATCTACCCTTATAAAGCATATGCATTATAAACACCTCAATATTTATGGTGAGCATTTGAAACTATTCCCTCAAAAAAGAACTGTTGAAACTGTGCACCTTGTCCCTGCCCAAGAGCACAGAGAACTTGAAAGAAAATCCTATAGAAAGACAAGAGACAGCCCCCACCAGCCTGAACATTCAATATTGACTGTAACATCATCTTTGTCTTCTTGTGCTGATGTGTGGGTGTGGGAAAATATCAACATTGTCCTCCCAGCACCTTCTGGGCCCTATTCTACCTTGCCAGTACTACTATTATCTCCATTACAGCACCACCAGTTGATAGTGATTCTGTAGACTTGAGTATCTGGCAGGTCACCCATTGCATCTTTTGTGGTGTACTAACCACATGGCAATGTGATGGAAAGCATTCCAATTAAGTGAATCAAGGGGCATCTACAGACATTCCATTGCACTTAATATGCCAAGCTGGATGCAGGGAGGATTCATTATTTTTTTAGTCTTGTCACCCACCACCACTCAGTCTCTTCTCCTAAGTGAAGTGAACAAACATAATAGTGACAGCAGTACCTGATTTCTTGGAGGATGGTTTAAAATTGTTGGCACAAACATCAAGCATAATTGGACAATGTCCTCTAGCCAACTGCACTTGAAATAGTGGGGGCTAGTTGTGGTGCTGCAGCTGCATTAGCAGCACAAAGACTAGTGGCAAGTTTAACTATCATTGCACTACCTCCATCTCATGTCACCGCTGATGATTCCAATCCCATTCAGCATATGCTTAGATGGCTCAGCAGCAGGAATTACATCAGTAGTAAATGCCAGAATCTCACTAGTGACAGGTTCCACTGTGTGGCATAATGTTTCGATTGGTACTTTGCCATATGGCACTGTTGGTACTAGGCTAGTAGTACGTATTTGTTTCGACACCTATGATTTCAAGCCTGAACACTGCAAACATTTTTTTCAGTTCTTGCCTTGTTAGAAGCCCCCAAACATTTTTTCAAGGCTACGCTTGCTATAAAAAAGTTTGACTTTCAATAAGCTTGCAAAAACTATTTTGAAGGATTTCTTTCTGTAAGCATGTTTCTATGTTAACCAATATTTTCAAAGAGATAAATAAAAAAAATAAAAAAGGTTACACTTAATGTGGCAGATGTTTATGGTGGTAGTGGGGTGATGAATGTTAATATATCATGATGATTAATAGGAAGGAATTCTAGTGATTCATATAAGTAGTGGTACTTTAAAACAATATAGGTATCAACAATAAGTACATTTATTAAAAATATATGTATGAAAAATACATAAATATGACCATGTAGTCAAAATAAAATCAAGCAGATAAATATCATAAACAGCTTAACGTATATTGTAACCCCAAGTAACTCCCAGCCAATGGGAGAATGTTGATTCATTTGAACAGGGATGTCCATATCAAACCAAGTCCCTATTCATTTTTCCCTCATTCTGGCTCCTCAAGTCTAGTTGTCATTATTATAAGATTTATCAGCCATGATTGTCACTAATATCTTATATCTCACTCATTCCTACACAACATTACAAACCAGCAAGTTGGTTTCTTCAAAAAGCTTCAGCAGCTCACTTAGGCCACACATTAGTTATCACTGACCAGGTGACAAAGATGGTCTATACAAAGTCTTCCATTTTTGCATTGCATACTCTCTAATGGCTTTATTCTGTTCATACTAATGCTCTAGCATGTACAATGTGGAATTCCACCTTGTAGGGACCTCTATTTTCAGCTGTTGATGAGGCAGATTGTTACAAATTCTAATGGAGTATAATGCATTATGAGCATGTTATGAGGCAAAGAGGGCAGACAGGGCGAAAGGAGAGATGAAAAAAAAGCAATGGAGGAAAGATAAGAAAATAAGGAAGGTGAAGGGAATGAAAAAAACAAGGAGGAGGCAATAGTGGAAGATAAACAATTGGAGAGAAGTAGTAGAGAGATAAGAAATGGGAGGGACTGAGAGAGCAGAGCAATAGGGGAAAGAATGAAATGGGGGTGAGAGAGGGACAAAATGAGACACATTTCTATACAGAATGGTGACACCATCAGGCCTCGGTAAGAGAACATCTAGGGAGGGACTTCCACAGAGCTCAAATAGATGTCCATTTATATACATTTCTACTGAAAACAATTCACCCAGTTCTCAGTTGATAGAAGGGAACCATGCCCTCTTTTTCAGCATGCTGTACTTCCTGATCATGTGTCCTGGAGACTGATATAATTAATGACAGTGTTCTCTATGAACAAACTCATTGTGATCCATTGGATCATATCAAGTTCATTTTTGACAGAAACTACAGAGATATGATTTTCAGTTCTCTGCATCTACTGGATGCAAAGAACTGCACCCAATCTTGTCTACTGTGCAGAGAAGGAAGTGACATTTTGGCAGAATCAGGATGATGTGCTTTAGGATATTTCTCCCTGTGTTAAAGGGATAGTAATACTTTATTTTAACAAGCTTTAATATTGTTCATATTAAACAAATAGAGCAAATGATCTTGGTCTTCTTGCCATAACTTTTATAGTTTCCATGTAATATTGCACTAAAGTTCCCCCCTCCCGCCCCTTTTATCCACATCAGCGCTCTAGCTGACAAACTTAGAGTCTGGTCCCAGGACCAGATGTCTCATCTGCAGAGCCAAAATAGCATGGCATACAAAAAGAACATTCATGAGAATGGTCTAAAAGTGTGCCTGGTTTGAAAAACGAAAGTTTCCACCCATTGATTTATGTGTTTTTCGCCTATTCGCTATAAAAAATGTGACCTATTCGAGGAAGTGAAACACAACAGAAGCAGCTAGAGAGTGAGATTGGTGTGCTGTGCTGTACTAGTGAGATATTTTTGCAAAACGGAGGCAGGAGAGGCTCAAAGTTACTGCTATCACTATGAGAAGGTTTAGAGATAATAAAAGGAGCAACTGGAAGGAACCATATGTGTCCACTGAGTCTGAGGAGGAGGAAGTGAGCACTAAAGAACCAATGCTGGCCAACTCCCCTAAATCACTCATAGGGATCTTGGGGAAAGTAATGTCAAGGGTGGAAGAAGAGGATAGTAATGAAAGCAGGACAGGTCAGCTGCCTGTGCCTTCTGACAGATGTGCTGCCCCTGCTGTCACCATTGCAGTGCCTGCTGCAGTGCTGCCCCTGCTGCAACCAGTACTGTTCCTGCTGTCAGATGTGCTGCCCCTACTGCCACCAGTGCTGTTCCTGCTACCAATGTTGAACCTGCTGTCACCAGTACTGTATCTGTTGTCAGATGTGCTGCCCCTGCTGCCACCAGTGCTATGCCTGGTGCCAGTGCTGAATCTGCTGCTAGCGTGTCTTGTAATACTTTGGGGGGCGGGGTAGAAGATGATGCCAAGTATAATAGCAAAGTACCGTAAGTCACTCTTGCCATCCCCAAGAAGTCCCGCCAGTGCTGAAATTGATGTGTTTGGTGTTAGTTGTAGTAACAGTAATGGTGAAGCAGCGAGTGGGAATAGCATTAGGGGAGTGGTAGGGGAAGCAATTGAGAGCATCCAGACTAGCAGGCAAGGGAGCCCACACCATTCCCCTGACCCTGGGAGTCCTCTTTCCCCCACAGCATTGTCCAGGTGGAAGATGATCCTGAAGAAACTAGAACTGGTGACTAGCAGGCTCAGGAACAAGACAGACACGCCAACTGAACTGCACTGGAACACCACGAAAGGGCAACTGGTGTGGTGTCCAGGCAGTTTGTATACATTTCCTCCATGCCTGGGAGGTGGGGTACTAAATGGCCTGTCCCTTTAAGAGCCGGACGCTACATCACTAGAGGGAATCCCAGTGACGCGTGCCTGACTCTGCCGGCCAGCAGAGGGAGCCAAACAGCCGCAGCAGGAGCTGCATGAGACAGAAATGAGAGACCGGTGCCAGAGAGACCATGGTGTCCGGCTCTTGTCTGACACAGGACGGGGTACGGCCACGAAGACTCACACAGAAGGGACCGGCCACCTCTCTGCACATCTGAGAGGCTGGCTCCCTAAGCAGGTAAGCGCTAGCGTTTACAGTACCTCCCCCTCAATAACCTCTCACCCGCGGGGGCCGTCAAGGCTTAGAGGGAAAACGAGCATGAAATTTTTGAATGAGAGCGGAAGCATGCATATCTGTAGACGAGACCCAATGTTACAGTTTTCTGACACTCAGACACAGGTAGAGTAAAAACACAGTTTTATGGAAATAAATGTAAATGAACAGTGTCCCTGGGGGCCAAGAATAGTAATGGCAATATACAGGCCCAAATAAGTATAGCGTAGATATAGAGATCAGGCAAGTAATATACAGGGGTTAATGTGAAGAAACTGAATAGTTTAGCAAACTGATTGGCCAATGCCCAGAAGGAATATCAGTCTCTAGGTGGTGCAAGGAGGGTGTATTGTGTGACTGGACTAATCACACTCAGATATCTCGCAAAGAACGCCCCAAAATGATCAGCGCCTGACCAGAGCTGAGCCTATACCACCTTAGTGGGATACTCAGGAGTAACGCCACTGCAGGAGCTAACCAGAACCTGAATCGCCCTCAATACTCTCACAGATGTAACCCTGCGTGTGCCAACGGGACTAGAGCCCTAAACACCCCTTGGGTGCCAGAACGGAGCAATCACTGCACAAGCAATAGTAAGCCAAAGTAACTGGTAGTACGGCAGATCGATTAACACATTGAGCACTCGAAGACCAGAGCCGGGACACCCTTCCGGTGCCGTCACTGAGCACACACTGCAAAAACCTAATGGAGGTACCAATGCCAACCGGTGTGACCGCGGTGCTGCACGAGCACAGGGACGGACAACAGCTCTGCTAGTGTGAATAGGTAGGCTAGGTCAGTAAGGCACAGGCTCAGTAAGTGTTAAATGGCTCAATCGGAACACACTGGCTTGGCAAGTGTATGAGAACAGGCTCAAATAACGAAGGCAACCGGCACAGCAAGGGTTAATGCAGGTTCAGTAAGGAAGACTACAGCTCAGCAGTGCTAAGAGGACTGGCTCAGGCAACAGCTTGGTGGAATAGAGAGGATTAGCCAGAGCGACACAAACACAGTTCAGAATGTCACCAGACGGCGACCGGAATCACATAGGAACACAGGAAACGATCACGGAGCAGGAACGTCAGCCAGAGCCGGGTCAATCATGGAGCAGGAACGTCAGCCAGAGCCGGGTCAATCACGGACCAGGAACGTCAGCCAGAGCTGAGTCAATCACAAGCAGGAACAACGGAATGGTCAAACAGGCCGGGTCGGTACACAGGAATGCGGAAACACAGCAACAAGGCGCAGGATCAGGAACACCACAAAAGGGCATCCGACAAGTGCCCAAAACCCAGTATATGAAGGAACATCCTGGGCGGGCCAATCAGCCTCCTCCAATGCACAGGTAACAACAGAAGAGATTGACAGGGGATCACGGGGACCGTGATATGCAGGAACGTTCCTCAGATCCATATCCCTTCCAGTGTACTAAATATTGTAGTTGACCTTGGACCCTATGAGAGTCCAGGATATTTTGTACCTCGTACAAATTCTCTGCATCTCTAACGGGACCAGGACGGACAGGAGCGGAGGTATAGCGTTTGCAGACCAAGGGCTTAAGTAAATAAACATGGAAAACGTTATGGAGTTCTAGGGCGTACGCAACAGGATTGATTTTCTGAAGGACCAGGAAGGGACCAACGAATCGAGGAGCCAGTTTTCGGTACTTGTATGTGTAAGTTTTGTGTAGACAGCCAGACCCTCTCCCCCACCTGAAACACCAGTGCAGGCAACCTTCTACGATCGGCCTGCCTCTTCTGCCACTGTGTGGACCTTTGAAGGGTTCTCTGAACCTGTACCCATGTGGAGCACAGTACCCTTAAATGCTCCTCCAGAGCTGGAATATTTTGTGCCTCAAATGACTCCAGAAGTACCGAAGGCTGGTAACCATAGTTAACCATAAATGGTGAAACCTGGGTCAATGAGTTCATGGCACTATTCCAGGCAAAATCCTCCCATGGCAACAGGCTCACCCAGTTGTTGTGATGGTCCGAGACAAAACAGTGCAGGAACTGCTCCAAGGCCTGATTCGATCTCTCCGCCGCACCATTGGACTGAGGGTGGTAGGCGGAGGAGAAAGAGAGCTGGATACCCAACTAAGCACAGAACTATCACGGTGCCCGTGATTGATGCATTTCCTTGCCTGTCACCATTAGGGGGCTCCTATTGGCTGTCTGCCTTTAAACCGCCTCATACTGCCTGTTTAAACCTGGTTTGGGCACCCCTTGGCTGCCCTTTCGTGGTGTCTCTGACCACGTTTGCTTTCACCTTGTTCCAGTAGTCGTTTGGGCCTGTTGCTGTGTTCCTGAGTTCCAGATTGCATCTTGTTCCTGAGTCCCCGGTCTGCAGTGCTGTTCCCGTGTTGGTTCCGGCCTAGTTCCTTGAGGTTGCTGTTTCTTGCTGATCATTTTCGCTGCCGCTTCCTGACCGGTTGATTGCCCTGCTGGTTCCTGCCATCTCCTGTCCTGTCTGCCGTGTTCCTGACGACTTGTTAGCTTGGTCGCCTTGGCAACATTTGCAGTCCCAGCATGCGGATGTTGGGTTATCCTCCAGCCTTGCGGCTATACAATCAGTTGTGGGTCCCAGCGTGCGGACGCTGGTTTGCTCCAAGCCTTGTGGCTATACAAATCACTTGTTGGTCCCAGCGTGCGGACGCTGGTTTGCTCCAAGCCTTGCTGCTATGCCAAGCTGTTGTTAGTCCCAGCGTGCAGACGTTGGGTTATCCTTCAAGCCTTGCGGCTATATAAACCACTTGTTGGTCCCAGAGTGCGGACGCTGGTTTGCTCCAGAAGCCTTTCGGCTATACAATCTGTTGTTAGTCCCAGTGTGCAGACGTTGGGTTATCCTCCAAGCCTAGCGGCTATACAAATCTGTCGTTGGTCCCAGCGTGCGGATGCTGGTTTGCTCCAGAAGCCTTGCGGCTATACAATCAGTTGTTGGTCCCAGCGTGCGGACGCTGGTTGGCTCCAGAAGCCTTGCGGCTATACAATCAGTTGTTGGTCCCAGCGTGCGGATGCTGGTTTGCTCCAGAAGCCTTGCGGCTATACAATCAGTTGTTGGTCCCAGCGTGCGGATGCTGGTTTGCTCCAGAAGCCTTGCGGCTATACAATCCGTTTGTTGGTCCCAGCGTGTGGTCGCTGGTTTGCTCCAATAATACCTTAGGTCATACTCTTGGTTGGTGTGCCTATATGTATAGTTCCTTGGGCTGCCTTGCCCGATATATTGGTAAGGCCGGTAGAACCTGGTACATTATTCCATCAGAAGGTTGCCTTACCCGGTATTGGCAAGGCCGGTAGAGCCTATGTATAGTTCCTTGGGCTGCCTTGCCCGGTATATTGGTAAGGCTGGTAGAACCTGGTACATTATTCCATCAGAAGGTTGCCTTACCCGGTATTGGCAAGGCCGATAGAGCCTATGTATAGTTCCTTGGGCTGCCTTGCCTGGTATATTGGTAAGGCCAGTAGAACCTGGTATCTTATTCCATCAGAAGGTTGCCTTACCCGGTACTGGCAAGGTCGGTAGAGCCTACTGTCCCTATATTTGCAGGCTGTCTTGCCCGGTATATTGGCAAGACCGGTAAAGCCTATATTATCTGTGCTATTTCTGTTATTAAATGTTGTATGTACGTGTTGGAATCCTAAGGGATTATTTTAATTATTTTTTCAATAAAGTTGTGTTTTTACCTACCTTTGTGTCTGAGAGTCGTAACAAACCGTGACAAGAACGCTCTACAAAAGCACAACACAAACTGGCTTCCTCAATCCGACACAATCACCTTTGGTACCCCATGGAGTCGAAAGACCTCTTTAGCGAAAACCACAGCTAAGTGCTGGCCATAGTCGGTTGAATAACCCCATAGTCGGTCGAATAACTCTGTAATCAATGGAATTGGGTAAACATTCTTGATCATGAGTTTATTAAGCCCTCAAAAATCAATGCATGGCCTCAATTCTCCATCCTTCTTTTTAACAAAGAAGAATCCTATCCCAGCCGTGGAGGTGGATCTCTGAATGATGCCTCTGGAGAGAGCGTCTTCCACATACTGCTCTATGGCCCTATTCTCAGCTATGGACAGAGGGTACACATCGCCCTTCGGAGGGACAGCCCCTGGCACCAATTCAATAGAACAATCATACGGCCTGTGAGGAGGTAAGGTCATGGCCTGCAACTTGTTGAAAACATCAGAGAAGGCCTGATACTCCTCGGGTAAGGCGGAGGAGGTGGAGGAGGCAGCCATCCCCAACACCCTGGAAGGACGGAGGAGACATGACTCTGTACAATGAGGATACCAAGACAGAATGTCACAATTATGCCAATCCACACTGGGGTTATACATTTGGAGCCAAGGAAACCCCAAAATGATCGCATAATCAGGTGACTTGATGATCTGGAAATGGAGTGTCTCACGATGGAGCGCTCCTACCAACAGTGACAGAAATAGTTTCATGAGAGACCTGAGGCGGTTGCAGCGGCCTACCATCAATAGTCAGCAGAGAAGCATGTGGCTGTAGTGAAATAGAGTGCTTAGCTGCGAAATCAGCATCAATGAAACACCCTGCCACCCCTGAGTCAATCAAAGCCGGGGTAATCACCGAGGAATTGGCCCATGATAGGATGACCTCGAGGGTAGGTTTATCCTGAAAATTTTCAGGGGACTGTGTGACTCCACCTAGAGTCTGTCTCTGATGTCACACTAGGTATGTCCCTTTCCTGGGCGTACGGGACAAACGTGCAGCAAATGTCCTGGTTTATCACAATATAAGCAAAGGCCCTCCCCCCGACGGAATGCTCTTTTCCTGTGCTGAGAGGTGGGTAAACCCTAGCTGCATCAGCTCCCCCCATGTCCATAGTAGGAGACATGGGAGGCGAGGGAGGAATGGGTGGGTGACTGAAGGTCAGAGCTAAGTGCGCTGGAGGCCTCCGCAGGCGCTCCTTAAATGAGGGTCTCTCCCTGATACAGGTGTCAATCAATATGGTAAATGATACCAAATTGTCTAGGTCAACAGTCAACTCCCTGGCAGAGATTTTATCCTTGATGTCATCAATTAACCCCTATAAGAAGTCGGCTACCAGTGCTTCATTATTCCATCCCACCTCTGCTGCCAACATGCAAAACTCTATAGCATATTTGGCCACCGTACGGCTACCCTGGCGGATATACATTAGATGTTTGGCAGCAGAGCGGGCAGGCACATCAAACACCAATTTAAATGAGGCCATGAACTCTGTAAAATTATAAATGATGGGTTTATCATTTCCCACAGTGGATTGGCCCATGCCAAAGCCTTGTCCAAAAGAAGAGAAATCATGAACCCTACTTTACTACGCTCTGTAGGGAACACATGAGGTACTCTCTCCAGGTATATGCCCACCTGATTAAGAAAACCGAGGTAAAGTATCGGGTTGCCCTCGTACTGTTGAGGGAGAGGAGTGGATGCGGATATTCCCCTGGCAACAGTGGGCTCCTGAGCAGTCATAAAAACCGGTGTGGGTGGCAGGGGCCACCGGTTGTCTACTGGGATGGTCTAGATGAGCCGTATGGTTTAACAGTGTCTGCATGGCAAAGGACAGTTGATCAATATGTTGGTCCTGACTGTCCATTCTAACCAAGGAAGATATATCGTACAGATTGCCACAAGGACAGCTCAGGCCTGCAGTCAGAATCAGGTGGCAGTGCGGACAAGCCAAGGGTCAGTACCAGAGCAGGTAGTCAGTCACAGCTGATGGTCAATACCAAGCAGATAGTCAGGCAAGCCAGGGGTCAATGCCAGAGTGGGTATTCAGCCAGAGATGAAGGTCAAATACCAAGCGGGTAGTCAGACAAGCCACAGCACTGGACACCGGAAAGACAGATAGTCAAGCCAAGGGTCATACACAAACAGATGCCAACTGAACTGCACTGGAACACCACGAAAGGGCAACTGGTGTGGTGTCCAGGCAGTTTATATGCATTTCCTCCACCCCTCGGAGTCGGCCGCAACATCACTAGAGGGAATCCCAGTGACACGCGCCCGACTCTGCCAGCCAGCAGAGGAAGCCAAACAGAAGCAGCTGGAGCTGCATGAGATAGAAGGGAGAGAAAGGCACCAGAGAGACCATGGAGTCCGGCTCTCCACTGACACAGAATGCGGCACAGCCGCAAAGACTCACACAGAAGAGACCGGCCACCTCTCTGCACACCGGAGCAGCTGGTTCCCTAAGCAGGTAAGAGCGAGCACTTACACAAGACTACATGGCTCATCTATTGACACTGTAATCAGGTCTGAGAACCAATCTCTGTAAGGCCAATGAGGCACAAACAGGATTAAGTGTACTCAATTCAAAGACAAAATAGAGAAACCACTGATGCATCACATGAAGGTACTTATCCTTTATGGTCAGAGAAGCAAAAAAGTGAAAGACTGATTCTTGGGCATTAACTAGTGCAAAAGGGAACTCTTGCTCCCAGTAGCATGGCTAATTATCTTATCCAAGTCAAAGTCAAAGACCTGTCAAAGACCTGTTTGCCCAAGAACAGTAAGGAAACGTCTTAGAAGACTAATCCCATCATGTCTTCAGCCACAGGGTACAGTGTTCCGCTACGGAGAGCGCATCATATCTAAGGCCACCTCACAAATGTAGGCATTAGCTTAATGAATCCTGGAGATCAAATTAAAAAGATCTCCCCTGGTAGACTCCAGCTACCATTAAGTGATTACACCAAATGGCTATGGCCCTTGCTACTCAGGCTGTACCCAAGGTTGGGTGCAATACAGCCTCATTTGCCTTAACCCCTTAAGGACCCATGACAGTCCTGGCACATCATGAGTTAGACATGCGATAAGGACCCATGAGGTGCCAGGACCTTCATAGGTACTTAAGGGAGTCAGATCACCCAATAAAAAAAGAGAGCTCCATGGTCCTTAAGTGCAGGCCGTGAGCGAGTGCAGCCGGTTCTTATTTAAAGTTCATTTAGAACTATAACTTTAGTGAATGAGAGGCCTATGCGGTTGTATCCCAAACTCTGCCTACTTTCTATATTCCCGGATGAGACTGAGGGTGCTGCCCATAAGTCTCTAATTGGTGAACTACTAGTCATGTGAAGAAAGGTGGTGGCCATGAATTTGTTGACAAACAGAGCTCCAGAACACAACATGTGGATTAATATGGTAATTCAAAACATTTCAAATTATAAGTTGGTGCACCTGCACCGCAGTGTGCCATAGAAGTTTGATAAAATCTGGGGAAAGTGGCAGATCAGGTGGACAAAGTTGGCTGCAGTGTGATTGGTTAGGGGATGGGACTGTGTGGTTTATTGAGCGTGGGGGACTGCTGGCAGTGTACAGGTGCTCTTTGGAACCATAATTAGTGGAACGGTTGGGGGCAGCATGCCATTTACAGGAGAGAGGAGTTGCAAGAGGAAAGAGGAACTTAGAGTTTTGTTAGGGGATAAGGGTGGGGAGAAGAGAAAAAACAGAAAAAAAAGCAAGTCGGTCCATTCAAAGAAAGATATGTTTCATATTTATGCAGTTAATGAGTAGCTAATAATGGTCTATTAACTTCTGTATAGGCTTCTGTTTGTACATTTTACTGTGAATGTACTGTTGCTGGATTGACTTGTTAATATATAAGAATAAGCCTCATTGCATAATTTATGGTACCTCACAAACAGAACATAATTCATGTCTCCTCAGAAAACAAACACATATTGAACAGAATGCCTCATTACATAATTTATGTCTCATTAGGAGACACAACTCCTATTGGGTGATTCAATGGGGACTTTATTGCTCCCATGGGGTGATTCAATGGGGGCATGTTTATCATACAAGGAGTTGGCCCGCCCCCTCCAGCCCGCCCACCACTATCCAACTGACAAAAATAAAATATAGCAGCCACTCGCTCCTGAAGTAGGGGATATCAATAACTTCTCCCGGTCCACTCATACTCTCACTCAGGATCATGACCCCAAAAGCACACTGTTTCACCTCCCACAGATAATTGTAACCCTCCATACACTCTATTTCAGTACGAGGGTGTAATATTTCCATAAAATACAAACTCAGGGATAAACTTAATAGCAACTATTTTATTTAACTCTTTTCATCTCTTCAGTCAACCTCACTAACTGTCTGTTTTCAACTGTCACTCCTCCATTTCCTGCTTCCTGATTCCCGCCCTTTCTCCTTAAAGGGAGAGAGATGCTTTGCTGTATGTTACAGAGGCCAAGCCTCAAACACCACTTGACTGCTGAGGAAGGACACAGGCCCCATTATGTTAGAACCCCTTCCACCCAATAACCACACATGACTCCAGTTTGGGTGAGAAGAGGCTACAGCATTTATTATAAAACCATAACAGTATGCCAGCCCCGGCAACAGGCCAGGGGCACGATCAAAATACACTACAAGAGTCTCTGCCCTCCCCGCGCCGTTAGCCAGCAGATGAGGGTCTAACTCCCCAAAGCCCTGGTGGCAATTGCCATTTTTTCCTCTACTGGTGAGGACCCACCCGACTTCCGTTCTAACGGGAGACACGCCTCACCGCAGCCAGACCCTTTTCTATACCTTCCTGTAATCCCATATTAAAAATGTCCAGACCAATGGGGTTGAGATGGACTCCATCTCTCCTACTCAAAACCGCCAAATTAGGTCCTTCCAGCTCCTTGTGTCGTATCACAACCCCATTGATCCTCTTGACAAAACATGACACCGACATATTTAATTTTTTACGACAATGCTCTATAGCACGAGTGTCTCGAGCACCCTTCCAATGCAGTCTGGGGACAACCTCCGACCAAACTATTACCACATTTTTAAACCATGCCATCAAATCTAGAAATATCTTGTTTTACAGTATTGATTAAATCAATGGTGCGGATTTCACCTATGTTGTTACCTCCCGCATGCAGCACTAGGATGGTTGGTCCCGAAACTACTTCTCGAATGCCGAGACACTCCTGAGTAATATTTACCCAACTGAGGCCCGTAATACACCCCGCCACCTTATCAGAGTCTTCTCCAGAGGAAACCCCAAATCCCGGCCATATGGTCTCTCCTCCGCCCTCCGTGCAGCCCAGTAGATAAAGGAGTGGCCCTCGATCCACGCCATGACCGGAGGGGAACCTAAAAAACATTAAAACAACAGGTGGGGGCGGATATAAGTGCGGTATCTAGATGAACCCCATCTACCCAAGAGCTGAATTTCTGTAGCCGAAAAACCAGCCGTCGTTGCCGTAGCCACTGCGCCTATTCTAAAAGAGTGTGAGGAGTAATCTGAAGGATTAACTCCTAAACACTCCAAACCCTTTCGTAGTAACGCCTGGAATTGATAACTGGTAAGTGGAGAACCTGATTCGTGTACGAATAGGGGCCCATCAGACCTACCCTGGACCTTTATAAATTCCGGTAAGAAACCCACAGGGCATGAAGTTCCCTTAGTAGCCATCAAGGACACCCATTTTCCTTTACCCAACTTACCTGTCTTAGACTTTCGAAGGCGGAGGTGCACCACCTCAGGGCCTAATAGAACATCTTGATAACAAAAACCACCCCAGCGGAGCTTATTAGGAGAGACCACCTCGCTAATTCTAAAGGCCCTGTAGAAAGTAATAGAAAAAGCTGCACGGAAAAGAGACGATTCTGAACTACCATGGCAAACTGACGGTAAGCAACTAATTCATCTAAAAGGGGGGGCGACAATGGACGATGGAGGTCTTGTCTACTCCCACCAGTATGATACCAGCCCCTCAAAACTCAGCGTACTAAGAAACTCTTTGTGGCATCCTCCCAACCAAACAATTGAAACCAAAATGACAATGCTGACATTTTACTCATTGCTGTTCTACCCGATACATCTCTTGCACGAAGTTCTGATAAGTAAACCAGCACTGCCATTTCCCTGGTCTGCTCATTTTCCAAATCACCTTCTCTTTCTGCCAATCCCAACCATTCAAACCACACCGTCCTGTAGGCTGACCATGTAGAGTCGGCCAGGGAATCCTGCACCAACCTCAACAAAGCCGTGAAACGAGAATCCACAAATGCTCTGGACAAGGGTATCCTTCTGTCTCCACTTCTGGCGCCAACACGCCAATGAACGAAAACGATCCAGCTGTAAACGTGAAAGAGTCAGCAACAGCATTGTCCATGCCTGGTACATGTCATGCCCTAAATGAGATGTTATGCCGTAAGCAAAGCAACACCAGGTGCCGTAACAGCGCCAGTACTGGATACGAATGTGAAGTGGATTTGTTGATAATATGTACAACCGCCATGTTATCAGACCAAAACAAAATTTTTTGTTCCGCAATTTGTCTCCCCAAATTTCAGCTGCAACTACGATAGGGAACAATTCAAGAAATTACAAATTGCGCACCAAAGGAGACTGACGTACACTACCTGGCCAACTCTGTGCACACCATGCACCTTGAAAAAATGCTCCAAAACCTACGGATCCTGATGCATCAGTATACAAAGCCAACTCCTGACTATTAACCTCAGAATCCTGCCAGTAAGTGTGTCCATTGTAATCAACTAAAAATTTTTGCCAGACTCCCAGGTCCTCTCTTAGACTCGCCGTTATCCGAATGAAATGATATGACGCTCTTACCCCTTGCATGGACAACGAAAGGCGCCAGCAAAATGCCCGGCCCATTGGCATAACCTTACAGGCAAAAACTAGATGACCCAATTTTTTTGGCTGCCCGTGCTCTGTCAACCAATAACTTTAGAACATGCAACTTCTCCTCAGGTAGACTGAAGATCATCTCCTCAGAATCAATTTCTATTCCTAGGAATGACAATTTTTTAACCGGTCCTTCAGTTTTTTCTGCGGCTATAGGTATACCAAAAAATGTTGCCATCTGGGAAAAAACATCCAACAATGTCCAACAATCCTCCTTGTCTTCCGGGCCCACAAACAAGAAGTCATCCAAGTAGTGCAAAACTGAATGGATACCTGCCTCGCTGCGTACTACCCATTCCAAAAAAAGTACTGAAAACCTCAAAATAATAACAAGAGATTGCACAGCCCATAGGAAGGCATTTATCAGAGAAAAAATAACTTCTTAAAAAACAACCTAACAAATGGTAACAGTCTGCGTGAACTGGAAGCAAACGGAAAGATGATTGAATGTCTGATTTAGCGAGCCAACACCCCTGTCCAGCAGCACGAACCAGTGACAGAGCCCTGTCAAATGAAGCATACTGTACTCTGCTCTCTTCCTTATCGATATCATCATTCACTGACAAACCTTTTGGGTACAATAAATGGTGTATCAACCTGTATTTTCCTGGCTCCTGTTTTGGGATTAAGCCCAGAGGAGAAACCCTGAAATTCCTAAATGGTGGGTCAACAAAAGTACCTTCCATACACCCCAGCCCAACCTCATTCATCAGTTTTTCCCAAGCCAGCTGCTCTTGTTCACGCATTGACCGCAAATTATCAGACATGAACACACCCTCCACAGGGACAAACGGTATTCAAAAACCATCCTTAAACCCATCGGATAAAACCCTGGCTTCACTTTTGTTGGGGTACCGTTCTAACCACCTGTCCAGCCTTTCCCCGTTCACTGGAGTCGTCGCCTTTATGCTTGGGTCCGTTTGCCGGACCCAGATCCCGTAGCTCCTTTTTTGAAACACCTTGCAGCCGGGTGTGCTCCGCCACAGTGATAAAACTCATGTCGAAATCGACATGATGAATACCACTGGTGGTGGCTCTCGTTAAAGAGCCAACACAGTCCCTTCCTTCCTTACGCCAGTCCCGCGGAAGGTGCTGCAGGGCCGGTGTGCGCTGGAAAGGACACAGGGCAATGCGGTGTCATCAACAACAACCACAAGTTAACATCCTGGCAATCGAATGATAGTTATGGCCCTACCGCCATCCGTTGGAGGAACTGCTCATCATATTTAAACCAGCAAAGACCGCCATATACTTTATAAGCTCCCCAAATCATATCCAAATAACAAAACAAAGCCATGCTCTTTTCGGGGAACTTCTCACACATAATACTAGCAAAGGCACAGAAGCCTTGGAGCCAGTTGCCAAAAGTCCTAGGAACTTTCCCTTTGTCCTCACTAGTCTGTTCCTGTCTGCGGGCCGGTCTATCCACCGTTTCCCGGCTGGGTGATGCCAATGTCAGGACATCCACAAATTCTCCATGCCAAATTTTTTCCTTTACCTCATTCGCTACCTGCACTCCTAGCGGCGCTGAACTGCAAACCTGTCCTAAACCTACCATGCTCTTTTGGCCGCTCATAACACTAGACACTGATAGCTTATCTAGCAATGTATGAACTACTTGCAATAGCTCATCCCTCTCACTAACAGTCTTGCCACTTACACTATCCCTCACTGCCCCCCATGCCAAAAGACCCCTAAGCTCACGTGGGACGGCAACTGAAGGAATCTGCACATTCCTGCGCAATTCATCCTCAGATTCTGAGGACCATCCCGACCTGGAAGCCGCGGGAAATATAATCTGGACTGATCTGCTGTCTCTGCACACGCTGGTGGATCTCTGATCTCTGATTGCACTTGATGATCCAGGAACTCTGCTCGCAGATCCTGCTGACGGCGTTCTGGGACACCGCACCAACGCATCCACATCTGTATTGCTGTCCACTCTCGCCGATACCTCTTTCTGCCGCAAAGCATCATTTTCGCAATGGGGCACTCAGTTCAGACATCCTCGCTAAATGCCACTCTCCGCTGCGATTTTTGTCTATTCACCAACCTCGGGATCCTAGAACTGGGACGATGAAGAGGGCTTCTAGATCGAGTAGCCTGCTGTATATGTTCCTCAGGAGCTGACAACAGGTGAGAAGGCTCAAGCCTCACCTGTACCAGACCAACAGACCCAGCCGGTGAAAAATTAGACTGAGCACCTTGCAACGAACTAGAATCCGCAACGGCATGCACAGTGCCAGTGCTGCTCCGCCTGGAGAGCCCACTATCACCTCTTTGGGCTTGTTCAGTCTCCCTCTGATCTGAGCTATCCCTGCATCTGAACGCTCTGTGTCTGGGCAGACTAGGAGAGTAACGTGAGGGCGGCCGTGATTTCCTAACCCGGCCTCCTGCAGCTGGGGAAACCGGAGCAGTTGTGTCAGACACCAGCGGCTGAGACCTCACCTCAGAAGATGTCGACGTACCAGGGGCATCAAGCCCCCCCAGGCATGACTGCTGAATACAGGATTCGAGTGATCCACGCACCGCCATCACATTCGGCGAGCATTCTCACTCTTTGCAGCAGCTGAGTGACCGAATCCGGTTCCAGTAGGTAACAACTTGTCATGGGAGGTTACCTTCTATTTGTTCCCTCAGCATATTGCTACTCTGCCTCAACTGAAGAGCCACTGTGTGTTATATTGCTATGTTATAATAACTTAACCCTCTGAGTGCCAAAGGGGTACGCAACACATTGCAAAGCAATTCTTTGCGTACCCCTCTTGAACTCAAAGGGTTAAGTAAGGAGGAGTTACTGCTCCCACTGGGTGAATCAATGGGGGAGTGATTTAAATCATGCAGGGAGTTGGCCTGCCCCACTATCCAGCCCGCCCACCACAATCCAAGTAACTCAAAAAACAAAATGGCTGCCTCTCACTCCTACACCACAGACACAAACACATCAGACAAAAATCACACATACACTCACACACACTCTCACACACACTAAATCACACACTCACAATAATTCACACACTCACACTCTCAATCACACACACTCATTGACACACACACTCTCACTCACACAATCACACACACTTCCACACTCTCACTCACACACTCACTTGCACACTCACTAACACACTCACGCAATCACTCACATGCAATCACTCACTCTCGCACTCACTCACCCTCACCACTCACCCTCACTCACACCCCGGGAGCCAGCACGATGCACCTTCTACCATAGTATGTGCAATTACCACATGCATTTCAACTACATGAATGAATGCCACTCACTCACACACACACTCTCTCACACCCCGGGAGCCAGGATGAGCCACCTTCCACCATAGTATATGCAATTACCACATGCATTTCAACTATATGAATGAATGCCATAGTGGAGGCATAAGTACAAACACAAACTCATTACAATGACACATAAGTCACCCACTTATGACTCACTTCTGTGTGTGCCTGTGTGTTCCTCACTGTGTGTGTTGCATGTCTGTATCACACGCTATGTGTCTGCATGTATGTGTGTATGACTGTATTGCTCTTTATGCATCTCAGTGCACGCGTGTGCGTCTCTGTGTGTGTTTGTCTTGCACCCGTGTGTGTGTATTAATTCCCTATATATCCTGACGGGCAGCGCCGTCCCATATTGCTAGTAAAAAGAATTAAAAAAAAAAAAAATTCATTTTGAGAAGGTAATCCAGGCATTTATTCACCTGGCCCTTCAATGCTGTTACATCAGCTAGTGGTAGAACTGTGTAATTAGAAAGATGAGAAATAGGGGAATCACTCACAGGTGGAGTACCCCACAGCTTCATTGTAGAGGTGGGAAAAGGGTAAAGACTCTCCTATCCAGTGACTTTCATTCCTCAAAGATAATATGATCCAAAGAAACATAGGGGGGAAAGTAGACAGTGCCCCTTCTACTCATTTTATCCCTTTGAATGCCAGAGAGAGCGCCAACATATTGCAAAATTACATATCAAGAACAATTAAGTCGATTAGGAAGTTATTGATGAAAGCCTTAACCCCTTTCAGTACAAAAAACAGCAAATATGTAGAGGTTAACTTACAGACATGCCCTGTGCAGACTCTTAATTAACAGGATCTCAAAAGGGTATTTTCAATGTACATGCCATTGGTTACATGGTAAAACTACCCTTAAACAACCCAATAACTATATAAAAGTGTATAGTCCCTGAAAGTACACCAACATATGAATCACAAACAAGCTGATGTTTCTTTCTACATGAAATGATGCAGCAAGCAAATTTTTTAAAAATAGGTGTATCAAATTACTGTAAACATTTCAAGCAAGCTTACAGTAAATTCCACATATCTCCAAAGTACATTTATATCCAATATTTGTAGGTGTACAAATATATGTCTTTCCCCTTGGCCCCAAATCGGTAACAGTAAATAACAGGATTTCCAGTTATATTTTCATGCAGATAATTGGAATACACTAAATATAGTCTGAATGCATAATTAAACCATAAGCTAAAAAAAAAATCCTAAAAGCATATGTTTCATGAGTATAGATATGCAATTGCATCAAATGAGGGGTTACTTGCCTTTCTACACCTAGCCTGATGTGTACAAATGTTTCCAGAAAGTGGAGATATAGGAAAAAAATTGCATTATTCTATATTTTTACCCCTTCAAAGGTACAAAATTAATTGAAAACTATGGAATTTACTGCTGTATTCATTACCTATTTCTCTTCCGAGAATAAAGGGCCCCCTACTGTAGGGCGTGCAATCTACACTCTCTCATTTTTCTTATATTTTTTTATGTGATTTGCCTGTACTCAAATTATTGTAACAACTAAATAAATGAAGAAAAGGTAGACAAACCAGACTATTTTGGAAAGAACACAACCCACAGTATCATATGAGGGGTCACTTGTCATTCTACCGCTAGCCTGGTGTGCATAAATGTTTCCAGACATTAGCACTGGCACTAGCATTATTTTACATTTCCACCTTTTCAAAGGTGCTGAAATAATTTAAAAACATGGAATTTACAGCTGTATTCATTAGCTACTAGTTTTCTGAGAAAAATGGCAACCCATTAGTATAAGTTGAACTATTGTAGGCATGGGCGTCTGGGGGAAGGCAAGGGGGGGCATTTGCCCCACTCCCTCCTACAATTACCCCCTCCATATAAACAAAGGGGTTGGCCGGGCTGGCCTGGAGATCATATCATGGCTCCCCCCCCACTGGAAAAATTTCTAAGGACACCCCTGATTATAGGTGTGTGCAAAGAAACTACACCATCTGCAAGCTCTAATTTTTCTTACATTTTCTTCAAATATGACTTTCCTGTATTAAAATGGTTTTAACAACTTCAGAAATTAAAAAAATTAAGACAAACTATACCATTTTGAAAAGAAGACAACCTACTGCATCAGGTTACTTACCTTTCTACCCCTAGCCTGGCACAAATGTTTCCAGAAGGTTGCACTAAAGGAAAAAAAATAATTTTTTTTTACAAATCAACCCCTTCAGATGTATTGAAATCTCTGAAAACTATGACATTTCTTACTGCATTCATTAGATGCTACTCCTCGAAGAAAAATGGTACCCCATTGGTTTCACTTGACATACCATAGGGGTGCCAGCCATACAAAATGAAACCTACCTGTTTTTTTTCTACCACTTTAAAGGTGCTAAAATATTTGAAAACCATGTAATTTCCTACTGTATTCAGTACATGCTACCAGGGTGTGAAAAAGGGTACTTCGTTTGTATGGATTGACATACTTTATGGGGTGTCAGGCGCACTAACCTACACCTGCCAATTTTCTTTATTGAAATTAGCTGCCTGTATTAAAATGGACACGACCATTAGATTATGAATAAACATAAGCAAGGCATACAGATTTTGAAATTAGACATTCACCTACATCAAATGAGGGGTTAATTGCCTTTTTACCCTTAGGCTAGTGTTCACAATTATTTCCAGAAAGTGGTGCTATAGCAAAAAAAAAAAAAAAAAAAAAACAGCAGTATTTTTAATTTTCAGTCAATTCAAAGGTAGTACAATCTTTGAACACCATAATGTCCTAGTGTATGCAGTATTTAGTGCCATCCTCAGAAAAATCATATGGCTTGATATACCCTAGTGGGCATCAGGAGCCAGGCTACCAGTGAACAAGGCTGGAGAAGCAGACAGAATGTGTGTTGATTCTTTGGTTATCAATGGAACAAAGATGGAGCGTCGGACAGAGTAATGTGGAACCAGGGTAGGGGTCAGGCAATTCTGTAGCAATACAACTGCAGAATAGAAGACAAATTCATAAAGATTTAATGGGGCTTTTAACCCTTTGAGTGTCAGAGAGTTGTCTCGTGTATTACAATACAATGTTTTGGATTCCTCTCCGGCACTCAAAGAATGAAACCCTTGAATGTTAGAGAGGTCTCCAAATAATTGCACACTTTTATCCCCCATAACAATAGTTGGTTTGATGAGATTTGCTCATTTTTAGCTGCATATAGTTCCAAGTCACAGATCTGCAACCCTGTATTGAACTCAGTAGTCTCATGTGGACACATCCTCTACATACATGTTGAGAAGGATCGGGTTCTACTGAGCAGAAAGGTGGAGTTTTGCTGAGCAGTAATGTTAAGTTTTCTCAGAAAGTCCCTGAAAACACAAAAAGTAGGATGAATATTGGAGGCCCAGATACAGTAGAAATGTGTTGGAGCCTGCACATGTTTACATGCTGAGTGGATTATGTTGCATTGTAAATCTTGGTCAATAAGACAAATGACTGCCATTTACTAAAGATTAAAATGCCCTTTCATACACAGTGCTGCAATGCTTTTTATTGTGGATTTTTTCTTGTTTTAAATTCTCCCATTTGTCAAACAGATTTTGTACATAGTCTCACCACTTTCACATTTTCTTTTTACATGTCTAGACCCTGTGCAAATCCCATTAAAATCAATGAAAGAGTTGTATTATGCAAGAGGTTTGAATATGTACAGTTTGCGTGACAAGTATATTTTTACAAAGTGTATCCATTCCTGCTTTACATTGATAAGTAAATTTATTAATATGAACGTAACTTTTCTACTTACACATTCATGATTATGAGGAATTTGAACTGCCCTTTAAGCTTTTAGCTACACAAAATCAGTCACAGGGTGCATTTTGCTAATCAGTAATTGTACATCTGTTTCACACTGGGGTGGCAGCATTTCTTGAGTAGAACAGCTTTTCTTTGTGGAGGGCAATAAAAATAACTGATGATTTCAATACAGTGTTTAACCCTTTGAGTGACATTGGGGGTACGTAATGTATTGCGAAGCAATGTGTTGAATCCCTCGCTGGTACTCAAAAGGTGAACCCTTTGAGTGCCAGAGGGTTAAGGAATACATTGCTTTGCAATGCATTCCGTATCCCTCTGTTACTCAAAGGGTTAATGCATTGATTGCTAGAGAGATCTCCAATGCATTGCTTCTCAATGCATGGAAAATGTCTCTAGCATTCAAGGGATTGAACACCCTTTTTAAGTTGGAATTTGTATGCCTGTGGTGCAGTTGGTTTGCATCAGAATTGCTCTTCTTTTGCTTTTGACATGAGACCCTTAGAGTAATACAGGCTTTTATGTTCCATAGGTGATAGAACTAAGGGATCAATGCAAATGTTGGCGTTGGCAGAAAAAACTGGCGACGGTAATTTTT